>VZRI01014178.1:9207-27351 GCA_013397515.1 Upupa epops | reverse complement strand
CTGAATGGCAGCACAGTCTGCTGGGATGTTGGCAACACCACCTAGCTTTGTGTAATCGGCAAACTTGCTGACAGTGCACCCTAATCCCTCATTAAAATCATTAATGAATAGATTGAAGAGGACTGGTCCCAGTATTGATCCTATGTTGTGGAAGACTGTGTCAAAAACCTTACCAAAGTCCAAGTAGATATCCACAGTCTTTTCCCCCCCCCACCCTGCCCCATCCAGAAGGTGAGTCACGTAGACCATAGAAAGAAATCAGGTTGGTTAAGCAAGATCTCCCTTTCGTCAAACCATGCTGACTGGCCCAGATCCCTCGGCTGCCCTGCAGTTGCTGTGAGAGCTCACTCAAGGTGATCCTCTCTCTGATTTCCCTTGGTACCAAAGTTAGGCTGACAGGCCTGTAGTTCCCCAGATTCTCCTTCCTGACCTTCTTGAAGACAAATGTCACATCAGCCTCCTTCCAGTCATCTGGTACATCCCTTTGGACCAGGATTGCTGAAAAATGAAGGAGGCTTGGTGAGCTCTTCTTACAGGTCCCTAAGTACTTTTGGGTGAATGCCATTCAGCCCCATAGACATAGGAGTTTCTGGGTGTAGAAACAGATCGTTAACGACTTCTTCCTGGATTATGGGGAGATTTGTACTGTTCACCATCCTTACATTCAAGATTAGGAGGCTGAACATCATGGGAACAATTGGTCTGTCCATTAAAGACAGACCAATTGTGTAAAGTATCTCAGCCTTTTCCTTGTCACTGGTTGCAGTGTTCCCCCCACACACCCAGTAAGAGATAGAGATTGTCTCTTGTTCTCTTTTTATTGCTGATGTACATGTAGTAACTTAATTTGTTGTCCCTTATACTTGGAATACATCCCTGAAGTTTTAATTCCAAATAGACCTTAGGTTTCCTCACGGCATCCCTGCATACTCTGAGAATGTTCTTGTATTACTCCTCAGTCCCTTTTTGCACATTCCATAAGTTTCATTCTTCCATTTTAATTTTTCCAACATGCTTATCTCCTAATTCTTACCTATAAACTCTCCTACCCATATAGCTTCTCTTCATCTCTGCTTAGGCAAAACTTGTTACATCCTAGTTACTGTCTCACATAAAGGATCAACTCCACCACCTTGCTTGGCTTGTCTTACTTTAAAATAATGCAGCCATTTAGGACAGCATTCCAGTCATGTGAGCTATCCCACCATGTCTCAGTAACAGCAATGAGATCATGCTCTAGTGACTGTGCACAGGCCTCTCTTTCTTCTGTTTGTTCCCCGTGCTGTGCATGTTGGTGTACAGGCATTTCAGGGAATGAACTGAGCACTCAGGCTTCCATGAATGAATTCAAGAGGATCTACCCTAGCCATACAGACCCTTGGAGTAGTATACAACCTGCTTCTTATCATGTGTCTGGTTTTGAAAACTAAGCAAAATCTGTAAGCTTAATTTGTAGTCCCCCTAATACTGTGCAGTCTTTTAACTGTTTCATAATGTAAAAGACCTGATGTAACAGGTAATCAATCCATTCAGGCACTTGTGGAGATACGTGTGACAGGCACTTAGTTTTCACCAGAAAAGGGATCTGGACATTCATTGCAATGTATTAGTCCATTTTCAGTGGACAGTGAGGAGTGAATAAAGAACTAATTTGGACTTTTTATAGCTTTGCTGGAAGTTTTGATAAAACCTCTAAGTACTCATTGTAAGAAAACTCTTTGTCATCAGTGTCACATCAGTGATATTCTGGTAACTGAAATAAATCTGTAAGAAAGTACAGTAGTTTGCCATGTTTATGAATACAGATGATTGAGAAAGAGTATATATTTTCAAAGATGTAAGGGTAAATCTGTGGAGTTACCACCTGCTTTTTGAGAAATTAAGGTAAAGCTTGACTGGAATTCTTCTGTTGTTTGTTGGGACAGCATTTTATTACTGTCAGCAGAAGATTGTGGTATGGTACATTGTCTGAGTAGTATGGTTAATTAGGACCTTAGTATAATATGCAGTAAATTGTGAAAGGCTAAAGAAATTCGTTCAATAGTAGTGATTCATATATTGTATTTTTTTAATCTATTTGCTTACTGTTTACTCAGAAGACTTTTATGTGTTGCAAGGTATGCAGCTGAAGTGATAATGAATTCTTTAATGTCTGTAGAATGAACGCTTGAAGAAAACATCTCATAGAAATGATAGTGATGAGGAGGCACACACTGCTAAAAGAGATGAAGCAGATCGGTCAGTAGTGATGTTCAAGCCAATGGTATCAGACCCAATTCACATACACAGAAAGTCACCCCTTCCGAGGTCAAGGAAGATTGGTTCTGTTGAAGTAAGTGCTTAGGTTCCAGATAATGTGTTTCACAGAAATTAACTTTTGCTTACTTTTAACAAAACAAAACCAAGTGTAAAACTGATTTTGATTACACAGAATTGGTATGATACATCTCACCAAGAGGGTTCCTTTATTGTATGAGAAATCCTCCCATGACAGTAATTTGTCTGAAGGAATTTACTGGGGTTTTTTAAACTAATTATTATTTTGTGATAATTCCATGATTTTAAAATAGACTTTTTCATCTAAATTTCATCTTCAAACTAACATACATTGCTTTTGTATCCATCATTACAAGACAGCAACTCTTGGGAATTAGACAAACATTCAGGTTGATTAATACTGAGGGGGAACTGAATTGATTGGGGGTGGTAGGAGAGGTGAAAGATATGTCTTCTGTATTTGCTTTCTTGTGGGGTGTCAGGTATTTGAAGGTAAGAGAATAAACTGGAAGGTATTTTTTTTAAGTGGGTGGGGTTTGTATTTTTTTTAATTCTTCAGATAACATTTTGAACAGTCTAATCTGCTGTCTTGAAGGCCATAACATCTAGATGTGCTTGACAGATAACAACTTTAATGTCACAGAGGTTGGGGGACGCTTGCCAATATCACCGTTATCATTTGAGTGGCCAAGCTTCAAGTGTTGCATAGTGGCCCTTCTGTGACACTAATGCTAGAAGCAGACTAACAGCATCTTACTGCCTCATTTTCAGTTGCATAAAAGCATCAGAAGTAAAGATTCACACCAAGTTTTACCTCTCATGTTTATGTTGGGAATGGACTGTTATATGCAATGAAAGCATTACAGATTTGCTAATAATTCTGTTGTTGGTAGTGTGTAAATACAAATATGCACGGTTGCCTTTTATAAGGATGTGTATATAACTTCACATCCATGAATTAATAGAGACAATAAATGTGAATGTCTTACATTTTCTATTTCTAAGTTTTATCATAATCAAATGCTCACAACGTCAACATTCTGTATTTTTACAAGCTGTTTTCACTATGATCATGCAAACTCCCCTCCAAGTTATGAGTTCATATGCAAACAACCTCGTAGCCTATTACTCAAAACATTTAACTATTATCAATTTCATAACTTACGTGTTACTTTCAAAAGATATAAATAACATAAATTGCGGAATTTTTGACTCTGTAGGTAATATATTTTCAGATGTAATGTGTTTCAGCTTGTTTATTTCCTGGAAGAAAATAGGCAATTTATAGAAATCTTACACTATGAAACTTCATGAAAAATAAAACTGGAAGTTTCATCTGGCCTACTGAAATCTGCAAAACCAGTATTTCGAATATTTAAATCAAATGGTATTTTGAAGTGTGTACAAAAAAAAAGAGTCATTGGAACTTAAACTACAACTTCCTTAAGTTTTTTTTTTTTAATTCTAAGGCAATATTATCTTCACTTCTGTCCATTCATTTGAAAGGACACTGTTAAGTGTGATATTGAAGTTTTAATCTAGGTTGTAGTCAGCAGTATTTACAGAATGATTGCAACTGTGATTGATTAATGAAAATAATAAACATAAATTCTAACAGTAAAACAAGAAAGTAAGGCTCTTTAGCATTGGAAATCAGATTTGGTACTGTTAAAAATGTTGATTAATAGTTTTAAATAGTGATGTAGGGTGCAGGGAACACTCAGCCTGACACCGTTCTCTCTTAATGTCTTAATGGATGTTCAGCATCAGATAATTTTTAAGGCTTTTAATATTGAAAAACTGCTACCAGTCAGATTGGTGCTGCTACCAGTGAGTCAGCTGTGAAGGCTCCAAGGCAATTCTAAAATGACAATCTTGATTAGTTTGTAGACTAGACACAAAAACTAGTAAGTAAAAAATAGGTCAGTTTAATGTACTTAAAGGGTGGAAACTATTAAACAGTATGTCAGGGATAACTGATGATCTGTTTCCAACTAGTAGGAAATTCTTAAAATTGGCAATCAGCTATTACTTTTCTCTCACATCTAATAATTAGACAACACAAAATTTTATTTAAAGTATGTATTAAAGAGACAGTTGGATAAAAATATGAATGTAGAACTTGTAAGTTCTTAATATGGTGATATTACATTTTTCTGTTCACTGTTTAATAGTTCTAAAATCAGTATAAAAAGGTGCAAGCAGATCAGGTTTTTTTTCTTTTCTGTTCGTTTGGCTCTGTTGAATCTAACTTTGCATGCTTTGCTGTTTTTTGCCCCCTTTCTCACTTCCAGGAAGAGAGCCCCCTGAGTGTGTCTAGCCCAGAGTGTATTGGTACCTGGCTGCATTACACCAGTGGTGTGGGTACTGGGCGTCGAAGACGCAGATCAGGGGAACAAATCACTTCTTCCCCTGTCTCCCCTAAATCATTGGCTTTCACATCCAGTATTTTTGGCTCATGGCAACAGGTTTTTAAACTTTACTTCATTAAACATTATTATGCATTCCAAGCAACAACCAACTGTCTTTAAGGACATCTAATCCCTTGTTCTGGATTATGTTTGAAGCAAGTTCTTCTACTTCTTAAGATTACTTCCCGAGAATGTTTGGGGGAAAAAGAGCAAGTGCATGTTTTTCCACTGAATGTGTTACACGTTTTCCTAAAAATTTGGTTTGTTTATAGGAATTGCAAATGTTAACCACAGTAAAAAAGACTTAGTTTGCTGCCTAATGAAACAGATGTCTGCTTTGGTTTAGTTGTCCTTCAAGACTTTACAACCAGCATTGCTTAATTTGGTGGTAGGTAAATTGAAAAAAAAAATAATAATTGCAACCAGTACCACTTAAAGGAATTTATTTGGTACTTCATACTGCTATTCAAAACTTGTTTTGCATATATAATATTTTCAGTGGCCTGGTATTAACTATTGCAGGGAAAAAAACTCTAGTGCTAATAATAATTCTTGGCTTCTGTATCCAGAGGTATCTGAAATTTCCAACACAGTACATCATCCATTGACTTTACAACAATTTGAAAAGTTTTTTAAATAATTGGAAGGGGAAGGCATTAAAGAAAGAAACCACAATTTTTCAAGTACCAGTGAAGATCTAAAAATTATTTAATATGTTGAGATATTGTTTACATGTATGACAGTGGATGGTGTTCTGTTACCCATATAGTTTTTTCTTTGTAAATACTCATAATTTCTTTTTACTGTGGCAAATCCTATAACTATTTACATAGGACATGTATCTCTTAGCAAAGGCTGTGAGCATCTGAAGATTACACTGATTGAACCTATGCATGGATCAGTGATTGTTCGTTATCCTCAACAGCTTGTATATCTTTCCTTCCCTCCCCTCCTTTTTTCAATACAGGCACAGTTTAGGAGAGTGTATTTGGTAGAATGGCATAAAATGTATCAAAAGTCTGTTCTCATATCAGTCTTGGTTTGTGTCCTTTCTCATTCTGAATGCTTGCTTTGCACCACATCATTGCAAGGAACTCATGTGAAATGGACTCCCTTCAGAAGGGGATATTGCATGATCTTTCATGTTTCCTTTAAACATTCTTACTAACACTTATCATACAGCTTATTAACATTTGTCAGTCTGAAACAGGCTGCTGTGTCAAGTTAAATGAATGCTTCTTGCTGCTGTTCTACTTTCCCTTATTTTTCTGTTTTTTATGTCCAGGTCCTATCAGAAAGCAATAGTAACTTCCGAACACCAAGAACTATTTTGGAACAAAAGCAGAGTGGTCTAGGTATGTGCCTACGATTGAAAGGGGTTTTTTTATGTTTGCAGCTTTTCATCTGCCCATTGATCTGTAGAGCTATACATATTTTTAATAGCTTTTCTATTACAGGACCAAGTAGTATTTCCTACAAGTATGTCCTGAATTTCTGTGTTTGAACCAAACAATTTTTCTGCAGCAAAATTTTAAATTAAATTACAACTGAAAAGTGCAAATTGTTTGAGCCATTTCACGCTATTGACTTTGTATTCTTTACAACAGGTACACAGGATTATTTTTAACATAAAATAGCTTAGATGAATGTAGTTTATGACTGAGTTTATGGGTTATGCAGAAGTATTTTGGGTTTAAATGTTCTGCACTGGTAACTGTTAAAACACTCTTGAAATCAGCTGTGGGCAGCTGATGGAATTGAAGGTTTCTGCCAAGGGGAGAGGGGCGGTGAATAGTCATCATGTTTCTTGATAATATCAGGGGTTTTGCACACATTTCTTCCGTTCATCATTGGAATGAGCCATGCTACAATTCAATGTGTGGTTTTAAATCAAGTTGAACTATTCTGTTTCCTCTTTGAAAGAGGCATACACATGACACATATGAAAGAAAAAAGTTCTATGTGCCTTTTCTTGGGAAGAATGAATTGTAGAAAATGCACAAGCTACATGCATAAACTTAGGAGTAACTTTTTTATTTCTTTGTAAAGACTATATTTTTGTATGTCTAATCTTTCTGTGATACTTTTATGTAATACTATTCCCCTGTATTGTTATTTTATCACTTAGTAAAATGCATACATCAGGTGCTGTTGTTTATCAAAGTCATGTGTTCTGCTGTGTGCTTGCCAAAGTTAAACGACTTCTTTTGCCAGTGTGTGACACAGTATGGCTTGTTGAAGTTGATATATTTCTGTACATAGATTAAGGTTGTATTTGGTGTAAAAGGCTTTTGCCACAGACCAGGCACTAGATTATTTTGCCATGATTGGTCACATGTGCTAGTAATGTTTCCCTCCACTGGATCATTAAAAGTAGTGAAAGGAATTATCACTGCAACAGGTAGTTGGTTCTCAGAAATTACCTACTACTACTTACCTAAAAATTTTAAGTTCTGGGTGAAAAAGCACGTCTCCTTTCAACTACTAGTAGAAACTAAAGCAAAAAATGGCAACATTCTTCCATTTTCTTCATTGTTGTTTGTAAATTTCATTTGTGACTGATGAATTTATAATTTTTTTTTTATATTTCTGTCTGTGGCTTTAAGGGTTTTGTTAGAAATTGAAACCTACTGGCAGGAATATATGAGTACAAAAGAACTCTCACTTGGACGGACTTGTACAAAGAAAGGGAGGAGGAAAGGATGTCAAGCTAAACTTGATATTATTTTTAGTCTGTGGTGGTAGCTGTAATATGAATACAGTATTTCTAATTTGGTTAACATCTTGTTAGGGCTAAAATGGTAATATTTCCATCTTAAGTCTGTGTAAATGCATGAGCACTTCACTGCAGCCTGTCATCTCAAAAGCTTATTTTTATGAAAGAATGAACAGTATTTTCCTACTTTATATTTGGGTTAGAACTGTAGGTTTTAAAACACATAACTTTCACATCATCATCATCTTGATTTGTTTTGTTGTTTTGGTTATGTTTACATTGATGCTAACCAGTAACTTTTCTTTACCAAAAGTGAAAACAGGATAAGAACTTTGTTAAAACCAGTCCTCTCTTTGCGTATGTAGCAAAGGGTGCTGTGTTATGAGTAGAAGCACAACAAATTATGATAGCTTCAGCCTACAAGTACACTCTGACATTACAAGCATATTGTGAACCTGCCCAAGGCATTGCCAAAAGCTGCCTTTTGTGTGGTAAGAGCCATGTGCTTGCATGCTGCATGCATCCACAATGTGAATGGACGAACACCTGGTTGTATGTATTTTCTCTAACTCCCATCAGGGTCTCACTGTGCGGGCCTCTTTAGTACCTCAGTGCTCGGGGGTTCTTCAAGTGCACCTAACCTACAGGATTATGCGCGTACTCATCATAAAAAGCTGACTACTTCTGGCTTCATAGAGGGTATGTGCACATTCTTGCACATGGATGCACAAACCCATGTGGCATATTAAACTTCAGAAGATAAATCCTAGGTTACTGATTTTAATGGAATCCTAGAATTCTTTGCCTTAGTATTAATTGTATGAGTTTCTGTTGCTTTATTGACTGCAGCTTGCTTATGTTTAACATAATAGCATAGTTAATTCTATTTCTGTTTTGGACACTAGCTCACAGACTTGTAATACGTACCAGGTAATATCTGCAAGTGCATTTTTTAAGTAAACAAAAATTTTGGTTTTGCAAATTTTCTCTTATTCCATGTTTTATCATTGTCTATTGATCTTGAAATGAAATAAATTAGTATATACAAGGAATGAAAAAAAATTACAAACTAGTAAGCTAAATACTGATGGTAAAAATTTTAGCGTTCGTGACCTTTATGGTGGAGGATAGATTACAAAAGAGCAGGAGATTTTCAGTTTCAGATAATATGGGGTAGAGGAAACTCAGTAGGTTTCAGAATGTAAAGATGGCCAAAATACATCTTTGTAACTCTGAGGTGAAACAGTGTTCATTCTGGTTTTCCTCCCAGTGTTTAATCCTAGCCGGTTATATCCTTGTATACCAGAATCAGCAGCTCATTCGGCTTGTTTTTGTACACTTCATGGCATATCTTGTAGTTACCAGCAATACAATTTTTCTTCTTTTTAACCTCTATTTAGATTTTAGTTCTTTTTCTTGATCCCTTCTGCATGCCACTCAGTTCTAATAGCTTTCAACTTTTATTTCTTCCTTTCCTTTATAAAAATGTCCCATCTTTTGGTAGCTGTTACAAATTTCAGGTACCTGTTTTTCTCTTTCTCAGACACCACACGTGGTTCTGCTGTTAAAAGGTTTTCTATCTCATTTGCTCGACATCCAACCAATGGTATGTTTTGCTTTTATTTTAAAAACAAAAATGCAAACAAAAGGTTCCTTGCTTCATCTCTTATTTTTATTTCAAATACGGAGTGTACAGTATTGTCCAGCCGTCTGACATTCCTAATTCCAAGCACAACTCCTAAGTATATTTGTAATTGTTAGATATCCTGAATCCCTTCTATACCATTCAGTAGTGTAAACAAAACATCAAAAATTTATTCCTTGAAAACTTTGAAGTGCTACTCTTAGTCTCTGTAATAAATTACGCTCCCCATTTTCTTGTGTGATCAAATTGTATGGGACAAGACAAAAACATAATTAAATGTGATCTTTATTGGGCATTCTTTATATCTGATGTTTCTTCATCTTTCTCTTGCTGAGCTGTGTTTCCTGACCCTGTAGATTCTGCAGCAGGGTACTGAATTGACTGGAGTTTGACTTTCTTCTTGAAGTGATGATAAATTAAAAAAAGCTGAAGCTTTGGTTCCATTCCTTCTAAATTGCTATATTTAGCATTGGACAAAGAATTTACTTCATCTTATCATACTTCTCTGTTGATCTGATGTGCAAATTACTCAAATGTTGCACAACAATCACAGTAAAACAGCAGCCTGTTGCTTACATTGACCTATAGCTTCAAGAGTGAGAATTAGCATGTCTTCAGTCTGTCATAGTTACAAAAGAATTATTGTTTAACATTCAGAGCAGAGGTCTGTCTTTTTCAGGTCCACCTTTCTACATTACTAAATAGGCTGAATATTTATCCTGTTCTGAAAACTGACTCAGTATTCAGCATTCACCAGATCTTAACATAGCTTTTCCAGATTTCTTAACAGCAGTTTTAAAATGTGTGTAACTGCTGACTGAGAACAGTGGTGACATTATTATTGAAAGTGTAGTGGAAATAGTCAGCACTTTCATGTTGCATTCAAAATATATTAGCTTAGAAACAAGGTTAAAAAAAAAGGTTTCTGTTGGCAAAAGAAGCAAAGCAGTTTTATATTTTTTGGAATTCTTAGTGTCCTTTTGCACTGTAGTGCTTCTCAAAGAGAAACTGCTATAGTAAGTTAAATTAATACTATTAAGACTGTGTTTGCTCTAAAAGGCCAATTCTAGCATCCTGTTTCAAATAGGGACATTAGGAGTCCATTTTGCATCTTTGAACTCAAAGCAGATAGCATTTCCAAAATGTACATTGTCAGTGATTAATAATGCAATTATTCTGTTTCATTAATCTTAAGATTAATGCATGCTGGATGACCTCATATGAAACCAGCTATATTGCAGGTTTCCAAGGTGTCCTTTCTGACAGAAGAACATGATACTAAGTTACATGTCCTCTTGACTACCATTTTGACTGTCCTCCTTTCTTTCACTCTTTTTTCTTATGTTTGTTATTACAGCCTCTCATTTCAGACTACCCACCCCCATCATTAGTTCAAGGAACATGGTGAAACAAGTATCTTCTGACAGTGCTTTACCTCACTTTATGGGCCTCTGTGCAGAACACCCACACCTTCTTAGGTGCATTTCCTCTGTGGAATTTCTAGGCTCCATTGATATGTCTTTATAGCTTTTAAGTCTAAGACAGCAGGGTGGCTTTTTTGAGAGTGCTGTATTAAGTCTTTCATTGTCTTGCTTTTTGATAAGAACAGTGCATTTAAGAATAAATATTGCCAAAGTTTGTAGGCTAATAACTTACAGGGAATTGCTTTTTTGAAGGGATACTGTCAGTCTTCATTATTAAAATTCAAATTTACTAATCAAAACAGCATAAAATACTTACAAAATATTAAAATAAAAAAGTAGATACTTGTAAGGATATCTTTTAAGTCATATTCCTTAGACACAAAGACAATATAACAACATGCTAGGTTATGTCTATCTGATAGCAGAATTGTCAAAACAGAAGAAAAATTATGCAGAGGAAATTCCTATATAAAACTGGTTTTCTGTTCTTGTTTTTTAAAAGGCATGAGTGCATTATGAAATTCCATCTGGCTTTCTATAGTACTGCATTCTAACAGTAATTTAAACATTAACCTAACATTGTCCACTGTGGTTTTTTTGTGAAATTAATATAATACTTACTCAAGTGTCAGTGACTTTTCTGTGAGGGTAAAGGGGTGCATCTTACATTTTACTGTAATGCAAAGAAAGGGTCTGTATTTTTCATGCATGCATAGTTGTTTAGTGTATGAATATGTATTCCAAACATCTAGAAGTTTCTAGACACTGAAGCTTAGGTATGCCTTTGTAGGAAAATGGAAATCTAGTATATGGTAGTGGTTCTTTTGCACATGAAATCAAGTTTCCATGAAATACAACGTTTTACTCATAATGTAAGTGAAACTGGCGTAAGTACATCAGCTATCGGTATATTTGAAGCACCTGTCCTCTCAAGACACAGGTGGATTCAAATATAAATCCAAATATTTGGGGCTTGACATTTTGTTTAGTTACTTCTCTATAGAAAGCATTAAATAGAAAGTGAATGGAGAACACTGGCTAGCACAGGAATATTGATGTTAGTTATTTTAGGTGGGAACAATTCACAGTCATAATGCTATCTCTGATAAATGTACCTTGAACTGAAATTCTCTTTTTTTTTCATTCACTATTATTTCTTCATTTAACTATCTTAAAAGAAATATAGGAACTGTAAATTTGCAATATTGAATTGCCATTTAAAGTGTTACAGCAGTGTGTTGAAAACACTAATGGACTTGTTTTCCTGTACTGAAATGCAATTACAATTCATTGCTGTTCATTCATTCATCAGGTGATCAAATTTGCATCACTTTAGAGAATGGTTTTTTATTTTTCTAATTGTTCTTGGACAGGATGTTGTTTTTTTTAGTATGTCAATAATGTGGATATGTATGGTGGTGTATTATAAATACTAATGAAGAAAAGCAGTCATATTCAGATTTAGCATTGCTATAGTTTTGTTCTAATACATGAAATTTCTAGGCTTTTAAGCAGTGCTTTTTTTAAATTTACAAAGGTAGGTGTTAATCTGTCCTACAAAGGTAAACTTGTAACTTCAAGGTACAAATGTGCTAACTGGTTTTTCCTTGATACTGAAGGCAAGTTTGCTTCCACAGAATACTGAAGGTGATAGAATGTGAATTCTGCAAATCTATTTCTTGGAAATTTTAGCATTTTTAGCCCATGTTTAGTAACAGCTTATAATGTAGCTATCCTACTTTAATTGCACAAATGAGTTACTATTTAGTAACTATTTTTTTTAGAATGCTTTAATACTTGCTCATGCAATAGCTTAAATCCTGTCTTATGTTTGGGAATCTTTTTTACTTTTCTTTCAGGTTTTGAACTATATTCCATGGTGCCTTCTATTTGCCCCTTGGAAACTCTACACAACTCCTTGTCTCTGAAGCAGGTGGATGAATTTCTAGCCTCTGTTGCTGCTCCATCAAGGGAAAACCTACAGGAGAAATGTACTGATTTTAGTTTGTAATTAAGTTTGTTTTAAGTTGTTAAACTTCTCTGTACTGTCCGCACTGTTAGATGAATGACAAGGGAAGTTTATTAGCGAGCATGCACTATTTCCAGCTTTATACTGTATTGTTGTACAGGCAGTAACTTCAGCAGAGTAGTGTTGGTTTTTACAAGCCTTTTACATCTTAGAAATATTTTACTTCCTGTAGCTCTCAGTACCACTGGGTTTCACCTTGCAGTTACTTTGGCTTTTAGTAGTTTGAGCTGCATGTTTAATATTAGGTGATTTTGAAATGAAATGCATACTAAATACTACCTGTGTGCCTCTGTCTGGGAAGCTGATTTCCCACTGTGATTCTACTGCTATGTTTTTGGAAACTGCTCTTCTTCTTGAGGAAGTGTCTAAAAAATCATGCTTTCATCAGAAAATGTATACTTGCTAGTACTGATACAAAAGCTAACTAGCTTTTAGGTTTTGGTAGGGTAGGCATCTTATGTCTGAGAATGAAAGTAAGCAATTTGTGAAACCTGATACTGCTGAAAACTCAGTAGTATAGGCTTGCAGGTATTTTAGAGAGTCAGCTGTTTATAATGCTTTGTTAAACTAGTTAGGAAATTTCTGTCTTTTCCAAGTCAGTTCAGAATTTAGAATACACATGAGATTTTTTTTTTTTAAAAACTCCTTTTATGATCTGTTTGTCAACTTTCTACAGAGGAATGGTTGGAAATTAGACCTAATAGAATTGAGGGCACAGGTGTTTACTCTCCTTCTGTTTTCTGATAACATTTGGAAGTTGTCTAGGGAATAAAGCATTGCATGTACTTTGCATGGCATTTTGCCATAGGCATTTGCCTGTTCTAGTGCAATCTCTGTAACCTGTGAGAAATAAATGCTGATGCTTTAACCAGGCTTCAGGCAGGGTAGCTGTTACTGAAGTTTGTCTTAGCTGCCTTGCCAGCATGAAGTTACCCTGTCTTTCTCTGATGTTTAAAGGAGATTTTACAATTTGTCTTCCACACTTTGAAGTTTTGATTCGAGTCAAAAGTTGGTAGCAGACCTGTAGGTCGTATAACTGCGGCAGCTCTATTGATGCACAGATACAAATGTTTCACACATTTTACTCAGGTGGGAGAATTTTCATTATTAACTATGTGTATCTCTTTTCCCCACCTGTTTTAGCTCCTCCAACTTACATGATTCCACTGTCAGGAAGAAAAATTCCTTTAAATACATATACCCCTGCAAAAGTTCAATCAACACCACTTGAATCGTTGCCTGAAAGTCTAGCAATAGAGAAACCAATCTTATGTAAGTAACTTATGTCAGAGGCAGAATGGCTAACTTGATTACGTTATCTCTAGCAGTAGGATACTTTCTTAGATACTACACAATTATTTAGGGCATCTGTTTTTTAACATGACCCGTCTTTGTTTTACAGGTCAGCAATAGCATTGCAGGAATAGTTTTAGCAGTGACATTGTTACTTTCTCTTATCCTCTGATGTGTTGAAAGAATTGTTATGGTTCAAAGATCCACATGGTTTGGTTTTATTTTGTTTTGAAGTATTACATTATTTCCAGTTACCTTCAAAACAAGCAAAGAAAATGTATTCATCTAAATAGCAGGCTTTCTAAAATGTTTTCTGAATATTTACTGTAGAGCTCTGTGACCAGGTTCTCAATAAAGCAAATAACATGATTCATTCCAGCATTAGTATATTCAGTATGAACTGTTACACAGCTGCAGTATCTACCTTTGGGTGGTCATGTTATCTGCAGGGCTGTAGAACAACATCTCATTGAATTTCTTATTTCATGAGATACAGTGGACCTTCGTGTGCAGTTTTGTACTAGGTAACTTGCGTTTTTCTTGGTTTTTAGCATGAATATTCTTAATGTAAAAGCAAATTAATTTTTTTCTTTTTCTCTACAGATACTCCTGGAACTCCTGTTTGTGTATCTAGAGTTGAACATTCTCTTGAAGAGGACTCAATAGATGTAGAACTTGGTGGTGAAACTCTTTTACAGAAGAACTGAAGATGATGAGACAAAACTAGAAGCAGATTTGTGAACAGTTCTTAGTGTGCGTTCAGCTAAATTAACAGTGCTTTCAAAAGCCGTTCATTCCTGCAGCTCATAGTGCGCTTAATCTTTATTCATGGTTGACTAGTGTGCACACTACAAATTGAGGTGAAATGTCTTTCCTCATTTTCTATAGCATTTCAGGAAATTATCAGTTAGATGAACTGCACATCTTTAATGGAAAAGCTGCACGTGAACCTTTTTGGTTTCTTCAACTATTTACTGTAAACATGTACAAAAAGAATATAAATCAGTGGCATATGTTACAGTCGTTTTGTTCATGTCACTGTAATGATGGCATTGCCTGTTGTCATTGTAAACTGTTTTCAGGAGTTTATAATCTCCCTCTGAAATTCTATTGTGGGCTGAAAAATAACACACATCTTGCTAAATGCTTTTTTTTCTAATTTAACTACATTTCCAAAGAGATCTCTTTTGTCTGGTTTTGAAGATAAGCAGATATTTTCTGCGTTTTAATTATTTTTTGTCATATATGCTGCAATAATTAGACATGATGGAGTGAGTTAATATATTGTCACTTTTTACTTTCCTTATTTTTATTGTGTTTATATCAGACCTGTAACATTACACCTTCTCTTTTGATGTGCCTGCTTGTATACATGAACCTGTATATCATCCAGCAGACAAAACTCTCTTTTATATGATTTTTCAAAATTTTTTGTTTACTAAAAGAAGTTTTATTTGCTCTTTCATATTTCTACAAACACATTATATTAAAAAGCAGGTTTTGTAAAAAAAAAAAAAAGAATCAGTTACAGCTGGCCTGCTAGAAAGTTTATCATAAAAATGGTAAATATTGCATCTATGCTTTATTGTCATCCCTTCAGGGGGATGAGAGAGGGTAGATGAGGGGGTAGAGAGACTGTGATCTGCCAGAACTCATTGCTTACTTTTGCAGAATTCTCAGGATTCATCATTGCCTGCATATTTTAATGCCTCTCCTTCCAGTCTAGGTGGTTGACAACAGTGTTTAAAAAAAAAAAAAAATAGTAAAGATTTTACAAGAGCTGTAAGAATCATTACTATGTCAAGGGGATTTTTAGTTACTGACTTTATATTAGAATATAGTTATCTTCCAGTCTTAGCTGTTACTGTAATTGTATCTGTGGCATGAAAAATTATTGAATTATTAGTGACTTACCCCAAATGTATGAAAACAAGTTAGATAATTCCTTTCACACTTAAGTTACAGAAATCATAGCTTCTGAGTAATGTTTTTAAGTAGGGCTCTTACTTGACTCCAGAGCAAGAGCTATCATTACATTCACTTTGCCGTGCTGTCTGTTTTCAGTGTTTACTACACATGAAATGGCTTCAGCAGACTAATCCTAAAAATGCTGGCTGAGTACCAAAAACATGAAGGGTTTTACAGCTGTATATTTAAAACATTTCATTTTCTGTAGTATGTTGGTATTATTCATAGTGTTGGTCTTGCACACAACTGAATGTATACTTGTTTACTGTTTTGAACAAAATACTGTTAAAATTTAACTAACAGTATCATTCCAGTCAACCAAAGGTATGACATGACTTTTTTTATGCGCTTCTAAATAAAAATAAGGTCACTGGGCACTTTTTTCTATTTTGCTTCTTTTCAAGAGTATTGTAATGGGTTAGAGTGAGGGTCTAAATGGGTTTGGGTTGGTGCCCGCAATTCAAGTACAGCAATCAGCTCTCGATGAGAATTTAACAGGCAACGAAACAACTTTGCTAAAAAGAAAAGAATCTATTGAATCCATCACCAAGAAGAAAAGGAAAAAAAAAAACCCAAATGAGTAAAAGAACCAAAAAGGTAAAACAGAAACTGTATCACAATACCTTTACGCACACTCTGAGAGAAATAGGATACATGAGATTTTGGCTTTAGATAAGAGCTCTGTGGTAAGAGAGGGTACACCAACACTCATAACCATAAAGCCACCATACACACGCAATTGCATCCCACTTCCAGAAGGGAAAGAGGTAGAGGTGGGGTGGCAGAAATACAGCACAAAATACACATTTGATGCTTGTGGAAGTTCCTTTTCCGGTCCTCTTGCAGACATCAGCTTCTCCTATAGGTCTCAGACATACTTGTAGCTGACCTCAGATTGGGAGCTCTTCTTTGAGGCAATAACAGATGCAATGTAATAGATCCCCAGTTTCTTTCTCTTTGCCAAAGGCTTAGGAGATTGGTACTTACAATCTCTCTGTCTCATCGGAGTCTTCTCTGAGTCTTATCAGTGGCAGAGCATAAAACATCGTGGTGGGGACAGAGACAACATAGTGCTGCTCACATGAGGTAATGCCTGTTGTGGCAAATAGGCCATCTTCAGGGACCTGCTACAGGGCTTTCTCCCCTATTTTCTTCTCCCATGTGGTTAAGGCTCCAAGATGAAAGAGAGGGTTAAGAACTCATCACTTTAGCATTTTCAAAGATGATCAGGCTGGATAAGCAGTGTGTAAGAGCTGTCCTTTCTTTGGGTTGCTGGCAGGAACCAGGACAAGCTGACGCTGGCTTGCTGCATTTGAGCTCTCAGGTAGATGAGGACTGTAGTTGACACCCATGGCAGAGCTGCCAGCAGGCTAGCTTCTTCCATGTTCCATCTTTCAGTGGCAGGTAGGCTGAGAGCCTTTGCTCACTCCCTCCCACCCTGAGGTGAGTGGCAAGAGAAGCTCTTTTGCAGAGGAGCTGTCTTAGAAGACCTACCAGAGATGAACGATAGAAAACAGGCAGTCCACTCCCTTTATAGACTCTGTCCACCAATCACCTGTAGACACTGACCTAGGGGTGTGCTGGGAAAGCTGTATCTAGCTTCAAAATAAAGTGCTCTTTCGGCATAAAAGCACAAAAAATTAACACTCAAAAATCAGAGGATTTTCAAACTGCAAGAAGTGTATGTGAAATACAGTGAGTCAATAGTCTTTCTAGAAAGAAATTGACATTACCTCTAAATGCCCTTGGTATACAAATACATAAAATTTTCTCCTCAAGAAATAAAGTTCTATCAGTAGTCACACATTTTGCAGTGCTTCCTCTGGTTCCACAATGGTATTTCTTTTATTTTCTACTCTGACTGTAAGGGAGAATGTGGGCTATACTGAGCTAATTTGAACCTATTTTAGTCTAGTTGTGTTATGCAATTTGAATACCATAAAATTTTTTGAATGGTATATCCTATTACAAACAGATTTGACAGAGATCAAAGTATAGTTCTGTCTTGGTTTGGGAAGACAGGTATTAAATTCTCTCAATTTAAAGGCCTTCAGGCAAGAGATTTGGGAAAAGGAACAACAATTCTTTATTAAGAACACTAAGGAAATAACCCAACCGTACACCCCAAACAACCAGTCAGAATATAAAGTGTCCTAGGGATCCCGACAGAGCAAAATAAAACCTGTCCCAATTTAGTTTTTCCGAGATCGGCGGTGGCGGTGGAGAGACTGACTCGGGGCAGGTGCAGGCAGGAGCAAGAGATGGCCAGGAGAGAGAGAGTCGGGCAGTCACAGGAGCACTTCGGGGAAGCGGCGGGGGGGGCGGCAGCGGTGGAGAGCGGGCGGCAGGGACAGCTTCAGCTGGGAATCCCAGGGTCCGGG
>VZRI01014177.1:25133-63695 GCA_013397515.1 Upupa epops | reverse complement strand
TGCACCCACAAACTCTCAACTGTATTCATCCACCCTTGTATATACATATATGTATATATACATACATTCCAGTTGCTCTCTCATGTAAAAAGCAACTCCACCACCTCACCTTGCTGATCTGTCTCTCCTGAAAAGGACATAGCTGTCCATGACCACATTCCAGTCGTGTGAGCTGTCCCACCAGGTCTCTGTAACTGCCACCAGATTATAATCACCTGGCTGGACACAGATTTCCAACTCCTGCTTATTCCCTAAGCTGCATGCATTTGTGTACAGACACTGTAGGGAGCGAGCTGAGAATGCCAATTTCACCTAGGACAGCTCGAGACCCCCTGCTTTTCATTAAGACCAGACCTCTGTCCCACTGGTACCCACCCATCAACTTCAAACCCACCTCCCTTTTGAATCTAGTTTAAAGCCCTCTGAATGAGTCCTGACTTTCCTGCCCCAGAACCCTTCTTCCCCTCTGGGATAAACCTCTCTTATGTGGACCTGTAAGATCTGGTGTCTTACAGAACCACTCATTATCAAAGAACCCCAAGCCCTGCCTGCAACACCAGTCTCACAGCCAGATATTAATGGACTGAGCCCTTCTATTCCAGCCCATGTCCTCACCCCAAAGTGGAAGCAGTGAAGAAAACACAATTTGTGTCCCAGACTCTTTTATCAAATGCCCCAAGGCCCTGTAGTCCCTCTTCATTTCTCTCAGGCCATGGAACACAGCTTCCTCCCCACACATCTGTAAGATCAACTGTGGGCAATAGTGATCTGATCTCACTAAGTTAGGAAGCATCTTGGTAATATCCCTGATCTGGCCTCCAGGTAGATGCAGACTTGCCTATGTTGAAGGTCAGCTCTGCATATTGAGCCCTCAGTCCCATTCAGGAGCGAGTCTCCAATAACTAGAATCCTTTTCTTCTTTGTGGAGGAGACTGTCATATAACTGGAAAATTTCTCAGATTAGTGCGATCTTGCTTGGGCCTCCAGTAAGGGTTGTCTTTTCTCTGTATCCTTATTGGACTGGCTGTCTTCCAGTAGTGGCTCATATCTGTTACTAAGCCACAACTGAGAAGGTGAGGCAGACAAGGGTTGTACTCGCCTTCTGCCATGACTCTTCACTAGGCTCCACTCACCCCTTCTACTTGGGCTTTTGTCCTCCCTGTGAGAGGTGCAGGATACTTGGTCCCCGTGTTTCCAGGTCTTATTTGGCTGCTGTGCAGACTGGCTCCATCGATCTGCCTCTATTTTAGCCTCTCCAATTCTCCTGAGCCTTTGTAGTTCTGCCTGTAGCTGTGCAACCTCATCTTGGCAGCTGTGTCGCACAGTTAAGCAGATAATCTACCTGCTCGCACTGTACACAGACTGGAAAACTCAAGAGTGCATTACATTCCTGGCAGCCTGACACCTGCACAGACTGTGTTTGAGTTTGGGTGCCCTCTGTTTGGGTTCAGTAGTGACTGTAGCCTGGTCTTCCTCTGCTGCTGTGTTGTTACCATGGGTTTTTTTGGGGTTTTTTTTTTGGTTGTTTTTTTTTTCCCCCCCAGCAGCTGGCAGTCAACCTGTTGGGCTGCTCTTGCCACTGCCATGAGGTCTAGGCACAACTTCCGGTTTCGTCTCCCTGCAGTGATTGCCAGCTAAAGCCGCGAGAGTACCAAAACTCAGCCAGCTCCCAGAGTTCTCCCATGCAGAAAACCCTTAAATCATCCTGAAACCTCGGTAAAAACCTGCTGGGTTGCTCTCACCGCTGTCGCGTGAGGTCTTGAGACTGACCGCAAGTGAAGAGCCAATTGTGGCTGAACCCGGCCAACAGCCGGAGTCCCAGACTAAGCTGTGCAGAGCTACTGCTAAAAACAAAGAACTCAAGAGTCAAAGGGCTTCTCTAGAGATTTTCTAACAGGCGTTGCAATGAGAACTGTACCTGTTATTAATGTGTCTTTGATCTTTCTTTGAACGTTCCAGTAGTCATCACTACAACAGGGATAAAGAATTTCTGAGAGCAAACATTAGCAGGACTGTTGTTCTTACTGAGCACCTATTGCTTCAGGTGGTCTCTTATTGCCTCTCCCCCAGCAGTGTCAGCCTGCAATCAAGCACATTCTATGCAGAGTACACTCTAAAGGATGGACAGAGAATGTAAATGCAGACAGAGCATATATTGTCAAGCAAAAGTAACCTTCAAATCGTCTGTTTGGTTAAACTAAACCATTTTGTTTGGGTACAACTGATGAGAAATGTTTCCAAATGAGCCCATGTGTGTGCCCAGCTGGCCAAGAATCCCAATAGCATCCTGGTTTATATCAGCACTGGTGCAGCCAGCAGGACCAGGGCAGAAATCATCCGCCTGTACTGGGCATTAAGAAGGCTACAACTTGAGTCCTGGGTTCAGTTCTGGGGCACTGACTCCATGAAGACATTGAGGGGCTGGAGCATGTCCAGAGAAGGGTAATGAAGCTGGAGAAGGATCTGGAGCACAGGCTCTCTGCATCGCAGCTGAGGTAACTGGCAGGGAGTTAGCGTTGAGTAAAAGATCAAGGAGATCAGGGATGACCGTTGTGCTCTTGACAACTACCCAAAAGGAGGCTCCAGCAAGGTCTCTTCTCCCAAGTTGCAATAGGACAAGAGGAAACATCTTCAAGTTGCACTAGGGGAGATCTACGTTGGCCACAGTGAACAATTTTTTCACCAAAAGGGTTGTCAAGGCCCGGACCAGGCAGCCTAGGGCAGTCGTGAAGTCCCCATTCCTAGAGGGATCAAAAACCCATGGGGAACCTGGTGCTGAGGGACATGATTTAGTGATGATGTGGCCATGCTGGGTTCATGGTTGGATTTGATCATCTCAAACCTCTCTTCCAACCAAAACAATTCTGTGAGTAGCATGAGGCAGCAGGACCACCCCTTGCAAGCTGGGGGGGGGGAAGCGTGTGTATGCGTGTGTGTTGTTGCTGTTGTAGGTTCCCTCCCAACCCCATACCAGGTGTTACATTATTGTATTTAACAGCAAAAGTACTTAATAAAAAACAATGACTCTGTGACTCCTCCTCTGGAGATGTTTAAGACCTGTCTTGATGAGTTTCTGCGTAGTTGATTGAGGCTGTATCCGTATCCTGCTCGAGCAGGAGGGCTAGACCTGATGGTTTTTGAAGACCCCCTCCAACCCTAATAATCTGCGCATAAACTCTGCAAACTGAGTGAGAATGTACTGAAGTGCTCTACTTCCAGTGAACTTTTACTGAAAACTGAGGCTAACAATAAGTGCAGGGAAAAAAAAGCACACATAGCAGCATTTTCCCCTCTTTTTAAATTCAGAGACATTGAAGAACTAAACATATTTTCCCTGACATCACAGATTCCAAATTACTAAGCATGCACATAGGTTGTGGTATATACTACTGGCCAACTACTAGAAATCTGTTTGCTCCTTCTTAACGGAAGGCAAAAAGTATCAGGTAGGGTTTCTGCAGGGTTTAAAGAACAACATAAGCAAATGGGGATTCTTCTGCTGGCAGAACCTGCTGTCCTAACTGGACAAACTTTGTTTTTAACTGAACTCTCATTTTCCTGAAGTGTTTAACCAGATGCAGAAAGAAGCAGGGAAGGAAATGTTCACAGATTTAATAGGAGTCAGGACAAGTGATGCAAGTTATCCTAATTTCTGCCTACACAGAGTGTAAACCGTTCTGTACTTACAACTAAGAGTCTTTTGAGATTAGCAAGTATGGGTTGTTAATTACACCTGCCAATAACAGGGAAGATGAGAAGTCTAGAAATAGCAATTGGGGAAGCTGCTTAAGCAAAGCATTCATTTTCAGACTGGAATCCATTAACCCATTAATATCAAAATACACCCTCTAAAGCCTGTACACAGCTGATGATATATATATTTAGAAAACTTCTCATATTTACAGGATTGACTCCAAAATTAAGCTTAAAAATGCATTCTAGCTTATGAAACTGTCCCAATCAAAACAATCAGGAGGAATCTGTTGGAAAAAAACCCAACACAAAAAACTGTCAATATGTATTTACGTAAGATTCTCAGGTGTTTCAGAAAGGGGTAACGAATTTGCCAGAAGCTCATTAATAACAAGACATTTAAGATGGTTTAAAGGGACTTTTAGACTCATAGATAAAGTAATGCAAACTTTAAAATACCAGATCAGACCAATGTATTTCTAAACACAGTCTGCAGAAAGTACCAGCAAAATGCTGCTTTTGTGTGTTTGTGAAGACAGGTTGGATCCTGCAGCAGTTTTTGAAAAGCAGCTTCCCTAAGAGGAAGCAGACTGCAGGGATGAAAAATGCAAAATTACACACAGACAACAGTTAAATATCACAAAGCAGAAGAACACCCAACACCCCCTCCCCCCCAACACCCATTCCCTCAAAAGCCAAGACAATAGCAAACACCCTGCACATTGCTGCTCTTTCCTCTAGCTGCTACTACACCCTTCCTTCCTGGCCTAACACCAGCTAGAAGGAAATGGTTTATTTACTTAATGTTACGGTTTGAAAATTATCAAATTTTCAATGTTATTTGTGGTGCTTTTATGCCAAAAAAGCATTTTATTTTGAAGCTGGAGGTAGCTTTCCTAACAGACCACCTGCATCAGTGTCCGGACTCTACAGGTGATTGGTGGACAGAGTCTATAAAAGGGAATGTACTTCCTGCTTCTTCGTTGTCTTCTTTGCCATATTCACCATCTTCTTCCTGCCTTTCTCCTCTGATACATCGTGAGAGACAGAAAGCTCCTCTGGAAGAGGAGAGCAATGGCTCTCAACCCCCCTGCCACTGAAGGGTGGAATGGTAAAAAACCTAAGCCTGGATGCAGCTCTGCTGTGAGGGCTGCCACGGCCCTCTTTTCCATGGGAGCTCGAATAAAGACAGCACCTTTTTGGACCATAGCAAGCGCCAGCTCATCCTAGCTCCTGGCAGCAGGCCAAAGAGACAAGCTTAAGTCTACACCTGCACACCACTTTGATGGGGGCAAAACTGCAGCCCTCCTTTCTTTCTTTGAGGGCTTCGATGCAGAAAACCAGCACCAGCTCGTTCCAGCCCCTGGCAGTAGACTGAAAAAAGGGCAACTGCTCCACAGCTGTTACTACAGCCTGGTTGCCTTTGAAGATGCCAGAGGTGAACTCTTTTCCCTCTGTCTACCTTGGTGCCTAACCACAAGGGAGAAGAAAGACAGGCTTTACATAAGGCCCTGTAGAATAACCCTTGGAGGAGGCCTAGACAGGCTCATTCACCATAACAGGTATGGGCCCACGTGACCAACACCATGTTGGCTTTGTCTCCACCAGATTGGCAAAGATCCTGTACACTCTGTCACTGAGAGACTGAAAGCAGCCTCTAATAAGAGAGACAAAGAGAGATTACAAGTACTGATCTCTTGAGTCTTTGGCAAAGAGAGAGATTCTGGAATTCTGTTGTATCCTCTACATTTGACGCTGCTATATCCTCAAAGAAGAGCCTCCAAGTCAATAGGAGCTAGAAGTATGCCAGAGACATCACGAAGTACTGACATCTGTATGAGGATCGGAAAAGGACCTTTTCCACAAGAATCAAATGTATATTTTGTGCTATATTCCTGCCACACCCTCCACCCCTTTCTCTTCTGGAAAGTGGGGTGCGAGTGCGCACATGTGTGTGGTGGCTTTTGTGGCTCTTGTCCCAGAGCTCTCATCTAAGGCCAAAACCCAATGTGTTAGCTGGCTCTCATTTCTCTCAGAGTGTGTATAAAGGTATTGTGATACAGTTTCTGTTTTACCTGTTTGACTCTTGTGTTTTTTCCTCTAACAATTGCACAGGTTGAATATGGCAAAATCACCAAGGCATCCATATTTAAGTTTTGCTAACAGAAGTGATGCTTGAGGCTCTCCTAAGCATGAGGCCTCCTTTGGACTGGGGGGTAGAAAAGAACAATCAACAGGGTAATAATACTAAAGTGAATACATTCCTGAGAGTCCCTTAACCAGGTTGAGAATAGAGAAAAGGAGTTGGGGGCGGGGGGGGGAATAAAGAGTGGGTTGTTTTTTTCATTAAGACTAAAATAAGTGTAAACATGAAGCACAGTATTTTTAGAAGAACACTACATTCCTAATACTTCTATTGTCCTGAGCAAATTAGTAAGGAGATTAGTGAATGTGTCAGCATTTATCTTGATTAACTTTCCCATGGTTGGAGGAACCACTGACAGACAACTTCAGGATACCTGTTACTGCAATCATTTACACCACGTGAGAATACAATCAAACTGCAAAGATAGCAATGTGTTGTTGCAGAAAATCTGGATTGCCAGTGATAAAATAAGACTGTACCAGTCTCTGCTTTGATGTTTCCTCTGCTTGAATTCAGTTTTCAGAGGCACAGGAATGCAGGAAAGGCACACACATCAGAAACAGTTTCAGCTTGGAAGAGGGGACGGGTACCAGCATCTGCTGACTGACTTCCCAGGCCAGTTCCCAGCAAAGCTATCAACAACTCTGCTCACCCAACCCACCAGGGAGAGTAGGAGCAGGGACAGACACAAAGATCACTGTTTAAGCCATGATTAGAAATCCACCACCTTATGCTGTTGTTGGACAAAAAGTTTAACACCTGATTCCGAAGGTTACTGATACTTGGAAACTACAGCTTTGCATTACCTAGATATTTAAAGTGGTCTCTTTCAAATGACAGGCAATTATTATTTTTGCAGAAAACCCTGCAGCACATTTGGAAAGTGAATTTGGTAAAAGATAAGATTTTTGCCAGATTCTAGATGGTTAAGACTTTCTTTCTGCACAACCTTAGCCTGTAGAGCTATTTACCAACCTTACTGATACAGCCAGTCTTACTGCAAAACAGACAGATGTAGCTGGGGGAGCACTTCAGTTGCAGAGCAGCAACACAATCAGCCTTTTCTCTCATTCCTTTGGCTGGCTTAGGATTTCCTACCAAATGGAACTACAGGAATAAGTTTTGTGCTTGTGGCAGTTTTTGATGGTGGTTTGTTTACATTTAAAAAATAATCCAGTCAAGGTCCCCCACAACTGCACAGTCAGTTGAAACAACCAAGGCAGAGTGTGCATCAAGTGCCACATTCACAGTGGACACAACAGCAGAAGAGAACAGCAAGTGCCACCTCAGAAACATTCAGCAAAACCACAGTGTATAAAACACCTGCAACATCTTCCCTACTTCTGACTTGCAAGACATGTCAAAACACAATCATCCCAAACACATTCAATTTTTGTGCTTCTTTTTTGATGCTGAGAGCAGAACAGAGCTATCAAATGGACACACTAACAAGCACAGAAAGCTGCTGGTCCAAGTCTAGATTTCCAATGCCCAGCAATGCTCAGTGTGTCTTTTGAGGTGTATTTTCATACAATCTGAATAATCACAAATGTAATGGTCTTGCACCTGTCTGAGGCCAGGGAGATAAGGCAGCCTGGCTGAAATTTAGAAGCTTGATCAAACACCCAGATGGAACATCAGTATTTCTGAAGGGACATCTCTAGGCCTTTTGCTTTCTTGTTACATGCAGACACACACACGTGCTATACACAAAGGGTCATAGCCTGAGAGAATCTGGAAAACAAGCAAACCAGAACTACAACATTTCTTAGAGGCTGTCAACACTGCAAGCAGAATAAACACACTGCTGCCAAAGAAATATTTTCATGTTGCAGGTGGAGAATTTAAAAGCAGCTCTTTGTTAAAAAAATAATCTTCCTGGCCTTTGATACTAAAGACCCTATTTTAAAGAGATGCACAGCTGTAACAAAACTAGGTTACACACTGAAATCCAGGGATAGTTTTTTCAATAGCAAGAAACCGGGGCTTTTCTTAGAATCACTGAAGAAGTTAAGTATTTTTACATAGCAAGCTGGCAATAATGAGCTGGCTGAACATTATCTTTACTCTGGTACTCACATTTTGTTTCTTCCTTTGGTTTTGCTGAATGCCCTACTGCTGCTTCAATGAAGCTCTGAGAATTTCTACGTCTACTTTAAATCTTCTGGTAAAAAGTAAAAAAGCCAGTATCCTTAAAATACTGCTAAAACGCATGCCAAAAAAACTTGTCAGAGTTCACTCAACACCACAGTGAGGCATGAAAGGGACTGAAAGGAAAATATCTAGAGACTGGGAAGCCTGACCCATGTCTCTTCTGGTGTTACACAACTGCTAAATGGAGAGCAAGAATAACGAGGTGTAAAATGCATTTTCTGGTAGGTACAGCAAACAGTCCCTGTGCCAGGAAAATAAACTAAGCTAAAATAAGCATACTTCTCACAGCTGCTCAGCATCTTGTGGAAACAGGGAGATAGTTCTTCCAGTTACTGGGGCAGGAGTCCTGGTTTCCCTTACCCCATCCGCGAGGATGTCTTCTCCTCACTTTATGGTGTGTTCATCTTCTCTGGTTCATTCGAGACCAACCCAAAACCTACCACCACAGAAGTGAAGTTAGCAGCTTACTTACAATTACACCAAATTACCAGGAATAAGCTCTGTTTAGTCAAAGTATACTCATGTGACAAACAAAACAATTTCTAGGAAGTGATGTCAGTGCCCAGTTCTGCTTGCTGGGGGAACAAAATAAAGGGAGGAAACTGCTTTCAAAAAATTACAGTGCTAGCATTACTTTCTGTCTGATCAATCAGTTTCTTTATGCCTCCATTTCCTAGTAAAATATCAGGAAATGAAACATTAAACATTATCACTGCTACTGCATCTTCAGACTTGCCTGAAAAATATGGCCTTAATCAGAACTGATTATAAATCCAAGAGTGTATAGAAGACAGTTAAGGTTGTAAGCAGAAAGTCTGGGTTATTCCAATACAGGAGAAAAATAGACTTTAATGTTATTTTAGAAACAGGATTGTTCTGTATGAGGAGCAGCTCACACAGTGAAGAGAAAGTCAAGGCACACCCCAAGTAGTAGCTGGACATACCCTTGCTAGTAAAAACAATCCTGAGTCATCACGCTAGAGCAGACTTTGTAACTCCTTATGACTCCCTCTCTTGGCAGTTGACAGCCTGCTTATTTGCCCTCCCCTGCTCCTTCCTTCCTCGCAAGAAAGAAGGAAATATGTTAGTCAGATAAAAGGTTCAAAACACTCTATAAGGGTTTTCTCACCTCCTCTGACCCTACCACATCACTGCATTTCTCAAGGAGTAAGGAATAGAATTTGCTGCTGCAAGGTGAGCAAAATAAGCATTGCTTTGAGACAAGACTCATGAAAACCTGGCCAGCTTTCTCAGAACTGTTTGCCAGGGCTAAGTGTTGCTTTCAAGTTTATGCAACTGCAGTCAGGAGCAAGACATCAAGATGACTGTCCCTGACATTGAAAAACAGTCCCTGTCTTAACATTTTCTAGTGTCCCTATCCTAAATTCTCTTTCCACACTCTCACCTCAGTTACACATAACAAATGCTTCAGCTTTAATTTCTGCAGCCCTGATGACCGCACATGAGCCACAATGACAAGCATGTTTACTTTAAATGGGAAACCTTTTAGATCAGCAATGCAAAAACACTGTTTAAAGATCTCTAGAGCTTTCATTTATACATCCATCAAACCCTGATTTAGCAGACAGATGCAAATTGTTAAGCAAGAACTAAGTACCGTTACAGCCTCCTCTTTTCCTTAACTCTTTTTCTGAGGGTTCCTATGCAGCTTTCCTACCTCCTTACCCAAACCACCCTCTGTAAGCCTGCAAAAGCAGCTGGCCACATTTTTCATATTTGATCACTTGAGATTTGCTGGTGGGGGGGAGGAAATAAAATTCTGTCATCCAGAGTCATATCAGACACTTGTCTGGGTGCCACTCACCCAAATTCTCTCATCCATCAGGTCATTTTCTAATATCCAACTGTTACCCTAAACACACACTCGGCATTGTTAAAATCAACCCGTTAGCAATTCCTGGCATGGAGTGACAGGGAGATGTGTGCCCAGAATGTTTAAGGGCAAGTGGAGCTGCTGGCAGAGGATGAGGTAATGGCTTTTCAACAGTTCTGTGGACATGGACACAGGCCCTGCTGATCACAGTGCAGCCTCTCCAAATCTAGACTTGCTTTCAACATTTGGGAACATTTACAGTCCCTTCTAATAGCAGTAAGGGAATCCTTGTGCCTGTATTTGAAACTGGCATTTCTGGTTGGTGGAATCCACAGTTATGCATTTCAGCTGGATTTTATGGGCAGGATGTAACGCATGCTAATCAATGCATCCACTGGGGGAGAAGGAGGAGACAAAAAGGGCTCTCACGGACAAAAGATTAAATTCACACAGAACAAAGCTAAACACACAGAACTTGTTTGGTTTGGGTGCTCTCACTTAGAGCTAAATGTTTTTTGAAATAATGAGAGTCATACTAAGAACATTCTCCTCTTACTAACTCCTCAGCATGGTGGAAGACAAGCTACATGGAGTGCTTTGACTTTAATTTTTGTTGGAATCATCTGTGGCTGAATAATCTGTGGTCCAGATGTTGTCAGCAACAGTAAAGCTCTTCTCAGCATATATATAAGGACAGCAAATGGCTCCGCTGCAAAATCCTCAACAAGCTTCATCTCCCCTTTCTTCTGATAAAAAAAAAAACAGTAAAAATATCACAGAAGACAAATAATTTGCAAAGATATTAGAGATCAACTAACAAAATAAAAAAAAAATAGCTCCAAGATAAAGAGAACCAACTTTTATTTACATGCTCTTCCTCCTACTCAATCTGCACGTATGAAGCCTAAAAATACTAGAAATTATTCCAACAAATATTCAGTTTAAAATTCTAAGGAGGACAATCTAAAAGTACAGGATCTCAGACTAGAGATGTGATTAGTGTAAATAGAGGATTAATACACTTATTACAACATTCAAACTAATGGCTACTTGACAAACATTTTGTTCATAAAGAAACAAACACCTGGCAATATTTAAGGATTTCAAACACAGAAAAATTCTGCAGTATTTTCTGAACGTAACAGTACTCAGGAATCCAAATTACCTTCAGTCTCTACCTACAGGCAAATGATATAAACCATGTACCTCTGTTGAATGGTTAAGGGTCCTTTCATGGAAAAAGAAAAATGTGCTTCCTCACAAATATTATTGTTGTGTGCCTCAAAGTTTCAAAAAGAATTTCTCTAAAACTTGTAATCTGCGATTTTGTATTTGGTATAAGCCCATCAGCACTCAGAAAATTCCTCTCATTACTTGTTTAGTAAAATAGAGTCATATATTAACATTCCAAGGAACCTAGAGACATTTTTAAACGTCTGTTCCTGGAATCTGGAATTAGCATCCAATTTGTATCAACAGTCACTTTACAGTTTTGAATAGAATCATCCCCATCACAGACTAAATGAATCTGGTAGGATTTTCAAGGCTTACTGGTCAAAAGGTGGTATGACACAACATAATGCAGACAGATCCTCATGCCTTTTGAGCTCTGTCAGTAAGTCCTTTGAGAGAACCTGAGAACAGTGGGAACGTTGATAATAGCCCATTACAGAAAGAGCCACAGAAAAAACTCTACCATCTGTCACTATCTTTTTCAGCAAAAGAAGACAAAAATGGGAGGGGGAGGGAGGGAGGGAGGTGTGAAAGGCATCAAGGAAAATTTATTGCAAAAACATGTAGACCCTAGCATCTGTTCTACCAATGTAAAGTGGGGTCACACTCATTTACCTTCAAGATATACATATAATATTAGGCCATAAAGCCTCCAGAAAAAAAACAGTACACAAAAATAGCCCTCAAAATGATGCCATAGCAGAAACAGACCATGAGATGCACTTCACAGCCTCCTCTCACCATTAGTGTCTGAGACTGGCACCAGTATGACTGGTTCCTGTGGCAAGAAATCATGGTGCCAGAGGAACACTGCCAGATGAGAGGACATTTAACAGTGTCTTCCAATAACAGTGACTTCTTCCCTAAAGGAGACAAGCATGAATCTGTTCTCTACTGGATTAACAAATCTGCAAAACGCAAACCTTTATCTCTCACAGCCACATTGAAGTTTCAAACTGCTCTAACATGGACCAAGTTTTGTTGAAAATATTAATCCAAAAAGTGCTAGAAACACTGTCCAAGAGAAAGAACAATACCTGCACTGCACTTGATGCCGTCCTGTCAGCTATGTCACGGCAGTCTGAGGAGACTGTAATTGTAGGTAGTGTTAGCAACAAACATACCTGGTAGTCACAAACGCTTGGCAAGGAATCCAAGGTATCTACCACCATGACACAGTGGCACAACAGAAGGGAGATGTTAACTAACTGCCTAAACATACAGAGCTCAGCACAGAATTGCTGTCTGCTATTCCCCACTACAGAGCAGACCCAAGGACAGCACACATTTCTTAGCATCACTGAGGTTAAATCTTTCAGCCCTATTTAATCTGTTAAACCATCAGTGCACCAATAGCAAAACAGAACCTGAAAATCTGACCAGATTGGGCTGCAGTAACTGGTAATCCTGGCATTTCCAGCCTGCAGTCAAAACAAACATGAGAACAAAAATCACTGCCCACTGCCCTTTTACCTTTTTTTCTTCTTCTTTTCTTTCTTTTTTTTTTTTTTTACAGCAGCAGCCAAAGGGCCTCTTGAAGCCTTATTTATAAGCAAACCAGTCTCAAAGGCTGGATTTGCATTGGCAGGGTTTTGGAGCCTGCAAAATAAACCTTTCTAGGTAGTGTTTTCTTTCTGTCTAGAAGCGGGAGACGGTTTCCAGTGTCGTTTCTCCCAGACTCCATCCTTTTCAAATGGCGCTGAAGAAAACTAATGACTAATGCAATGCAGCTGGCCTCAGCCAGCTTTCCAGGGAGCCCTGGCGTTCCCAGAAAGCACCTTTTTTTGGGAAAGCACTGAATGGGAGTACACCATCTGACAGCCTATTGACACAGGGAAATCACTACTGCCATTCAAATGTCCAGAAGCTGGTACCTAGTTGCACTTTTCAGGAATAAGTCATTCCCTTTGTATAGCACAGATCACTTCGCAAACCATAATCTTTGATCAAATCAGGTTCCAAATTGAATTCCAAGCTGCTATTCGAGGCAAACTCTTTTATCAAGTTATAAATCTCCTAGAAAAATAGGGTTCAATTATCTAAAGCTTCTTCTCTACTGTCCTGTGCACTCCACTCTCCAAAGACCTTTGTAGGGTTCCCTGAAGGGGAAAGCTCGAGGGAGCTGAGAGGCAGCCGCTCATAGATGCAGATGTTTGGAAAAGAACTGAACCTCTTGTAACTGGTAACTTCAAAGCTACCTTCAGCTCTGCACACAGTCCTTCCACATGGATGGAGCACACATCCTCACAGGAGCTTGCTGCCAAGGCTAGTATTACTCCCTCATTTTATGATCTTAAATGTGTCATGGAAGTCATGGTCAAAATACATCCAACAGTTCTGCTGCACTGAGTTGAATGCTGGAGAGCAGACCTAAGACAACATATCCCATTCCATGGTGGGTGCACATTTGGTCAGGATGGGAAGGATGAGCTGTTTGGGACATGGAACTGAATGAGCAAGCAGACCCTCATCTTGAAGACATTGGGCAGCTGCATTTTTGTCATGTCATTAGAGAATAACTGTGAAAGACAGAACTGATTTGCACAAACTCCACCTGACCTGCAGACCCCTTTCCTGGCCTGTGTCTAATGAGGCTGGGAGATGCTCAGCACATGAAGCAACAGCCTTTGCAGAGGAAGCTGACAGCTACAACATGGCTTTCTTTTCCCAAAATGTTTGCACACACAATATACTATGTCACTCCTCAAGTACTAAAATCAAAGAGTGCAATGCTCAGAAATTAACTGAAACTAATGCACCTGTACAGCACATATATAAAAGGGAAAAGGATTCTTTACCTTGAAGAAATCATTGCTTGTTAATCCTGGCAAGTGGCTGAACACAATCTCTAACCCTTCATTTACCTCACAAAATTTGCAGTTCCACACAATACATTCTTAAGACTAATTTTTAAAGAATAAAGGTTAGGAAGGTTTCCATGAATGCAATGTAGGCACGGAAAGCTATGACCTTTTCAGGAAAGAGAGGCCAGCAATATGAGGTGGTTGAGCTGCTCTTTATGTAAGAGAGCAACTAGAATGTATTGAGTTCTGTCCAGGGGCAGATGAAGAGCAAGTTGAAAGTTTGTGGTCGCAGATTAAGGGACAGGTTGGCTTGGGTGATACTGCTGTAGGTGTTTATTATCGGCCACTGGATCAGGATGAGGGAGATGAAGAGGCCCTCTACAGGGAGCTGATAGCAGCCTCACAATTACAGGCTTTTGTTTCCATCGAGGATTTTAACTACCTTAGTATTTGATGGAAGACCTACTCAGCCAGTCATCCACACTTCAGGAGGTTCTTCCAGTGCACTGATGATAACTTCCTTATATAAAAGGTGAATGAGCCAATTAGAAGATGACCCAGCGGTGCTCCTCTCCTCACTAACAAGCAGGGTCTGGTTGAAGCAGTGAAGGCTGCAGTACCCATGAGATGGCAGAATTCAGGTTCTCAGGTGACAAACAGAATACTCGGCAAAAATCACAACCTCAAACTTTGGCCTTTTGAAGCAACTGTTAGGGGAAATCCCATGGGACAGGGTACTAGAAGGTAACCGGGGAACCACTTATTTCAAGCCCAAGATCAGAGCATCCTAACGTAGGAAGTCAGGAAAGAGACACAGAAGACCTGCTGGGCAGAAAGTCTACAGATCATGGAAGGAGGGGATGGCCACTTGGGATAATTATAAGACTAGTCAGAGGATGTAGGGACACAACTAAGAAAGCCAAGACCTCCTTGGAATTAAACCTTGCAAGAGCAGTCAAGGATAAACTAACACTAGAGGCAATGTTGGTCCACTGTTGAATGAGATGGGTGCCCTGGTGACAGAGGATATGGAGAAGGCGGAGATACTGAATGCTTTCTTTGCCTCTGTCTACACTGCTGGAGGTCATTTTGACAAGCCCCAGACCACTGAGGCCCCAAAGGAAGTCAGGACAAAGGAGGAATTTGCTCTAGTTGACAGGGTCTGGATTAGAGACCAATTAAGCAGTCTGGATGTGCATAAATATACAGGTCCTGATGGGCTGCACCAGTGAATGCTAAGGGAGATGGCAGAAGTAATTGCTAGGCCACTCTCTTTGGTAAGTCATAGGAAACAGTCAAGGTGCCTAGGGACTGAAGGACAGCTAATGTCACTCCAATCTTCAAAAAGGGCAAGAAGGAAAACCCAGGTAACTAGTGACCAGCCAGCCTCATCTCCATCCACAGAAACCTGATGGAACAACTTGTCCTTGGTGCTGTCTCCAGGCATATCAAGGGCAACAGTATCATTATGGCCAGTCAACACGGCTTCACCAAAGGAAAGTCATGCTTGTCCAACCTAATCACCTTTTATGAAGATGCAACTAGATGGATAGATGATGACAAAGCAGTGGATGTGGTCTATCTTGACTTCAGTAAAGCATTTGACACAGTCTCCCACAGCATCCTCACAGCCAAACTGAGGAAGTGTGGTCCGGACAACCAGGTAGTGAAGTGGGCTGTGAACTGTGCAGGACAGAAGCCAGAGAGTAGTGGTCAGTGGGATAGAGTCTAGTTGGAGGCCTGTATTCAGTGAAGTCCCCCAGGGGTTGGTACTGTGACCAGTACTACGCAATATATTCATGACCTGGATGAGGGATGAGAGTGCACAGTCAGCAAGTTTGATGATGATTCAAAAGTGGGAAGAATGGCTCATACACCAGAGGACTGTGCTGTCATTCAGTGGGACCTAGACAGGCTGGAGAGTTAGGCAGGGAGGAACTGAATGAAATTCTACAACAAACGCAGTGTAGAGTCTGGCATATGGGCAACCACCACCCCAGGGACCAGGATAGGTTTGGGATTGACCTGCTAGAGGTAGGAGAAAGGGACCTGAGGGTCCTGGTGGCCAGCAAGATGACCGTAAGCCAGCAATGTGCCCTTGTGGCCAAGGCGAATGGCATCCTAGGATGGACTAGAAGAGGGGTGGTTAGTAGTAGATCAAGAGAGGTTCTCCTCCTCCTCTACTCTGCCCTGGTGAGACCGCATCTGGAATATTGTGTCCAGTTCTGGACCCCTCAGTTCCAGATGGACACAGAACTGCTTGAATGAGTCCAGCACAGACCCATAAAGATGATGAAGGGAGTGGAGCATCTCCCTGATGAGGAAAGGCTGAAGGAGTTGGGTCTCTTTAGCTTGGAAAAAAGGAGACTGAGGGGTGACCTCATTAATGTTGATAAATATGAAAAGGGTGAGTGTCAGGAGGATGGAGCCAGGCTCTGCTCCAGTGGCATCCAGTGGACAAGGGGAAAACGGGTGTCAACTGGCAGGTAGGAGGTTCAACATAAAAATGAGAAGAAACTTCTTCACAGTGAGGGTGACAGAGCACTGAACAGGCTGCCCAGGGAGGCTGTAGAGTTTCCTTCTCTGGAGATCTTTAAAACCTGCCTGGACATGTTCCTGGGTGACTGGACCTAGGGGATCCTTCTGTGACAGGAGGATTGGACTAGATGATCTTTCAAGGTCCCTTCCAATCCCTAACATTCTGTGATTCTGTGGAGTTTGCCAGCTCCCTTTTCATAAGATTACAGACTCATGCCCCACCACAGTTCAACACCTTACACTGCAGAGGGTAAACAGGTCTGTTCATGAAATGTCACAATTGGTCAACCTGGAAGAGCCACAATCAAAGCCAAGATACAATGACATACGCAGGGACTGGGCTAACTAGAATCAGTGTGATGCAGCAGAAAGTAATAGGCATCTTCAGTTCTGCAGCAATACTGGAGATAAAATACTGAGGGGGTATGAAGTAATCACACACAGCAAAAGATCACACAGAGAGGTGCTGCCTGGAGTTCTGTATAGTGCTCTCCACTAGAACTCACTGATAAGGAACTGAAAGGCATAAAAAAAGGTTTAGCTCTATTTAACTCCATGCTGTGGGATCAATTAAACTGTTTCAAATAATAGTCTCTATTTTTCCCTGCTCCTGGTGTATGTTTCTCATTTGCAGCCTCCTAGTGCTATGGCATGCCGCTAGACATACCAGACAATTTGCAGCTCTCATGCACTTTTTCACCTTTCTTACATTGTTCCACAAGTGATTGAAAAGATGGACTAATTAAGGCTTAATTACTGTGCAAAACACTAAGCAAACACCAAATCTTTCCTTCAAATGTTAGGCAGAAATCAGCTCCCCCAAACAAGGATGCTCAACGTTTTCCTATCTTCCTACTTAATGAGCTGTAAAAGCTGCAGAGTCACTACGACTTACATATGTCTCATTGGTTAAAAGCCTCTGTAAAGGCCTATTAACCTTTTACAAAGAGAAAAAAAAATCTGGAAAGCTTTCACAGCCAAGTCTGGAAGTCCCCCCCTTATTATTGTAATGAACAGTCTCACATGATGGCATCAAAAAGCATTAATTATCTGCAGTGTTACAACATATGCTGAACCACTGACCCATTAATCCAAAAAAAACAAATCTCAGCAATGCAAAGAGCTCATCAGAGCTGCAAGAGACTGTGGGCACAAGGTCGCTGGCAGCACACTGAAATACCTGTTAGCCCTTCAGAGGCCTGACGATTTTCATAGAGAAATCCTGCAGAAAATGTCGAAAACTTACACAAACACTATGATCTGCCAATGGTATTTTGAAGACAAAAAGGAAAAGATTTCATCACTTAGTGTCTCCCATCTCAGTGTTCCAAGGAGCTATATGAACCCCAGTGCCAGAAAAGGGTTTAGGGAAATGACACCCATTCTAGAGCAGGGAAATCAACACACTAGGCATTAAGGAAGTGGTGAAGAAAAAATAGGAATTGTAATGCCAACCACCTAGCTGTTCTTGTCTTTAGATTCTGAGAGTTCTAGTGAGAACTCTAATAACATGAATATAGGGTTTGGAGTAGGAAGATATTTGTTACCCTCTATGGTAATATTCATGGTTTTCTACAACCACATGGGAGTGGCCAAAGAAGAAAGTATTTTACTAAAGCAAAGAAACTCGAGAAAGTTTCTTTATAGAGACTTTAAACAACTGCATACATAGAATAAATGTCATATGCAGAAATACTTTTAATCGTCATTTTACGTAAGTAATAAATATTTATTTAGCACAGAAACATTCAGTGCATTGGTTTCTTGGCAGCAAAGTTTTCCTGACATCTACTGAACAAATTCTGGGCCCTGTCTGTGTTAAACAGGGAACTCATCTTACACTGCTTCTTACCTCTACTTCCCATATGACAAGCTTTAAAATATCTATATGATTAGGGCAGGAAGAAATGTGAATTTGTTATAACACCTAAAAAAGGATCAGGATTAAGCCAACATATTTTTCAACAGGAAAGGAATCCGATTCATCTTCTTCAATAGTTTGCCACCATAGACACACACACACACGCAGAATTATCTTTCTCCTTTTCCCCTGAAGCTGTTTAACTATGAAGATGGCAACCTGCAAAAGCATTCTGACATAAAAGGTCACTACAATCAGGTTATTTTTTCACTGAGACGTCAGTATGAGACACTGATCTTACTTATTTGATACAAGAAAAACCAGTCCTGGTTCATGATCATGTTTCCAACAAAAATGAAGAGTAAAGGAGGAAGCACTGAACTTACTTGTTGAAAAGATTCAGTCCAATCCTATAATGGCGTTTTCTGATAACATCGTTACTGAAGGCAGGGGAATCCCAGCTGTTGCGAGTCTCTTTGTGGTACGTTTGTTTGCTCAAGGTTTGCTCCCTTAGGCTATCTCTAGAAGAAGACTCTGAGCTGCAATTTATTGTATCGTTAGAGTTGGAAGTGCTGTTAATGCTGTCATTGTCACCATCAGAATAATCAGACTCTGATTTGCTTTGCCTGTTGGCTGTGCCATTGATAGCTAAATGGCTCTCCATAGGCCGAACTCTGTGCCTTGCCTCTGGTTCCTCCCGGGTTATAATCTTGGCAGGAATAGTGTGAGGGATATGTTTTGGGCTTCCCTGTTGGCTAGTGATCCCTCGGTCATACGCATTTTGTCTTTTTAATGAGCCTCTCTCTGAGCGGTCACTCAAGTCCACTGAACTATCACTGGGTGGCTCTATAGTGAGCAGTGGTAGATGATCCATTCTCATCCTCTGTTCCTGACATTCCAGTGATGGCGTACTCCTGCAGCTCGTATCAGTGTCTATTTTATCATCTTTGTGGGTCATGGACCAGTACTCTTGAGAAGAGTTCACAGACCGAAGCCTCAAATCAGACTCTATGCTAGATGGTCTCTCTACTGATTGGGAGAGTGGAAGGGGTGGAGACAGCTCTTCCTCATCGATATATAACGTAACATCACTGTATGATGCTGTCATCTCATCAAGCTTCCTGTGATCCACATTGTGGATTGCTGGTTTAGTTGGAGCACAACTGTCCCGTTCCATTTCTCGACTTCTGACTTGATCTGGAGTCTGGACTTCATCAGAATGTAGACTACGGCAATTCAGTGCATCATCAATGGATTCTGCAAGGGATTTCACTTGCCTAGAAAAAGCATCCTCCAGTTCTGTTATTGCATCAGCAAAATCAGTAGATGCTGCTGGAGACTTCATTGTAGCTGACTCTCCAAGGTCACCACATTCAGACGGTACCATGGACCCCAGCTTTGACCCATCATTTGTAACAGAAACTTGTTTTCCTTCAAAGTAAGAGCTGTGGACTTTTTCAGGTCCTTCAAAGGAAAACTGCATTCTCATATTGGACAGTACAATGCGTCTTGACATACGATTTTCTGACATAGAACTTCTAAGACGCTCAAAATTTTTGTTCATCTGATACTGGCGAAAAGCTGTTTGTATAGTACGAGCAGCATGTCTAGTTATGAGACGGCCTCCATATTTCCGTTCTAGCATTTCCACCTGTGAAAGGGTGAACACAATTCTTTTGTAACTTGGTGGGTTAGAACAAGGTAAAAGCATAACAAATTATTTCTTTCAGCACCTTGAATTTTCGGACATTTTTCAAAGGGTATACTGTTTCTGAAAGTAAAATCTCAGACTAACATGTCATGCACAAATCATGAACCAAATGGTAGAATATCCTCATGCAAAGTCTTCCACAAACCAAAACAGACTTTCAGACATCCTAAATAGAAATTCCAAGCTATTTTTGTTCTTGTAATTACACTCAACAATGCCAGTGTTTCCAATTAACAGAATGCTATCAATGTAACCTAGTGTAAACGACATGAAAAGCAATTTATTTAAAAAGCAATGAACAGGATGAATAACTAGTTTTATTTCAGTATTTCTTCCCCCATATTTAATATCTGTTCTGATAAGTCTTTGCTGAGCTTGTGTTTTCCACAAGAAGTCATGCAGATTTGGTGCTCATGGACATGACAGGTGGTGGGTTTGGTAGTTTGGTTAATGGTTGGACATGATGATTTTAAAGGTCTTTTCCAACCTGAACAACTCCATGACAAATTGGCATGTTTAGTACCATGATTAAAACCACAGTTTTCCTGGCAGCGATTCTGTTTAAGTCCATGCAATTTCCACAATGCCTTTCACAACCATTCAAATCCATTTCTGTTTGAAAATTCAGGTATCCTTTTTGGTTTAACAACATTTTAATGACTGATGTTATGTACATGGGCACACAGAACCTCCACCCCTTGTACTCTGAAGGCCTTTCCATGTGATTCTTAAGTTCAGATACTGGTGTGTCGAGGGACCAAATCCCCCTTCTATGAAAGGAACTAAATGCTACTAAAACGTATTTTCTAGTCCATTGTATCTCTCACTGGGGAGTTGTTCACATATTTAGTTCAGTGCTACTGCCAGGTTCAACAGCTCCTGTTCCCCTCTACATTAGAGACAATCTTCTTTTTGGCACAATGTTTTTAGATATGATTTTTCTTATTATTTTTTCATTCTAGATGCAAAATATATTACGCATCAACTGAGGAGGCCAACTTTTCAGCTGGGCTTAGATCACAATTGCTGCTGATACTGGCTTGATTGTATCTTGAAATAAATCTTTTAACTAAGCTGACACACTCTTGTTCTCTAAGCTGGGAATCCCTAAATCTCTACATCACTTTATAAAGTTTGTCTTTAAAACAACTGTTCAGCCTTTCACTCCAAATGGAAGTTGTGTTACCTCTTCATTTGCACATGTCAAAGAGGATATAAAGTTACTGGTAATTCATTCCAAAGATTAAAAAAATTATTCAAAATCTCCATCACAATGCTGCCACGCGTTTGCTATTATTTCTATCTGTACTATACTTTAGGACATGTTAAAATAAATCTTAGATTATTTTGCTGGAATCTCAAAACAAATGATGAGCTGGCAGTTTAGCTCTCCTCTCAAAATTAAACATCAAACCTAAAGAAAAGAAAACTAGCATAGTTGTTGTAAAAAACCCCAACCAAATACAAAATTGATATTCTATAAAATAAATTACCTGAACACTATTCTTGCAAAAAAGTTGTTGTTCTTTATTGTTGCACAGCAAATAACACCATCATTGATTTTCATATAGTAGGGAATTTTAAATGAGAGAATTTCAGATTCTGCCTGCATTATTTACTAGACTTGTGAGTAATATTGCTAATAACTTTTAATTCCTATTGTAATGCATTTTTAATGCCTACTTAATGCACACTGCCTTTAGGTAAAGCCTAGGATATTTTCCTAAATAGATTTTAAGTATCTTCTGAGATTTCAATTAGAGCTTTTCTCGAGCAGTAAGCAACTCTTTGTTATCAAGCTTCCTTTATGTATGACTGCTACTTTTTATTGCACAGGATGCCCTGAACAAATACAAAGCATCTGCAGTCCTCGCTCTTTACCAAACTAGCATAAAAATACAGATGAAACTAGGCTTTGTGGAATATTTCAAGCACAGGAGATCTCTTCAGTTACTCTTATACCCTAGATCGATCTCTTATGAGATACTCAGCAAAAAGGACTGCCAAAGATAGAAAAGGAAGTAACATTTTAGATCTCACAGGGAGGTTCAATTTAACAGAAAAGCTGACACAATCTAGAATCAGGAAGTTGTTATGTTTCCATTTCAGTAGAGAGTTTGGTGAACATAAAGGCTACACTAAACTCATACTTGATACTCCAAATACTGGCTTCAATTTTCAGAGCTCAGGCTCTGTTCTTCAATGTTTTTCTGGAACAACTTGATGTGATTCTTCAGCCTGTAATTTCAGACTAAGCGGATTACAAATGAGACATAGTCAGTGGAAGTTATAAGGGTTGTCAGTAGTGTCAAAACCACAAGCAGTTCACTTCCTCTCTGCCAGGTTTTGCCAGCTTCATATTTCACTGTGTTAATATCCAAGATGGAGTGAGTATACAATACACCACTATGATTCATAGTAAAAAAATACTCTATGGCAAGAGAGGTCTCTAACAAATAAATCCCCAAACCAACTCAAAACCACTCGTGTACTGGGCATTGTTCGTCTGTCAGTGAAATCCAGCACATCTTGCATATATGCTTATCTTAAGGTGTTAAGGCATCATTTTCAAATAATAAACATGCATTTCTGTGGCAATAAACATATTTCTAAACAGAACTACATTCAGAATAAAACTTAAAAAGAATGGCTGGCTGTCTTACAGAAATGCTTCCTCAATGACAAAGGCTTCAAACATCTATGTTAGCATACACCCAATCCATTATAAACAAGGCAAAATTCCCATATGCTTAAGTAAAATCAATTAAGACCTTGAACTTACCACAGAAATCTGAGAGAGTATCAGTTACAACAAGCTTTTCCTTTCTTTCAGCAGCAACAATGATATCCAGGTTTCAAGATAATGCAAAATATTATTGTAAGAAATTGAGTTATTACACTCTAGTACTTATCCTAAGCATGGAATCACAAGCCCTTATAGAACTGTCCTATGTTTAACACTGTTAACATAACTTTTACCCTTCAGGAAGCAGGGAAGTTATATGGTACAAAGAGACAACACAAAAAAAAAAAGGTCAAAAACCCCAGAAATGCTGACATGAGACTATCTGAATCTAGTTGGTAATAGAACAAAAAAGGTATTTTCAGCATCACAACTGAAGCAACAATAGAAATTATCCCCAGCTTATAGACATGTTGCTAACAGTGTCACAAATGAAGTAATAAAGCTCAAATACCTGCTTATCTTGTAGGTCTGAAGAGAGTTCATAGCTCTCAGAAAGTGATCTTGACCTTTTAATAGCTTCCTCCTCTGCTTGTTTTCGCAGTATGGAAGTTGAGTGCTGAAGTTTCGGCCTCCGAGGTCTTTGTCCAGGTGAGACAGAATACAGACTGTAAGCTGAATGATCGTAATGGTCTGGACTTATTGCTGAACTGTGTGTTATAGGTCCTTGATGGTAAGCAGATGGGCTATCCAAAGATGTGCCAGTGTCACTGCTTGGAGCTTCACCCTCAACACTAGACAAAGATAAGAAAATCCTCAGGTGAGTATTGCATGGCAAAATTCTCAGAAAATGAAAAGAAGAGTTTTGCTTAGTATTTTATGTAACACTTTGTTCAAATTCAGATGCAGCTGATACAGAGGAGGGTGGCTTTCATGTCAAACACCAGAGTTCTCATGTAATTCAAGCAAGTCTTATTTCTATTGCAGAGGTCACCTTTAGAGCATGAGTCAAGGAGGAGAATGATGGTTTGGAGCATTATTTAACTTCATACAGCAGTGATTAATAACAGCCTGAGTAAGTCACTCAGCAGCTACTGTGCAAAATACATTAAAATGGTTAACTTCTTCTGACTGTTCATTACCAAGTTGTTCTGCTTTAAGGTGATTGATGCTTATTTGTGTACTTCTTTGACAAATAAAAACAGAGGGTTTGTACCGATATACTGCAATTTGGCATAAAAGGATTGTTCTTGTGTTTCTCAATGGAGACTCAAGATTTAATATATCTTGTGAGCTCCTGTGTTTCTAGAAACTGAAGCTGGGAAAAAGTACATGCAAGAGCAATCACAGTTATTTCTCTCCTGATGAAAGATTGCTCCCATGGGATGCTTTTGGCATCCTTTGTAGGAAAACTTCCCAGGGGACGGTGCTTCTAGCTAATGAAAGCAAAACAGTTTCAGGTAGACAGAATACATAAGGAGCTATCCGGTAAACAAAACATTTCATTTTCATATGAATGCTGTTATGGCTAAGGAATAAAGAAAAAAAACACCTTTTTATTAGCACCATTATATTAAGCTAACACTCAGTTATGGTTTATCCTTAAGAAATTATGTCAGACAGCAATTTTTACTCAGTTTACATTTATGGTAGGACATTCCCACTTTCTGTTTTCACTCTTCCATCTATTTCAAATGTTTCATGAAAATATTTACTATCTGCCTCGTCCTATGTACACAGAGCACTGAGAGAAGAAGGAAATTTTACTTTTAAGTTAACTGTTCAAAAGAATCCCTAAACACTCTAGACATGCATTAACAGAAGCATTTTCAGCACTTCCTCTACCTTTTACTTTGGAAACAGGTAGATCCAAAGTCTAAAGGAGTGAAATTCCATGTTCCCACCACACCCTGTGTTTCTAAACATTGTATCTTAACATTGAGAAAAATAAAGCCCCTCAGGAATAAAACACTGAAAGGCTGCAGACACATACCACGAGAGTCCTCTCAACAGTTCAAAGTACAGAGCAATTTCAGAAAGAACGCTCTCTGCTGGGCCACAGTGCCAGAGGAGATGAAGGTTAACAGTGGCAAAACTCTACTAGCTTGATCACTGTGTACTTTTTAAAGTGAATAAAAGTCCCTTAGATTCCTCAAAACGTTTCTATAAATATGTAAAACTGAAAGCAAGTCCTCTTTCTTTGCCCATCAAAATATGACTCCACCCAAAAGGCATTTTCAAACATACTTTACCCAAGCTGGAGATATTTTCAGTGTGCACAGGAAGCTGACAGAAAACTAATCGCTTTTCCTTTGTGACACAGATGGCTTTCAACTTAAAAATGATAAATTATCCAGAGTTTTGCTTGTGACATTGAAACTGTGAATCCACCCATTAAAAACAAACAAAAAATAATCATTCTCTCTGAAGATTCCATTAAAGAAATTATTACCATGTTGAACAGCTTCATGCTCCCTTCAAATACTAAAATACATTTCTTTGCCCTGCTAACCATGAGACTGTGTGATTTTGTACATTACAGGTTCCTAATTACAAGCTTATTTATAAGTACACTTCATATAAGAATGGTGAATTTGTTTTTAACAGAAGTCAGAAAATACCGGTATTTCCCCTTCTTAGGTTCTTTGACCTTTTTTGCCTTCTTTGCCCTTAGAATGTCAACTATTTAATAACCCTTCCACACTGATTGCAATCCCACTTTGACATTTTAATGATGACACTTCCAATGGATCACAATCTTTTTATCAACACAAAGGGTATTGCCTTAAGCAGAAAACTCTAGAAGGGGGTCTGCCCGAGGCTCATATTAAAGTCAGGGATTTCTTCTTGATTTTAGTTTGTCTTTCCATACATATGAACATTACACTGACTAATGCTCACAGGTCTATTCCCTGCTATCCCATCTGACCTTTGAGCAGGGAAGCAATTATCTCTCACAACTGGCAGACCTCATGCTCGGCAGCATGACAGCCCTTTAAAAGCACACCAGCTTGCCCAGATGGTGCAGCTCATCCTTGTCCCTTAAAAGCAGGTGAAGCTTCACACAAGTTATTTCATAAACATAAAACTCCGCTGACAAAGGAAGACAGTCTGCTTTCTACTTCTTACTGCTTTACATATGTTTGGAAAAGAGAAATATTTCAACAAATATGGCTCGTGTAAAACTTTGAGGATGACAAGGAGTACTGCTCCACCACGGAGCGTGTAGAAAACCGAGAATCATCCTGCCCTGCCTGTTTTCAAAAGCTGTAACACTACAAAACCACTTCAGAATAGGCTCAGAACACGAACCTGTCCTAGAATAACAAGGGTGGGTTTTTATCTGTCCACTCATTAAACAAAACAGCATGCAAAAATGTCAAGGATTGCTGGCTTGCAACAAGAGCAAGCTCTCCTGTGACAGGGGAACAGTTAAAAACCTTTTCGGACCTCCTTCACTTCCAGAAGCACACACTGTCTTTCCCAGGTGGGTGAGAAATTAAGCACATTAAGAACACTGCAAAATGGAAAACATAACACTCGACCCAGTCCCAGCTGGAATCAGAAATAACTTCTTAGTGAAGGTTTCAGACTTGAGGCATCAGCCACCTACATACATGTCCCGGAGAATGACTGGCAATTTCAGTGTTTAAAAAAATCCAGTGGATGATTTCCACTCATCTATCTGCAATGTGACAAGGCATATTACTGGGGAAACAGGCGGTGTGTTGAGTGTTTCCATTGTGTAGAATTAGCAGAATGCAAAGCAGCTGAAGTTAAATCTTTCATTTTCAGAACTCCAATTGTTTTATCACACTCCTTTTTCAGCAGAAACTAGATATTTGTTATCTGCCAAGCCAAAAAAAGAGAAAATTTGCTTACTGACATTTTACAAAGAAGCAGAGGATGAAGCAGCTAAAGAGTGAAAATGGAAATCAGGTGTCTTTTAAAAGCCAGTTCTATTATTATGACTTCGCATGGACAAAGCTTTAAAACAGAGCCATGGAAAAATTCTTGTTTCTTTGTACAATTAAATTACTTCTCTCAAAGAGTGGCCAGCACTGACTGAAACAGTATTTGATCAGAAACTGAAGCTGGAAGTCTCTATTTCAGCACACGTTTCAGCTTGGAATAGTATTAGAAAGAGCCAACGTCACAGTATGGAGGAACAAAAGAAAGCAGGCTTAGAGGTAAATGTGAACAGTCTAAGTACAGTATTTTTAACATAACTCAATGGATATTGGTGAAAATCAAGTGTGTTTAACCTTAAAATTCAGGCATTTTATTTTTACCTGTGTGTGGCTCTCAATTTTCACTAAGAGCTAAGTGACATGCTCTGCATAGCCTTTCAAATTAAAATACATCAGCTGAAGTAACATATGTGCATGTGAGTAAGATTTGCTGGCTTAAGCAGCAGGGCAGTGAGCTAAGGGTCATCCCTGCATAGTGCTAACACTGTGGTTACCCGAGATGCACATAGAGCTCACACAGTGACAGAACCAACGATCTCTGTTCTCTCTGAATCAAGGACTAACAGCGATGCACATGCCAAACACTGACAAAAGTTGCTTTTCTAATTAATTTGCCCAGATGTGAAAGCTGAGTAACCTAGTGCCTATGCTGCTTTTGCCCAGGGATGCAGCCAAAATAAATCCCAAACGTGAGGTAGGTTTTGCTGCTAACCAATAAAATGTTATGTTTTTTGCAGTTATTTTCACTATTCAGGTGACATGTTCAAGAATTACCAAATTAAAAAAAAGCTCTGTGTCCTCCTTCCCTCTGTCTAACTGCCCGATGTTGTTAGGTGTTAGCTGTGACCAAAACAAAACATTTCCTCTCCAGGCATTTTAAGAGCAGTAACCTGGCAGGCATTTTCTTCCCAGTCTCTCATTTTAAGCCTTTATTTGATACTTCTGCTCACAAAGGCGGTATTTTAGTAACCTGTGCACCTAGCTTGCCTGCTTCTCTCTCAATCCATGCTACCGCCTCCTGCACATAAACCTGGCTTGCTTTAAGGCATGTCTAGTGACCGAACAGTTCAGCAAGTTTATTTTGTTCCTTTGTCCCAGAAACCTTTCTGTACATAATCATTAACATGATATTTGCAGTTGAAGTATTTGGACACCTACGACTCTGCCGTATGATTTATGAGACAGACTCAAACACAAACCAAAGAGCAGAGCTTTTCATACTAAAACTTCATTTCATAGACATGATTTCCAGTCAAACATCTGCCTCCCTCACAAAATAAATAACCCATATAAACAGGTCCAAATGCCCAGGAAGAAAGAAGTGCTACACATCTGTTTTATACTAACCAACTTTTAAAATCTGTAGGTTTAAAAAAAGTTCAGCTGCAATCATAATTCCTAATTATAGATAACCACTCAAATTGGATCCAAATTCTCTACCTAGCTCAAAGAATGCAGACCAGAAGTCGCCCATGGAACTAACCCTGAGTAATGGAGAGAAGCATGATGGCAGCTGCTAGAGCAGCTGGCCTGGTCTCAGACCTTTCCAACAAGAAGCCTGAAAAAATCCCACAGCCCAGTGTTTACATGATAGCAATACTTAGTTCCAAACTAGGCTTTTGACATTGGAACAATCCTCAACAAAAGTTATCATTTCTTGCCTATAACAAGTTGCCTTTACAAGGGCAACAAAGTCCTTATTTGAATGTGACATTTTAAACAGACAACTACAAACACAATGCTGCTAACCAAAACAATGACTCCTCACGAGCAGCTTAACCTGAAGGTTTATTTGACACAGGGGTATACCCTACTGCTTCCAAGCTGCCTCATGCTCAAGTACTTGTGGTGCGCTGCGCTCCGCTGTAAACTAAGAGGTGGATTTAAGTAAAGCTCTGATGTAGATCTTCCATTATCTCAAATTACTCTCCATAAAAAGTTACATTATTGACTTCTTAAAATGTAAAACTAGCATTAATGCAATGCCACTTTTTTTAGCATTTTTCTTCCCCCCAAAGACAGTACTTCCCACCAGACTAAGAAAATTTGTCAGTACAGTCTGCAACAGATCTGAATCTGGTTCCTATTTGCCATGGCTGTTTTGTACTGTACAATAAACACAAGTCAATTTTATTAAGAACATATACAAATCCCCAAATGCAATCAATGCAGTAACATTAACAAACCAATCTACCTTCAAATGCACACTGTCATAAGTTCAAAGCCATTATGATGGACAAGAGCATTCACAGGCAGTGACAAAAGCTTTCACTCAGGAAAGGAGTATCCACCCACTTATTTAGAATCATAGAATCATTAGGGGTTGCACAGGACCTCAGAAGATCATCTAGTCCAATCCCCCTGCCACAACAGAATCATCTACACCAAGTTGCACAGGAACACATCCAGGCAGGCCTTGAACATCTCCAGAGAAGGAGACTCCACAACCCCCCTGGGCAGCCTCTTCCAATGCTCTGTTACACTCACTGTGAAGAAGTTCCTTCTGATATTTATACGGAACCTCCTATGTTCCGGCTTGCACCCACTGCCTCTTGTCCTATCACCAGATGACCTTGAGAAGAGTCTGGTTCCATCCCCCTGACATATTTGTAGACATTAATGTCACTCCTCAGCCTCCTCCAAGCCAAAGAGACCCAGCTCCCTCAGCCTTTCATCATAAGGGAGGTGTTCTACTTCCTTCATCATCTTTGTTGCTCTACACTGGACACCCATCAGCAGTTCTGTGTCCTTCTGGAACTGAGGGGCCCAGAACTGGACACAATACTCCAGTTGTGGTCTCACTAGCGCAGAGTAGACGGGGAGAAGAACCTCTATTGATCTGCTAACCACTCCCATTCTGATGCATCCCAGGATGCTGTTGGCCCTCTTGGCCACAAGAACACATTGCTGGCTCATAGTCATCCTGCTGTCCACTATGACCCCCAGGTCCCTTTCTACTACACTGATGTCCAACAAGCGAGCCCTCAGTCATTACTGGTACCTGGGGTTGTTCTTGCCCAGATGTAAGACTCGCAATTCAGCAGTTTCTGTTAAAAACTGATGAAATCTTTGAATGCACATCAAAGTCACAGCCCAGGTAATTAATCTTGCTGAACTTACATATAATTGCACAGAAAGTCCAGGCAAATTTTACATGTGTATCAGAAGTGAACACTGACAACACAACTGCTTCATCCTGTAATGGTCTATGTAAACACAGTGCTAGTAACAGCCAGCTGAAGTCTAAAGACAGTCTAACAACCACTTACAGACTGACTGGAGGCCCACAGTCAAGCACCACTGTGAGGATTGCAAACCTTCATTTGCTTTCTGGTCCAAGTCCTAGATTCAGAATTACTGGAAAATCCAAACATGCATTCAGTACTACACTACCAAGTTCTGATTCCCACTAAATAGCCCCATAAAAGGCATTAACAAAAATTATTTTTTAAAAGATCATTTTGATCCATACTCTTATGTATCATTAGTGATAATGAAAAGACAAGGAAGAAAGACGAGATGATGTCCACACCTAAACAAAACCTAAGAATTAATGCATTGTCCCATCTGAAATGGAGATGCACATCAGCAAGACAAAAAGAGAGGATCATAGGATCATAGGATGTTAGGGGTTGGAAGGGACCCAAGAGATCATCGAGTCCAACCCCCCTGCCGGAGCAGGACAAAACTATCTAACACAGATCACAGAGGAAAGCATCCAGGCGGGCCTTGAAAGTCCCCAGAGAAGGAGACTCCACGACCTCCCTGGGGAGTCTGTTCCAGTGCTCTGTGACCCTCACAGCAAAGAAGTTCCCCCTTGTGTTGAGGCGGAACCTCCTCTGCTGCAACTTGCACCCATTGCTCCTTGTCCTATCACAGGGAGCAAGTGAAAAGAGCCTGTCCCGTCCCTCCTGGCCAGCCTTCAGGTACTTATAAACATTTATCAAATCTCCCCTAAGTCTTCTCTTCTCCAGACTAAAAAGCCCCAAGTCCCTCAGCCTCTCTTCATAAGCCAAAAAAAAAAAGAGAGCTAAGAAAAATCTACCCAACTTCTCCCTTTTCAGGAACTACCTTTATAACAGATTAAAGAACTAAAAATACCCACTTTAAAAGCGCTTACTTGAGATTATCTTCAGCTTCCAGTGAAGAGAACTGAAGGTTAAACACCTCAAGCAACACCTTGGTTTAAGTCAAACAGTGTCAGAACACTGGCCAGCAAACGTAAGTATTTACTATAGAAGGGTCAAACCAATTGACCAAACCAGAACCCATCTAATGCTTTATTAAATACTATCTGCTAAAGAAAGGCAAAGCTGCATTTTATTTTCATTACTTACCAGCTGGAAAGTCACAAAGGAGACTGACAGCATCAACAGAACCTGAGTACAGCTTACAAAAGTCAGCTTCTGTCTCAGGTAAAGACAGACAACATTCTCCTCTGCTAATCTGGGTTAACCAACACCCAGCATATGGTCACCCATCAATGACTGCAGTCCATATTTCAAACTCTTTAAAAAGATAAAAGGATAAAATATTACCAAAAAATGGCTATGCTAATAATTTGAAACTTTTGGCTGGAGGAAAAGTTCTAAAATTTATCAGTCCAATATTAAGCATTTTTAGTTTTTTTTACGGTCCTCTTGATGCGTCAGCAAAAAACATACCAAAGGCAGAAAATGCCATGTAGGCTTCAAAAAGACAATGCTTATCTTCTTATGGGGGCTTACGCTACAAATTTTTAAGTGTAACTGTGGTATCTGACCATTCAACAAAATCTGTGAAGGACTAGTGCAGACTTTGTCCTGTCCCTCCTACACAAACTCTTACACAATAGGATAAGCTGCAGAAATCACTGGAGTTTCTCAATGCAGCTCTGACAGAATTTGACCTCAACTATTTATTAATTTTATTGCTATATCATTTAGCAACTGGAATCCTCTTATTCAGCATATCTGCACTACTTATAACAAGTGTTTAAGATAGCAAGATATTAATATACATTGTAGTGTTTATATCATGGCATGATCCTGTACAATGCTAATTTTAAAAAGCAAGATTAGCTTCTGCAGCCAAGAAAAACATCTGATTTGCAGGCACAGCTGAAGCAGCATTTGATATAACAGAAAAGATCTGTGGTGTCCTATACCAGCCATCCTTGTATTTTACCTCTGCTTCAGCTGTTGTATCAAGCCCACCAGAGGAAGAGCCAATACAGAACAGCACTGCTGAGAAATCAGCTCCCTGGCAAGCAACTACAATGCATTAAATAACTACTTTCCTCTTCCAAGTCAAGGCTTGCAGGATAATACTCTTCTTTCTCCTCTTATACACTGTATATCATAAAAACATGAATTAATGGTCCTATGTAAATTAGGACTATTGAGTAAATCAAATGTTTCAGGCATTTAAAATTTCATACCTGAAACAACTACATTCTCATCTTACATCAAATATATTTGATAAAGCCTATCACTGACTCATGCTAGAGTTTTACCTCCTTACTATTTAAAATCACTACAAGTAAAATGCAGTGCACAGAACTCTGAACAACTTTCAAGCAGGTCACCCTTTCCCTTGAAGTATGTCTGCTGTTGCAGCAAACGTTACATGATCTGTGCGTGTCTGGGCAGAGGGAAATAAAGAATCAACACAACTCAAAAGTTATGTAGAGGGTCCATGCTGCAAAGTCGTCTTTATGTACCAGACACTATGTAAAAATCACAAAACACATCATAACTATATTCATTTAGGCTGTATTTTCACTTCAGCAGCAAATCAATGTTATTAAAAAGACATTTAAAACAACCAAAGGATTCCATTTCAATTAGTTAATAATATGTTATTATCTAACGAAGTGTATTTTTAGAATAATGTTATTGATAAACACGAGATGGTTTGTTTGATCACTTGGATTTAAGAAACAGTTGTCCTTTAAAAATCAGAAAGGGAGTGTTCAGCTGTTAATGGATTATACATGGTTATACAGCAACATACTTAAAGACAATCCAAACTGTGAGCAGAGACTCAGCTGTTATTCATCTAACTGAATCTCTAAATATATATATATAATGCAAAACCATCCCCCAGTTTTAAACACTATGCATTTTGGTTGTCAACTACATCATGGCAAGTCTGAAAAAAATCCATACCTGAAAGACAACAAAACTCTGCTAGTTTTATCTACAGGAGAACAAGGTAATTTTGATACACATAAATGCAAAAAGGCATGGGAAACTCACACCAGGTAAGAACGAAAATGGACAGGAACACAGAGACCTTTTGCTGATTCCAGTGAAGTTTGGAGTGTTGCTACTAAGCCAGTGAGAATGGGAACCAGCCTTATGCAGCACCAAGAGAGATCTCTTACTGACTGGAACAGAACCACGACCTAGTCACATGTATCATAATAACAGTGAGGGGTTTATCCTCTGCAAAACAGCCAAGACTTCTATCAAAGTCTACAGAATATAAACTTGAAGGATTAAAACAGTAAGAGACCGTTTGTTTGAAGGATGGCATTTGCTGGAAAACGTTTACATGTCACTTAGATTCAAGGCAACACATTCAAACATAGAAGATATTTCCAGGCAGCCTCAGAAAGGACTTCTGTGTCTTACTATGTGTAAATCTCAACTGTTAGGAAAACGTGACCTCATAAGATTGCTTACAATCTCTAAATCAGTTAAAGAGCTGACAGATGCTTTTTCTCATTCACAAGCTTCCTTCCTTTTACATTTCCCCTCCATTATGCCATGTCTATACATGTTCCAGTTCTTCCTCTGTTAGTGAGAAATTAAATGTAGGTCTTCAGAAAGACTTCTGACCCATCTCACTGATCACAATAAAGCAGCAACACAGGTAGCAATTCCTATCTTGCAGATCTATACATGTTATTTCAAAGTTCACTCTAAGGCATGAACTTTCCCCTTACAAAACTTATCTATGATAAAATTTCAAGATCTGTGCTATGTTTTAAATAATTTTATTAGCTACTTACGATCAGTACCTAAAAAGAGGATTTACTGCACGTACACAGAATGAGACTGCTGTTCACTTGTATTGCTACTTCATTTGGATGCAGAACACAGATGCACGATACAACTCTTGCTCCCACAAGCATCAACAATCTGTACTGACTTCTGCCGATTCAGCTTGTCTTTGCTGGGCATGTGAGGCTCATCAACCACAAACATCAGGTCTAAAACACAGAACTCAGACCATTCTTAGAATATCTAAGCTCTTTAGCACACCTTAATTAATGGATCTTTACATAGACTTACAGGGCAGGTGACGAAGTCCAGTTCCTGAAAAGTCACCATTTTCTGAAGTGAAAATCAACCATGGTATGATTGACATTTTCAAAATCAGAAGTCAGTCAGAAATGATTATGTATAACATACTGCACTGTGACAGCACAGGAAAACCTGAACTATGTCTTTTGTTCTAGGCTAACCTAACCAAAAACACATTAATTGCATTTTTGTTACAAATAACAAAGAATTCAAGTTTGCAACAAGTTGTCACCATTTGGGACAATTTCTATTAAGGCTGGGTATTCCTCTGCCCTCACTTTTGACTAAGTATTCATCATTACCATTAATAAGAAATCAGCTATAAAGGCCCATTCTCCCAAAACTTGAAGCATTAGAATTAGCGCCTTCTTGAAAGCATTTTCTGCAAAATACTGGTACCTTTTAAACAAGGTTCACAGAATAAAATAGAAGAAAAGAATGTGTAAATAACAATAATGACTAGTCTTTCTTTCAAGAATCTAAGAACAGCTGAACATACTATCTAACATACAAGACCCTGTGCAATGTTAACTTCTAAGCATCAATCACCCCAGACACCTCCACAATGGAAATTCCGCAGCTGTTTCACAGCATATTACAATAAAGCAGAACCATCACAACAAAGCAGAGGAAAGTTAAACTGAGTGAAAAAACGATTACTATAAGCTGAAACATGACCAGAAAGTCAGAGGATTGATTATACAGGCCTGTTCTGCTCTCTGTACTCTAGACCCCTGGAAACAGCAACTGATCAGGAACACTAGTGTCCATCTCATTTAATGGTGACTTACCTAGTACAACTTCCCCAACAATGCAGGGAACTCTGTGGTATTATCTTTAAAGGTAGAAGTGCTTCCAACTAAATCATCCATTCCCTCTCCAACATGTACCTTCAGCATTCTGTGGAAGTACTGACACAGCTTACCCTGATTTGACTCATGAAAACCGAAAACACTGCAACTATGATCATTGCAGTTGTAGGCTATACCAAAAAGAACACCATGAAGTCAAAAAACAGAATCACAGAATCACTCTGGAAAAGACCCTTGAGAGCCCAACCACCAACTCTAATATACAAAGCTCACCTTTAAATCATATCCCACAAAACCACATCTAAATGATCTTGAAACACTTCCAGAAATAGTAACTCAACCCAGTCCTTTGGCAGCATGTTCCAGTGCCTGACCACTCTTTCTGTTGTGGTTTGAATCCATTCCCTCTTGTTCTATCACTAATTGCTGTGAGAAGAGACCAGCACCCATCTCTTCTTCACAATGTCCTTTCAGGTAGTTGAGGGGAGTGATGAGGTCTCCCCTCAGCCTCCTTTCCTCAAACTAACATGCCCCCAGCTCTTTCAATCTCTCCTCATCAGATTTATTCTCCAGGCCCTTCACCAGCTTTGTTGCCCTCCTCTGCACTCGCTCCAGCACCTCAGCATATCTCTCTTGTACTGAGAGATGTACACACTATTCAAGATGTGACCTCACCAGTGCTGAGTACAGGGAGACGATCACCTCTCTGCACCTGTAAAAATACAGAAACGCAGTACAACATACTGCTGTCTACAACCACTACACTAACTCTCCTCATGAGCTGACATTTAGTCCATTCTACTGTAAAAGAGGGGACTGAAAATTAAATTCAAGTCGAACTGTGCAATTCTCTGGAGTTTTAGAACTGGGTGTAAACGTAACTTGCAACACAATTTCCATCAGCACTGCATCCTGACTTCCTTCACCCAGCATAATGTTGACCTAACAGGTCATGTATGCATCAAGAAACAGGAGGAAATTGGGTTTTTTTCTCTATTCTTATCAACACATTTTCACTTGTGACACCTCCATCCTTGTTCATCTGGTCAATTTTAGGGGTGACTGAAATTTTTTGGACTAACAATGCAAGCACCCCTCAAAACAAGCTTCGAAGTTGTCTTCTGCTCCCCGTCCACTCTATATGCTGCCACTTCTGTACAAAAAATTCCAAATCATAACTGTCATGCTTAATTTGTGCTTGCACAACATACGGCAACAGGGAATTGAGTCCTTTGTTTTTAAGCACAAGTTTAACTTGGATTATACCAAACTACTGAAAAAATCTGATTGTTAATCCTGTATTAAATGCTATCAAAACCATCATTCTAATTTCCTACTTCTCTCACAGGGACAAAAAAGAGTTTGATTTTTCTATCATACCAAAGCATGGCTTTTTTACTTCATTTTACTAAAGACATCTTTACAATAATTTCATTAAATGCTTCCGTCTTTTGTCTATTGTAAGGAAGCAAAAGAAGATTTATTTAGCTATATTTCCAGTGACCTTTAATGTAATACTAGGGCTTTGTGCTACAGTAGATTAAAGTAGCATCTGTTCTTCTTTGGAAACCTGGAGTCAAATCACAGCAGTACAATGAACTTGCCATCGCTCTCTGTACCCTAAGTAGAACCCTCCTTCCTCCAAATAAAATTCAAAATTTCTGCAAGGCACAAGAAGGGCTCAGTTATTTTTTTGTTAGTATGGCTTGTAAAAAAGTCAACAATCAGTACTTTCACATAGCAAGGACCTAAGAATTAAATAAAGTGAGTATTTACATAGTTTCTGGCATGAAGTGACAATGCACAGGATGCCTAAATGGACTTCCAAAGCCGGGGCCCAATTCTGCTCTTATAGTTACACAGTGAGACAACAGAAATAAAGCAACTTTGGAATATGAATTTGGATCTGTCTAAACTCTGTTTAAACACAAAGGACACCTAAGCAAAGCATGGTTAACAAAAACAACATGTCAACACACTTTCTCCCCAAAACCATGTCCCATCCCTTTGCAATTCCTGTTGTTCTGTTGATGAGGTAGTGTCTGGGCTAAGGGCCCATCCTCGTGTTTCTCATATAACAGAGGAATCAGAGCTCCACCTTGATTACAGTTTCAGAGGTCTCCTGCAGTTCTGTTATTAAGTAAACATAGAAAAGCAACAACTGATTGACGGAAACTGTGATTAAAATATGCCTGGCTCAGAAATTAATGAAAAAATTTGTATCAATTCTGACCGAGAAAGAACTATGTAAATACTGAAAGAACCAAATAATCACATCCTTAATGTCCTGTATAAAACATGGCAAATTCTTGCAATGAACGTGCAATTAATCAAGTCCAATAAGATGGACTGATGATCTTAGAGGTCTTTTCCAGCTTCAGTAATTCTGTAATTTTGTGAAGAAGCACAACAGACACAAACAACCCAGCTAACCTAAATCCACATGTCATATTGCTCAAAGGAGCCAAGTGGATTTTGTTCCTCCTCAGATTGTGGTCCGCCAAAACACTGCATTCAAAAAATACAATATTCAAAGCTACAATAATGCCAGTTGTTTCTTTGCACCTATCAGAAACATACAGAAACCAGAAGCCACGTAAGTTTACAATATAGAGGATAAATTACTTTCAACCCTGAAATTCATACTATGAAGGCCTAGAGGATAATTTCCTGGGCACCTTTATGGCATTAATAGCTCTGAAATAAAGTTGCCCTGACAGCAGACTAAATCCAGTTTTACTCACTGAGAGCCACAGAGCTGAGGCTATAAAGTTAAGGCAATGCCAGCTTGAATTTCAATTGCAAGACCACACAGCAGGCAAAAGGACATGTTTTTCTGAGAAAGCAGTATCTCACATCTAGCGCAGTTGTTTTTGCAGTATTCTGATAGAGACCTCTGAAGTCTGATCAGCCACTGCTGATACTCAGACATCATGAGGCACAACTGATAACTGTGGGATATGCTAAATACCTACACGATAATGAGTCCACAGCATTGGCTTTGGTTCAGAATAACACCTTGCATGCACTGGCAGAGAAATGGTTACTTGTAGGTCAGCTTCTAACATTCACAGCTACTTTTTATGGACCCTCAAGGCAAAAAAGGTTTGCAAGCATAATTACAGAAATCACAGAAGTGTGCTAAGAAGTTACAGAGCTATGAAAACTTCCTCTTCAGAAAGTTTGATTCTTGAATTGCCATCTTTAAACTTCAGAAAAAACACCACCAGTATAAGAGTAAGCTCTTCTTTCAAAGTAGTTGTGCCATCTGAATTTCTAGCACCTAACCTCTAGATCCTCAAAGGCAGGAGACAATCCCTGGCTCCAGGGAATGGATGAGTATGCTCATGAAGACTATGGCTACTGCTGTCAATAGCCATACGAACAGAAATACAATTTCATTTTGCAAAGATGAAATGGTCACAGGGAGAGAAAAAAACATGTCAGGCCATGGGGCTGACTACTCTAGGCCATCATGTCCCAGTTCTCAAAAAAAACACCCTGCCAACTGCAAGCGAAGACACCTTCTCCAGCACCACATCACTGTGTCAACTCCCAGCAACCTCCCAAGACAGATACATAACAATAACACATCAGCCTTAGTTCTCCACTTGGTATTTGTACTTTCTAGATGAAAAGCTTGGGTTTCCTAACCTGAAGGTTGCAAATTATTCAATGAAACAGATTTGCAAATTGTTTATTAAGGCATCAGGATTCCCACAGAGCTTCTAAACAACTAAATTCGGATGAGACACGGAGCGCTGTAATCCTCACTGGTTAACTCCAAATCTTGTACTACATTTAGTATATTTGCTGATAATAATTTCAGA
>VZRI01014177.1:2443-25113 GCA_013397515.1 Upupa epops | reverse complement strand
GGGAGAGGAGGGGAAGGGGGGGGGGGGGGGAGAAGGGATAAAAGCTGATTTCACAGTTGAAACCCCACCCCTGAGCACCTATTTAACCACAAGTTAAAAACCAACTAACTACCATGTAATTGTACTCTCAATATCTGCAACTTCAGGAAGCAGGAAACTACTGGCACAAAGGTAGAGGTAAAATGGGAAACAAATCACTTTATTCAGCATGGCTTAAGTTCTCCCAAAGCATTAGATGGATGTAATGAATTCTGTTTATATGAAGGTTATCTGCCACAAGCATAGACACAGCTAACTACAACCAGCCAAACTAAGTACTCAGCAATTCCTCTTTGAACACATCAGGCAGAACAAAGGAAGCACAAAGCAATATGCAAATGAAGGGAAAAAAACCCTCTGAAACAATGATTGAATAGCAAAACCCAACTGTGTGAATAGAAAGAAATGTCACTAAAGTAACATTTATGAATTTGTTTTGTAGCAGCTATGACAATGTAATATCCCTTCTACAAACATCATCCGTTCCACACAGGAAACCTGCAAGCTCAATTCTATTAATGTTTTCCATAAGAGTAAAAAATGAACTTAAGGATCATTAAATGAGTGACTACAACTGTACTACTAAACAATTCTTTTAATCAAAAAGCATTTTTTCCTTTCTTCTCCAGAAAGGACACTGCTACATTCATACGTATTCATATGAATATACTCATTTCCTCCTTTCACATTTTTCCACAGGCACATACACAATTTAAGTCGTTGCCTATCTTTATTTAAATTATTTCTTTAACAGCTAATCAGCTAAGAATTTTACCAAACTATTAAGTGGCCTAAACTCTCTTCAGGCTCCACTGATACATTTATCTCACAGCTCACTTGCTAGGGTATTTTAGCCTACTGCAACCAACACACAAGAGGGCACAAGAAAAACTAGTTCGTACATTCTAGTTTGAAAGGGTTCACAGGATACACGGGATATGATTTGGTATGTTGGACACATGTAGTTAACAACATGGTAACAATACAGACCCTATGTATTAAGATGATAAAGTGTACTGTTTTCTTGCATTGGTTGTTCAGAATCTCTACTTTAAAGGCCTCTGAACTAAAACTTTCTCTTGTTTTCTCTCTCTCTTTTTTTTTTTTTTAACTGAGAGCATGAGCCCTAAATGCTCCTTCAGTATCAGTGAACAGACCACACCTTCCCACGCTGACTCCATGGTGGGTCTCCAGTGGGTTCCGGACACAGTGAACAGTATGTACCCGAGCTCTGAAGCAGAACTGGACGCCGCTTTGACACCAGTCATGTGATTTTCTTGCACTACATCAAGTAGAGGAAACGAAGTTTTGTGTTTACATCAAACTGAAGGGAAAAGAGTGTTCTATAATAGCTGTGACCACCAAAGAGGTGTTTGAGTGGCCGTGTACACCCATGCACGGACCTGACGTGGGGTCACCTCACAGCCCAATAGGACCCTTTCTCCCAGGGCTTCTGGTGCCTTCACACCACGCTGCTCCACTTCGGATGCCAGTCAAACCTCTGTGGCTTCACACCTAGTCCCTGACGGAGAGACAGCACCGTAATTACCCCCCCACCCCCCAGTCCCCAGCCCAGCACACACGATCGCATTAGACATCCACCATCAGCACAACCACCCGCTCCCACACAAAAAGGGGGTCAGACAGCCCGGTTTCCCTCCACCACAGAGCGAGACCCTTTGTGTGACGGGACGGGGCTCTCCCACACCCCTGTCCTCTCCGTCCCTCCCCTCCTCAGCAGCCCTTTTACCAGCTGTCCAGCTCCAGCTCCAGCAATGACTGGGTCCTCTCCGAGCTGCAGTGCAGGCACCACATGGCTGTGACACAAACGACCAGCTCCGCACCTCCACCATAACCGCTCTCCCACCTCCCCTTTCCCTCCCTTCCTCAGGGCCGCTCCACCTCCACGAACGCGCACGGCGGCGAAGAGTGGGGTAGGGAAGCGCGCACGCGCGGAAGGCGCCGAACGCTCCGGCCCTCACTGAGGCGCAGACTGCGGAGGGCGGGCCTCGTAGGCCGGCCGGTGCCAGTAGGAACCGGCCCAATAGGCCGTCCCCGGCAGGGGTGATATCCTCTTGTCTAACAGAATCAAGTTTGGAAGACCACCACGTCAACGCAGCCCCACCATGCCCGCTGAATCATGTCCCCCAGGATCACATCTACTCGTTTATTGAATGCCTCCAGGGACGGTGACTCCACCACCTCTCTGGGCAGCCTGTTTCCAAACCCTGACCGCTCTCTCTGTGAAGAATTTGTTCCCAATGCCCAATCTGAACCTCCCCTGGCACAACTGGAGGCCATTTCCTCTTCTCCTAAACGCCAGGTCCACACACCATTTAAACTGTAGCAGGGATGGTGTCTCCACCGCTGTCTTGGGCAGCTTGTTCCAGTGCTCAATGACCCTCTCAGTCTCTTATCTGGTGCAGGCATTTCACGTCCAATGTGTGGCTATTCCTACAACTTTAGCTTTATGGGTTAAATGAGCAGCTGAACACGACACCATAAAACCAGGTACAAAGAAATCAGTGTTCCAAAAGAATATTAATGATTAATAACACAAGAAAGCAAGGCAAGTTTCAACTTCAGGGTTTTTTGTTTCATGGAACCAGCAAAACATCCTGCTTTCCAAATTACGTTTTCCCTTCATCAAAATAAGCATCATGTCTGGGGAAGTTAGGCAAACTTTCTAACCACAGCCACTCCTTGCCTTCTGTTAGATGTCAGGGTACCAAGAGAGAAAAGAGGATAATTAAGGAAATGAGATCCTTTTGGGAGGGGGCTGTTGTTAAATTTAGCACTAAAGGCTGCATTCATAAGCGTTTGCACAATATTTAGTGCAATTTTGTGTAGAAACAGAGTAATTTATACTATAAATTTCAGGAATGGAAATACCCCATCACTGGCTGATCCTTCTAGTGTGGGGGAACTCAGAAGTTTAGTCAGAAGCTAAAAATGTTGCTCCAGCACATTTCATATGACAACACAATGAAAAGCCCTCATGCTGTGTGTACTCTTATTTACAATACATACCATGAGAGATGATCACAGCTTTCTGCATGACAAAAATAATCAAAGCAACTTGACTTAAAACGCAATTAAAAAGTTAGATCAAGTGTGCTTTTGCATAGTTTCCCAAGGAAGCATTAGACACAGATTCCAATAAACCTGGGTTTAATAAGCTTTCAGTGAAACTCAAATGTATTATGGAAGGACACACCTACAACAGCTGTTTTGATAGTAATGTCACTGCAAGTCTATAACCAGAGGCTATCTATATTGTAAAGCCTACTTTCAGCATCTAATGGTTATCCAGACAGAACCTTCCCTACAGAAGTTCAGGGATGGACAACAATCCCACATTTTTCTGGTCCTGACTTAATGCCCTCCTGCATCAAGCTTCAACTCTGCTTGTAAACAGAGAGAAATCCAAGCAGATGTAAATAGTCCACAAAAGTTAACTGCTTCTCTGGAAACCAGTTTCCATTTAGAAACCAAGCACAGATGGTTTTAGCATGGGCTGTGAAGAAAGACATGTGCTGGAAAGGGTGGCTGAGGAGCTCTGACCTCAACAGCTGGCACAGAAGTTTGTGAGGAATGTGCTTTTCTAAATTCACTTCAAACAAAATCTTCCTTCTAAAAATATGACACACTGGATAAGCAAACAACTGAGCAATACCAACACAGACCATTTCAAACACTATGTGGATAATTGTTACAGCTTCCCCCCTCCCCACAATATTAAGCATCCAGAATTCTCAGTTTTGTTTTGACCGTCCTGCAGTGAAGTCTTCGTTAAATCAGTTCTTGATTTAGCAAGTCTTTATAACATAGAGATTAAATGCCAGAATCATCTATGTATTTAGGATCTTTTATGTATTTCAGCGGGGAAAATTAAACACAGCCGCACTACCCAGATGGCACTGTGGTTTCTGAGCAAAGTCAGCCTGATGCAATTATTTTTGGTGGGACTTCTTGTTTATGTTTCAGCATTACAAAACCGTCTTCACTGAACTATAATCCATAGTGATCAGTCCAGTCTCCCTCAGAATTCACACTGCATCACACAGCCTCAGGTGATTTTTCTCGGACATCAAGGCTTGATGGTTTGGTGGCACATAGCTATGGTGTTTTGCTGTCCTGGCTACAGTGGTGCACTGCTCATCCTGTGTGCCTAACATACGGAGGTGACATTCCAGGCCTTAGAATACAGAGGCAGGAGAGGCTCTACTAACAGTACAGAGCCAGTGTGGGCTTCTGTAGCACTTGATTTCTCTGCATGTTGTACAGTAAGCTTTGGCAGGACCAGTAAGACATATAAAGGCTTTATTCTCCCATTGCTATTTCCACATCTAAGTAGCATTAGACCTGCCACCCAGACACTCTGGAAATCTGTGGTGCATGCTAAGAAGAATGGAAAGTAATTTTTCCTGTTTTAGTATCCTTATTCCTGGCAATTTGTTGGAGTACGACTAATAGTAAAACACAAAGTTATCTTTGCTCTTTAAAAAAAAAAAACAAAAAACTTGACTTAAGAAAAACTGTTCAAGAAGAAGTAAACAACACTTTTAAACTACATCTTATGCTCTCTAGATAAGTACAGAAGTTACAGGTAACTAATTCTGAAGCAAGCAGGCTGGCAGACCATTGAAAGAGCCAGTAGTTAACGCCTGGCTCATTCACTGCAGCCGTTAGTTTGTTCACTTGGTACCATTGTAGTGTTTAATCAAATACAAAGGCGGGTCCAGTTTTCATAGAATCACAGAATCATAGAATCATTAGGGATCGGAAGGGACCTCGAGAGATAATCTAGTCCAGTCCCCCTGCCACAGCAGGATTTTGTTACTATTATGGCATTTAACAGTACCTCAATAGTGAATGCTATACTTATCCTGTCTTCTTGCTAAAGCTAACCGTAATTTATTTATAATACAAAAATATAATTAAACATTAGATGAAGCACAACACTGAAATTTGGTGTTATCCAGTCATTTACATAAATCACCATTATTTAATGTGTTAATAGCAAAGATAAAGTTTATCAATCCCCAGAGTGCAACAAACTCAATTTGTAATTATGAGCACACAGCAATTTGTGTTACATGCCATCTAAATCGGCAGTAATTATGACCCTGCTTATGGGTAATTCCCAACTTAATCACATGTAATACACCATTATTTCCAAGACCTAAAAGGTTGAAATTGGCATTTCTCTTGCATTTTGCTTGAATAAAAGCAAAGGGTTACCCAGAAAAAAACCCCCAAACTACTAAGGAGCTTTTTTCTTCCTGCAGAGTATAAATACAGCCATGTGGCACTGCGCAATAAACAGATGCAACAGACAAAATAAGTGTTATTCCTCTCACAGTGGGCTTTGGGGAGATATTAGCCCAATACACCCCTCAAAAAAAAAATTATTCTAACTCATGCAGAGCATCCACCTCCTCCCTCCTATAAGGAATTCTCCCTGTACACCCACAATTTAACTGTACACCCAACAAAGACTAAATGTTCTTTAAAAAAATACTGGGCTTAATCCATTCCCAGGAAATAACAGCACAATGCTCTCCCACCATATCCTGTTTGGATGCATGATGAGAATTATCAAAAAAAGCTGTCATTCCCTAGCTGTATAAAACATAGAATACTGAGATAATTTCCCTACATTGCCTGGGATTATATAGGAATTCTCCAATATGCAAAGTAATTATTTAGAAGCTAACACGTCACTGCTGTTACACTAGTTTTGTGTGTCCCCAGAACATATTTCTCATCTTCTCTTGTATACGTTTCTGCATTTCCTATGGCTGCATAAAATGTAATCAGTGGCACTCAATCTTTTTGTGCCAATGTAGAAAAATTTGCATAAACACAATAGCTACAACATCAGCTTATTTTTCATTTAAATAAACACATCTGGGAAAAGGCTTTATGTTGTCTGTTGCTATGGAACAGGAAAAACAATGAATCTTTGTAGTTATTGCTCTCCTAAAACCAGATCCAAAGCCTATTTAAGGCAGAGGAAATCTTTGACTTCAAGGGTTTGTAGACTCAAAACTGTACTTTTAACCCACCCACCTCAATACCCAACCCTCTGCCAAACATAAAAAAGCATTATCACTACGTGAAGGACGGAAATACTGTAACACAAAGAGCAGAGGAAAATTTGAGTAACTTTTTATAGGCATCTGATGATCAGTGGGAGAACTACAAATGAGAGATCTACACGTTCTGCTTCTTTATCTCCTCCCACAAAACATGACACTTCACTTTACAGGGGAAGAAAAGGGTCTGTTATTAGCTCCTCAAAATAAACCACACTGCACTCCACAGCAAACTCTCTCCTTAGCCCTGCCTAGAATATTTCAGCCTCAGTTTTGGAACAAAAAGAGGAAATTCCACAGTAATAGTGTTTCAAGATGCTAAGATACACTGATCTATCTAGTGCTGAAGTGCACACAAACCAGACAACTCTGTAAACTACAGCAAGTTGTTAAAACACGTACACAGAATCTCAGCTGTGAGGAAAACAACATGTAAAGAGGATTAGATTGTAGGCAAGCCATTAGCCCAAGGCCAGGGTTCCTAACTCAGAATTCTCTGCTGTCAACACTCTGACCTGGTTTTGTCCCTCAAAGTCAGTAGTTGATCCTACAAACCCTCACTCGTGCAGGGAGCTATTGCAAAGTCTGTTATCAGGTGCACTACAACGCTGTCTATTTACATCCACAAAAACATCAGAAAAAAAAATATTAGGCAGAGCTTTTCTTTAATCCAGCATTTGAGTATTTCTCCCAAAGAACTCAGTAACATTAGTCATGCTGCTTCTGAGCTGATGTTTTCATCCTCTCTGATTCTGCCTCCATTCCCCATAGTTCATCTCACAAAAAGACAACGTTCTGGTTTTCCACAAAATTCATCAGTTACTAGATAACTACATTTCATTGCGATACTATCAAAAAACTTCACGTTTCTCTTTCCAGATCCATAGGCACATCGAACACAGATTTCTCCGTGTGTGTGCAACCTCCCTTTCAAAAAACGTTGTAGCAGGGGGCTCTCAGCCATGACTCAATGCCAGCAGTGAAACCATACCTGAGGAACAGAAGCTGCACGCGAGATCAATGGGCACAGAGTGGAGGTTCTTCAAGAAAAAACACTTTCTTCTCACAAATTCTTGGGCAGAAGGAAAGTGGATGCTGGGATGCTGGGAAATCCCCCCAAGAATGCACAGAGAGCCCCTTTACAAAGGTAATCTGTAAGCCAAGAAGGCCATTATTACTAACAGAAGTTGTACGTTGAAATCATGTAAAACGAAAACCTGTAATCTCTGTTCTCAGAGGCAATAAAGGCAGGACTCTGTACCGTGAATATAAGGTGACTGCAATTACAAGTTTGTTGATACCATCATACATATAATATTCCTTTGTCTCTGAATAGTGAAATACATACTGCAATAGGACAGTGCAAGAGGACAGCAGAACACACAGACCTTATGGCTGGAGCCATAAGGTTACCCTCCCAAACTGTTACTTGGCCCTAATAAAGGACAAAAACCATAAATAAATTTGCCTTTACTAGAGTAAGTATTGACATAAAAAGAAGCAGCTTTACCTTCCCCTCACCTCTGCACCTTCCCCAGCCCCCTTGCGGGTGTATGAGGCCATGCTGATGTGATGGGCGTGGAGATGATTTAAAACAAAGTGAGTTTTGTCAGGTCATTTGCGATGTTTTGCCTTGTCTAGGGTAAATCCAATTGTCAAAGCTGCACACTGAGCAGCACTCAGTATCACCAAGACCATGGAGCACGTACTTGCGGCACAAGAGAAAAACGAAACTTCACTTTTGTCTTTACCTCTACGTTTTGCCACCAAATTGGACTAGAATGGAAAGGTTGAAATGATTGAGGACCTTTTCAGCATTAGAAAGTACCACTGCTAAAAAGACGTTACAAAAATCCACTGCCCCCAGATGATACAAAGCTCCACACAGTGACTGTGCAGCAGCTAGCAAACATGACACTGAATAAAAAAATCTTTAAATGAAGTTGGACAGAAGAGGAATGTTGATGAAACACTGCAGGTAGCCGATACACAGTACATTAATGCTCCTGAAAGACCCTGTGTAAATAAACTGAACCTGAATGTGAACCATCCTCCAAGCACATCACATCACAAGGTTTCCCACACAGCCTCTTTTTTTTTTCCTTTCATTTTACAGCAGCAATAATGTGCTTTCTGAAAAAAGCATCTCTTTGGGATTAATGGACATCTGAGATTAACAACAATGCTTAAATATGCTTCATGTCATCAATAACATCCTAATCCATAAGAAAAACAGTTTTGTTTGCTTCATTTTATTATGTTTTTTCCCTGTTTGAATGATTCACAAATGTTGTATGATGACTGAGCTGTGTGCACACACGGAAGTCAAACAGCAAAAGCACAACTGATTTGAGCAGGGCTTTATTAATATTTTCTAATTCTGGAAAACAGTATTGTCTTTCTTTGAACAAAAATGTGAAAGAATTGTAAACCCCCCAGTGACTGAAAGCTTATGAAAGCAATTGTTAATATTAAATACTGAACATGACTGATTTCTGTTCTGTATGGGACTGTCTTTCTAGCAGCATTTATGACATTGGGCTCAGTGTGACCTTCTCTGCTGAGGAATCACATGTGCAGCTAACACCATGCACAATATTTTCCATGCCTTGTCTTTCTGCTTGCACCACTCTAAATACAGACACTGAAGCTCAGACACTCTTATAGCTGTTTATTTGGCTAGCAACCACCAAATTTAAAGTGCTAGCAAAATTACAAGCATCACGGAAATGTCCCGTACATAAATTTAAAAAAAGACCAACTCCAAATATTACAGTGGAGGACTCACTTTTTCACTGACTGTGTATTTAAGCAACTGAGTAGGAAAAAAAGGTTTGAGGAAGGCTCTATTATTGACTAATAAAGTTAGATTGGAAGGTGTTTTAGAAAGATGCTTTCAGGGCTGTTCAGTACAACACCTTGTAATTCAGGCAAGATTTTTATCTCACGTTTTGTCAAATCTGTCATTCAAAAAGAAGGCAGATATTAACAGGCTTTGGACTTTTCAGCCTTTGCCCGTCCTCATGCGATACCAGAAGCAACCGTGCAGGCGCTGTTGAGTCCCTTTCCACCAAACGCAGAGAACGTCACACACTAATGTATACTTACGTTATGATGTGAAAGGTTATCACTAAGGAGAAACAAAACAATCAATTCACATTCCAGGCAATCATCACTTAATAAAACGAGTTTCTGGGCTAAGGGCATCATCTAGATACACAGATAATATAGGAAACAGCTGAGGCACCAACAAATCCCAGGTGTGTGGTAGGTAGCAAAGCCTCCACTGATTGAATCCAAGTCCATGAACTAGATTCAGTAACCATAGAACCTCCATCATAGTGTGTTTATTAAGTAAACAAATATTGACTTTTCCCACAACAACCTTTATAGCTCATGGAAACTTTAAAAGTTGTTTAGAGCCAGATATGAAATGAGGTAAATGAAAACAGACGAACCAATAAACACCTCAGTAAAGAAATGTTCCATGCTAACATGGCATGAATAGGATTAAGAAAAGGAGTATTTTTGTTTGGCAGCTTTCTGCACCATGGCTCAGAGGTCAGCACAGCACACTTCAGTGTCATTTCAATGGAACATGAACTCTCAGAAAAAAAGGGATGGGCAGCACTGGCCACTTTCATAGGGACAAGGGGCATAATCCCCGTTTTCTGAGTGCAAACCTTCCTTAGAACACTGTTCTGACTTTGATTATATTGTGCTGCTTTGGAAACACACAGAAAAACCAGCCAGCAAAGAGGCAAAGGTGTTTTATTAACAGAGTAAAGAATTGGTTCAAGAAGCAAAACCATAGCTACCAGCCCAGTGTCATTTCAGGCCTCCACCTGGCTTCTTTCTCCCACCAACTTCTTCTGACAAAACCAACGAATTAGACTGACTATGGCCAAGCATATTTGCAATCACTGCTTTCAAACAGCAACAACGGCCAAAGAAATCACATTTTTGTCACCTGTAACAAACTAGTAACTTTGCAATAAACTAGTGAAAGGACTTTCCACTTTTGATTGACTTTTTTGGTCTGTTCCAGAAAGCATTTAATAAATTAAATCTCATGGAAATCTTAGACAAAAAGAAAATGAGAATCTATTATGCTAATTAACAAGAAGGCATAGTTACCTTTCAAATGCAGACAGTTAATTTACAATAAGAACCACCCCCAGGTGCCTCTGGAAAAGCTGCTGAACAATCTGGAGATTAGAAACAGGAAGTAATTTGCAATATAAATTCATTTTCTTCACCATCATTACATGCTATTTTCCTCTGCCTAATCTAAGTGCCCATGCTACAGACAACAGTAATTTGGCAAATAAAAACGACCTGAGGCAATGAAGGGGATGAAGAATGCATTGTAAATGGGTGATCTTTGATACCCACCATAAGATTATTCGGACAACTGGTTTATATCAATGTTACTTACCTTCATGAATATGGAGGAAACATACTGTGATCTCAAAGGAATTTCAGTTTATCCTCCTTGCCTCAACACACACAGGACTGGCAATTTAATCCATTTGTATCCTTTCATGTTAACTGCCTAGAGAGATTGAATCCCTCTCTAGGGCAGAATTTATCTAGATGAGCTCAAAGGCTCTGTTCATCAGGAATCCAGAAAATGAAATTACAAGAAACATTTCCTTTGGTTGATGGGATTGCTCAGTGGTAACTGAGGGCAGAGAACAGCCAGTGACATGCCGCTGATACCAGCTATGACAGAAGCAATGGGATAAAAGAAAATGGATGCAGTTCCAGTCGGTGTTGTTCCTCGGAAACCTGACCATGACTTCCCCATCTCGTGAGCTAGACAGGTACAGAAAGTGCAGACGAAGATGTAATAGGGTAGGAGTCACCTAGAGTCCTCACAAGTTTTGCAGAGCACACAATACTTGATGCAGTCCTAATTTGAACTCCTACATGAAATCAAATTTAACTCACTATGCAGATCCAAAGCACACCGGGGAACCAGAATGGGCAAAACCAGAAAGACTGCAGAATCTAACATTTTGCTGGCAAACCTGTTTGCAGATAGTGTAGATATTTTGTTCTTGAATAAGGATAAATTTTACTCTTAGCCAAACCCTGTGTGAAGTGTCAGCCGCTGTGGCCTGTGTGCAAACCAACCTCACCCTTCCTAACTCTGCAGCAGTGTTTGAGAATGTCACCTAAGAGTGCTGTATAGGGACCAGGCCTCTGTAATTCATGCCTGTAATCCCAACTAGACATTTATAATATCCTATATTATTGCTGAATCACCCGAGCACACCAGTGTACTAGAACGCAGTGCACCCCAAAATCTAGCATTATTTTGATAATCCCACGTTAGTCCGCTGTATGCATCATCCAGTGGAAATTCCTCTTTGCAACCCCACTGAAATGAAGGGAAAGCATGGATAAGCATTTGTACGTTTAGCTATCAACTTAAAAACCTGGTATTTATGTTTAGGATGAGAATTCAGGCTTCCTAGAGACAGAAGAAAAAAGAAGATAAACACAGCTCACATTCCCTTGGTTGGATCAGCAGTTTGGATGGTATGCCATCTTTCGTTTAAGTTATGAACTGCAAAGTAATTAAAATGTGAAGCATTGCTCAATCAATTTAAAATTTAATCTCAAGAAGTTCAGCCAAACTTGACTTATTGCTATTTTTCTTTCTACAAAAAAAAAACAAACCACAGAACTGAACAACCTAATCAGATAAATTAAAAAAAATGTTAACCTTGTATTGTTTTTAGAATCACTTTCAGATACTTCCAACTGACAATAAAATCCTCTATTTTATATAGGTAGATGGTTACAAGAAAAGGTCAAAAATAGTTCAGTGAGTCAAAACTCTATCAGTTCTTGCTTTACAGTCGGTTCAGTAGCTTTACTCAGCAGGCTTTTGTCACCCATCCCAATGAGCTTCAGGAAGTAACTACATTCAGATGTGTGACAGATCTTTAATTTAGATCTGGCCACAAGGAAACAACTTTATTTATAGGGTTTTCTTTCTTCATACTGCAGTCAAAGGATTTACCTGGGCTACATACAAATGAGGTTATTTGCTTTGCTCTGACCTTACTTATAAAGCCAGCAGAGCCCAACCTAAGAGTCTGAGAATTGGTGAGGTATTGTTACAATAATTTAATTTCTACTCAGTGTGACTTTCAGTACTGGCAACAGGAAGGTGCTGCTTGTGCTTTGGGTTTTTTATGGATCAAGTTAGATTTCCCCAATGATGAAAAGTGCAAAGCACTCCTTTTTCTACTCCCTCCCCTGTGAGCCAAAAGAGCCCACAGGACTGCCACAGTCCAGCAGCCCATGCTGGATTCACTGAAAATGTGTACATATTGGAGGATGTGGAAAGAAAATCTCTGTGTGACAGATGACCTGAAACTCTTTTCTTTTTTCTCAGAATGGACATGGTGTAAGTGCCTAGTAGCACTTCTTGAGCCTTTCCCAAGTCTGAGTAACCAGGAACAATTGTTCAGTTCTGCATAAGCCCTGGTTAGTTCTGCTGTGCCATGGGATAAAAGCACAGACAGACAAGACTCCCCAGCCACATGCATGTGAAAATTTAAAGGAAGCAAACAGTTCATCAGTTTTCCAATAGTCCTGAGATGCTGGGCTTTCCTGTTTGTTTGTTAAATCTGAGGAAAGCTTTCAAACGGTGACATAACACCCCTGGGACCTGCCAGCATCAGGCACTGAGCTTTGCAGCATTAGGACTGGTGAAAGGAAACTGCAGCTTAGTTGAAAGGAAGAAGCAATCTTAACAAGGAAGAAAGGTGCAGTCTTCCACACTGCGAGAATATTTGATACTACTGTGACCCTTCAGGTTGGCCCTTGATCAACTACAGTTTGCCCAAAAAGTAAGATTACCAACAAAAATCTGCCCATTTCACCAACCTAGGCTTACCCATCCTTCAGTGCAAACAAATACAAGTAAAGCTAAAAATATATAAAGCCACAAATGTTTAAAATAAAAACTGCTGAATTCTAACCTCACTAACACTTGCTGCAGCAGTGTCCCATGCAGAAACTGGAATTTACTGCAATTGTTGCTTCTAGCTGAACATTCAGAAAGAAGATTAAGCCTTCAAACAGTAATGATGATATGACTTTCAATCTTGCTCACAGGTAGGCCACAGAAATACAGGCTAACAGGACAAACCTCATTCATTCCTCCTTCCAATTTTTCCAATGTCATCCTCATGTGTAGTGCAATGTACCACCTGAGCTCCTGCTCTCGCCCTCATCCTCTACCACCCAAACACAGTTTGAACAGTCTGTCACATATTCCTACTTCCTTTTCAGTCAAAGATATGCTCCTGAGCAGACATCTGGTGAAAATTTCAGCATATGCTGTGCATGACTTTTCGCAATGTTACGGTGGTCCTGCAAGGAATTATAATAGCCATGCACTTTTCAATTAATTCCTTTCTAATAATGATTAATTATTTTAAATCTGTTAATAATAAATAAGTCCAGACACTTCTGTAAAAATTTCAAATAAAAATAACTTCTAGCTCTGTATTGAGAGGGCTCTGCACACTCATACCCTCACATGCATGAGTAAAGCATTATGAGAACATATCTACCAGTCATGGTATCACAATGTGAAGAGGAAAGCAATAAGCTTTCAAAAGAATTCATGAAGAATTTTTAATTTGGAGACTATCTTTCTGTTTTCTGGAACACTTTGACTCATGTGTACTGCTGCCCTGGACAGAACAGATTTCTTACAGGTGGCAATTCCCTCTGTGTTTTGTGAAGGGAGTAGAGAAGACCGGAGCTCCCATGGAAGCCAAGGCTGCAAAATTCAGATATTGGTGCTTGCTAACAAAACTTGGTGGATGTCTGGTAACCACAGTTAGTGCTTTGAATAGCTCTGCCAGCAGAGAAGAGTTTGACAAAATCCCAGATGGGGGATAAATGCCTGACGCAAGCTAGCTTGTGCTACAGGAAAAATCCAGGAGTATTCTGAATGTTCGAAGTCTGTATCGTTCAAAACATAATTTAATCAATTTACCAAACCCATTATACTGTTCCCCTCTGGGTGAAAGGCAAAGGCACCAAAAAAGCATCTCATCTTGGCTCATTTCTGTAAAGTGTGGTCAGACATGCTCAAATCAAGAGGCCAGACAATAATGAACATAATGCTTGAATTAGGTTTTCCTTGCTGTGCTAGGATTAGAATTTAAGATATTGTTGCTATTATACACTGTTAGCTGGAGCATACAGCAGCCATGTTTTGACAACCTTCTCTGCACCATTCAATGTCCAGCACTTTTATCAAACATTGTAGCTCTGCTGAAGGTGCAGTAGCTGCTAGCAGAGATCAGCTGAGTTTCCCAACTGATGGGACACACTACTGCTATATTATTTTGTTCATATTTTTTAAACCTCAGAAATAAAAGAGTGAAATGAAGCAGGTTTGTAAACATGTCACATTTTAATGATTTTGTTTCTTCTATGTGCAGTAAAAGCTAATTTTTAAATGGCATGTTCTAACTCAGATTTTATATTTACAAGGTAAATACTTTATTAAGGTACCTTGTAAGAAAATATACAACCTCAATTAATGCCTTAAATGCAAATACATTTTGTAGACAAATTTATAAATATTAACCAGATAACATTTACAACTTCCAAACACACCATTTGCAGCTACAAATGTTTAATTGTAAGGGAATGGGAATTACATTTTAATATTCATGCAAATATTAAGCTACATTAAAAGAATCCTACGCACAAAGTGTTAAATGTATAAGCCAGTACCAATTTGAGGCAATTCAAAGTCTTTTCTGCTATCCCTTCTACTGGCAGTTCAATAAGTGGGTTTTAGCTCCAAAATACCTGCGTGGTCTTGGTGGGAGTGTGGAAAGTAGAAAGCCAAGCAATAACAGTTTTATTAATTCAGTATACTTTTCTCTGGTGGAGTTTGACAATATTACTACTCATACTAAGTGCTATTCTTCGTGAACGCCTTCTGTGAGCAGAGAATGAAAGTTGATCAAGGTCATTCTTCAATAACCCATCTGGATGAAGTGTCACAGAATTTATTTTATTCATGAGATTTTAAAATTAATAGTTTGAATACTTGAACTCTTCTCACTGACTAAACAAAATTGTATTTAGAACCTTTCCATTTTAGAAACTCCCTGGCTGGAACAGCAGATGAAACTGCTGTTTCATCCCTGTACTAGGAACTTGAGCTCCCTTGTTCCTTCAAGACTAATGAAGACCCAAGCCCACAACCCTCTTGTAAGACAGAGATCTGAAAATACCGATTAGTTTAATTTCCCACTTCCAGGTTTACCAGAAAATTTGAGGAAAAGATGATTGGAAAACAAGAAAACTCATGAAGATCCAATTTCTAAAGAGCTCACAAACCCACTGGGAGGGCTTGTCCTCCTGCACACAGATCCTGTAGTCATCCACTCAGATTTGGCAAAGGTATACATGTTTTTCTGTCTGATTACTTTATTTACACATGTAGCACCCCACACTACACATACATCCTCCCAGATGCACAAAGAAATACTCTCATAAACATTCATAAAGAGCCATAACAGTTTTGCATTTGTGCTCACTGTGGCTCAAATAGCACCAATGACAGCAGGGTTGTCCCACACGGAATAAACCATAAAACCAACCCACAGTAATATATTTTCAATCTCATTGCCACTTCTGTTAAAATATTAACAGGAATAAAGACTCTGTCAGCTACACACAGAATGTCTGTGCATGGTACCATAAATGGGCACTGACCTGCCCCAGGACAATGCCAAGCAGCACCCATGAAGCAACAACAGATTGGGAGATGAAAAGGTGTAGGTGATACAGATCGTCAGGTTAGTTGTCACTCAAAGTCACTAGTTCAAGTAGCTAAGTGTAATAGTGTGCCACGAAGTACTCAAAATGCAAGTCCTTAAGAAGAATACTGCTGGGGGGGTGGGGATAACCGAAATAATCCATAATCACCTTACAACGCCTGTTCATGTCTCCATTCTAACAGGTGTAAGTTACAGTTTGGGTTTTTTTCCCCCTTTGCATCCGTCACTTAACATCTAAGTTAAAAAAGATGAAGGGGAGCAGAAAAAAGTCAACACAGGCTGAGACACGAAGTGCCTCATCAAAAGCAAAGTGTTCAAGATGAATCAGGACTAGAGAAAATTCTTTCGTACAATCAAACCTCCAGTCTCTGCCTAGGCTGACTCCTGCATCATCATCAGTGTTCACTGCTGATGTGACAGATAATCACACTGTCATCTTACCTTTGTCAACATATTCTCTTCAGGTCTTTTCCAAACTGGTAAATAAACAACACAATCACCTAATTCTCAGGTATAAGCATGCAGAGACATGGAAGATGATCTGCATATTGTACTATTTAGCTCTCCAAGCACAATTTGCAGTTAATTGCCTTCCGCATGGGAAAAAAAATAAAATCCTTTACAACCAGCTCCATACTAGCTTCTCCAACCTTAATTGCTGTCTCAAATTGGGATCAGTGGCTAATGAGAACCTCCTCAACAATGGCTGCTCAGCAGAAGTGCTCAGACTGAGTATTTTTCATTGCTGTAGTCCAAGAGTTACAGGGAGTAGAAGCCTCATGTCTTCTGTTTCTCATTAAAATTTGGTATGCTATTGTAATTACTGAACAACATCAGAGGGGTTTTGCAGTTCTTGTCCAAAAGGCAGCTTAAGACTTCTGATTTTGTAAGGGGAAGAACTGAAATAGCAGGGACTGGTGTTTTAACAATCTATTTACTGTGGAATACTAAGACTGTATTTATGAGATGATGCATTATTCGTGCCCCAGGATTCAGTTGGCTGTTTTGTTCTAGTTGCTTTGTCAAAACAAAAAATGCTGTTTACTCTGGGGTCTAGAAACTGCTGGAGCTGTGCAGAGTATTCTAGGCCCTAAACTGCTCATGGTGTTATGCTTAAATCTTTAAAGAGTAAATAACCCTTTATTGATTAAATTCCTTTTCAAAACAGCATTTTAGTCCCCTGATTGTATATATGTACATACACTTTTGCAGACATTCATAATATGCTTTTTAAATGTTATTTTTAGCTCCACAGAATGTACTTGCTCTCAAACCCCATGGGTGAAGTGAATGAGACAGCAGCACAGGGTGGGACACAGCAGCAATGGAAAAGAGCAGCATGTGAAAAAGTATCCTTACAGTAGCTGAAAGGTGTTCTTTATTGAATTCCAATGGCTAAACATTTACTTCTGAATTTACTTACGAATTTTCACTTAAGCAGGTGCCCAGAACACTACTGTGCACACAGTCATGTCCTAGAAATGATAACAGAGAGAAATCACAAGATAACCAAGCTTCACAATTTGTGCTGTGTGTTCTCCTCTTTCAGGACACACCCTGCAGGGGACTTGGGATATTTTTAGCAACATACTTAAGCTAATACAGTCTGTTTTATCCCATGATTCTATGTGTATATACACAAGTATCTTTCAGCTCTCAACAGCTCTACACTTGAATCCATTGTTCTTCTTCCACAGGTTGTCATTACCCCAGTTCGTGTTATCTTCAAGTCAAATTTCCTACATCCCTACATTCTACATTCCTACATACCATTTACATTGGTAATCTTCTTCCGTGACCTCTGAAACAAGCTGTAAAAATGCATTAAGAAACCCTCGCCACAAATTTATTTATACAGTGAGGATATATAGACTGGAATTTAAATGGGGCAAATTCTTGTCTCACTTGCTTCCTGGAAGGAACAAACTGCCCAGTGTCCAGTGTGCTATTACACTGTTTTCTTTGGGCCATTTCAGCCCAGGAAGCACTGCTGTTTTTACAGTCCAGCACAGTAAGGATCACATGACTTTGGGATGGACATTGCCACATGTCAACCTTTCAGAAAATAGCCAAATTTGAGTAAAATTGAAATATCTTCCATTTTTTGTCCTGACTCTATGCCTTCTTCATGAAATAAACTCTGTGGAGCCAACTCATTATGTAGGGGAAGAGAGGAAACACCTATGCTTCAGAAGCCTTTCTTGCCCTCCTCTCTTCTTTGTATCTACCCTGTATTTTACTGTGCCAAGAGGTGGAGAAGAGGGAGAATTCAGCCACTTTTCATAGGCTAAGGTATCAACCATTTCATCTGCAAACTGCTGTGGCACCTCCCTCTCCACAGTAGCAATGGTGTCTCGACAGTGTGGGACAGCTGCTCCATCTTTGCATAGCTGCAAAAATTCATGCTGCTCTATGGGGAAAGCAGCTGCAGAAGTTTGTCCCCACCCAACAGAGCCTGCAGGAATTTTAGGAATCGGGAAGAGAAACTGGAACCCTTCCTGCCATGAAGTCACGACACAATCAACCACATTGAGCTGAATGGAAGATGTAGAGCGCTGGTGCCTGGGTGTCCCAAGGAAACCCAAACACATGCTAAACCACTGTGGTACACTCTGAGTGCTCAAGAATTACTTTATTTAACCTGACCACAGAGGTTGCCTGTGTTGCTGGGCTTTTAGAGCAGTTTTTCAAAGGTATTTTGAAAGGAGTCCTCCAAGCCAGGTGGTCTTCCTCAACTTGTTATGCAACAGGCGTACAAATAGTTCATTCAGCACGGTCCTGAGGATTAGTCTTGTTCAGCTGGACTCTTTGTGCTTAATCCTCACCAAGCAACAGAGTGTGGTGAACACATTCCTCAGATTTGCTGACAGGAAGAATCTGCTGCCAGAAATCAAATATGTAAGCTTTCAGAATGCAGCTTTTCCTCAGACATTCAACATGTTTATTAGTCCTCCTAGTAATTACATCAGGCAACTTTACAAGCAGTTGTCATGAAATGCCAGCTTGCTCTGGGAAGAACATGGAAGGTGGCATTTTAGTCCTATTGCAAATGACAGCTCAGGGTCAGCAGCTGGCCACAGCTGAATTAAACCCTACAGAGGATAATTTCACAGGGCTAGTGAGAAAAAAGCCTCTGCTACAAAGTTTAGTGGCACTCTTCTCTAACACTGTAAAGCAACAGTCAAGCTTTTGATAAGGAAGAATTTGGTCTTGACTGTCTGTCCATATGCACACACGAAATTATTATAGGCCCATGAAAGAACCAATTTTTTTCCAATTTAAACTCCCTGTCTTGTTTCTGTCCTTCAACACGATGAAAAATAAGAGCATGAAATGATTTGTATTCATCATCAGAATGGCTGGGAGAGGTTCAGCAGCTCAGAGATGCAACCAGGCCAGGACAGAACCATTCTTACTCATGAGGGAGTTTTAATTGTGGACAAATTGCACAAGCTAATACGGAATTGGTGTGCTGAGACTGCAAGAAAATCAAGAATTCTATTATAAATGTATAGAATAAAAAAAATTATGACCATGAAGTCAGGATTATGTCACCACTTAATTTAGAGCCAACAGGTTCTGATCATCTCAACAACAAAACACACTACTCCACCCTGTTTGGGCAGATTAAACGAGGCAGTTATTTGGAGTATATTATGAATATTGAAAATATATGTCCTCATACTCTGGTTAATATTTATCTTTTTTCCTAATGAAAAGACCTTCCATTAGTAGAAAAGTGCCTTCCAGGCCCTCTGAGGACGTTACAGTACTTGGGGAATTCTGGAAGCTTATTGAGAGGGATCAAACCTGATCTGTAATGTCTGACTTCCGAAGAGCTCCATAACAAGCTATACCTGTATGGTTATTCTAAGCAAAAGCTCCATCCTCTTAATTTAAAAGCCCAGAAATGTGTGGTGTATTGGCAATGAAACAACATATATTTTTACTCAGAGAAACTCTTATTTGCTAGAGAAAGTGTCTTGGCAAGCAACTGCAGCAAAGCATACCTCAGCAGCTAAAATTATGTTACAATCATGAGAAACTGCCTGGTGGCTCCTCCATGCTGACAATGCAACCGTGCTGTTTGGGGGTGGAAGGTAAACTCTGATCCAAAATTAATTGTGTAGTGTAGGAGTCAGCTCTGCAAATGAAGTGGGATGATTTGCCCTCATGTAGAACATCACTGAAGTCTGTGCTGACAATTAGCAGTTCCCTCTCCCTTCAGTAAAATCTGTGTGGCTCTCACTGACTGTGCACTGTCCCTGATGTCTCTTGGTTTAGCATGATAGCTGCTGTCCTTGGCAAGAACATTGCTCAAGTATTTCAACTTGACAGACAATCATGTTTCTAGAATTAAAGCACCTATTGAACAGAAACATCCTCTGTGCTTTCTGTTCCAAAAGGATGTTGCACAACTGTTTGGCCACATGGCTGCAGAAATGTGCCCTTCTTCAACAGCTGCCCTATTGCAGCTATACCACTTCACCATGTAGTCATTATCAGTCCTACCAGCTACCTGAAGAGAGGAAACCTGTTCACGAGATCAGAAAGGCCTGGTCCCAGAAGTGTCTCAGCTCGCCAGATTTGATCCCACTCAGGGGTTAGACAAGGTTTTCTCCACTTGGGATTGTCAGAATCTGGTAGATGACAGTCAAATTCATGGAAGAGTGTTAGATACCACACAGACATAATTTAATATCACAGAAATGCCTTCCAGAGCTGCTTTACTATTCCTCAGCTAATAGGATGGCTATTTAAAGAAAGAAGGTTCTTTGCAATGACCCAATCATTTTAAACAGGACTGCTGTGTAACCAGCTTTGGTCACTGATTATTTTTTCTATTCCTATTTAGGGAGCAGAGACCATCTAGTTATTTCTGCCCAAATGGATAGATCAATTAAAATATTCATTTCCATCAGTTCTGAGACTCTGCAATACTTGCAGACAAAGAACCAGGCAGAGCCACAGCAAAGTGCTCAGGGAGTGCTGAATAATAATTTGTCATTAAGTCTCTCAAGTATTTTTATTTCACTTCAAGCTCACAAGCCTTTTCATTTACGTAACCAATGAGAAGCTGCCTCTGCTATGTGCTGTCAGGACAGGGTAAAAAAACTGGTGTCTCTGTAGTCAGTAAAATGGTGTTTTGCCCAGTGCAAACCAGCAAAGTGAGCCCTCGCATTATGTGTCCCACCACAATAACAGGCAGACATTTCACAGAATGTTACAGGTTGGAAGGGACCTGAGATGATCTTCTAAGTGCAATCCTCTCTGCCAGAACAAGGTAACCCTACAGTACCCAGTCTTCCCAGACAGTCTCCCATCCACGTACTAATTGGTCCCAACCCTACTTTGCTGCCAAGAGTGAGATCAGGCTTTTTTCCAGGGTAGCATTGCTGTAGATTATTCTTTCTTTCTTTAGGAACCAAGGGAATTAGATCACACCAAATTTCGGCTGTGAAAGATCATGTATGCACATCTAAGAGACCTAGAGATGTGTAGAAAGAGACATCTACAACATCTCTCTGGAACTTCACCACCGTTGATAATATTTAGACTGCTTGCAAAATACAGTCTGTGATACAAACCACATGGTAACACACTGTAAGCCTGCAGGAGTGGTAACCTTTGCATTTTCTCACAGATTGTATCTGACGGCCTTAGAACATTAGCTTATTCTCTGACTGCTTAACCTCTGTAGATTTGCAGTTTTGACATCACCCACTGCTCTAGGCCAAGCGCACCCCCAGTTCCTCTTTCTAGCTACTCCCTTTTGCAGTATGGGTTCTCACACCCTCCATACCATCATCCACAGTCCATGGTACTTTTTGTCACAAGTTTCAGTAACCACCACTACTGTCAGTCTGAAGATTGTACTCAATCTGCTGTTCATAGGAAGCAGAGACTCAAGGTTGCAGGCTTCAGAAGTATGAGCTTTAGAAGCTCACTGGCTTTAGAAGTATAAGCCATTCTTCACTTTGACACTGCTCCTTGTTCTCTGTCTTTGTTTGAAGTGTAAAGTTCATGCAGGAGCCTTGTCCTGCATCTCAAGTTCAACACGGCTTGTATGAGAAGCAAATGTACTGTGGCTTTGAACAAAGAGGTCATCAGGTATGTTGGGGACTTTGGAAGCTTATTGAGAGGGATCAAACCTGATCTGTAATGTCTGGCTTCCAAAGAGCTCCATAACAAGCTATACCTGTATGTTATTCTAAGCAAAAGCTACATGTACCTCATGGGCATACTCAGGAACCACTGATGGTTTCAGTGAGATGTGTCAGGATCACTCAGATACTGGTCTAAAACCACCTTAAGACAGCAGAGTGATGAAGTTCTGTGACAAATAAAGGTAGAAATTTTGCTTTCACCTTTTCCTTTTTCTAGATATGGGAAGTAGTTAAATAAGCTCCTCTGTTACAAGTTGATGGCAGGAGGGAGTTTTATTGGTCCAGCTAAAGCATTATCTGTTGTAAAGGAAAGTGACAGGAGAGATTATGCCACATGGACAGGATCAACATGTTGCAAATTTCAAACAGGAGACACCTTTACATAGAGAATGTAAAACGTGGGTGTGTGGGTGAAAAACACTACAAAGCTTTGGAAGGGTCTGCTTTGTTTTGTGCATACCCCCTGTATGTACCCAGTGCTGTATGTCCTTTGGTCTACTGAATTTGTCCCTAATAAAATCTTTTAA
>VZRI01014176.1:0-10228 GCA_013397515.1 Upupa epops | reverse complement strand
TCTGTGATTCTGTGATCAAGGAGGAGGAACACNGATCAAGGAGGAGGAACACGCTGAGGTACTTAATGCTTTCTTTGCCTCAGTCTTTAGTAGTCATAATGACTCATGTTATTCAGTCCCCTGAGCTGGAAGATAGGGTTGGAGATCAGCGTGACCCCCTCATATCCAGAAAATTGCACTGTATGACCTACTAAGCTGACTGGACACACATAAGTCTATGGGGCCAGATGAAATCCACCTGAGAATGCTGAGGGAGCTGACGGTGGAACTTGCAAAGCCTCTCTCCATCATCTGTCAGCAGTCCCAGTTAACAGGGGAAGTCCCAGATGATTGGAACCTTACCAGTGTGACACCCATCTACAAGAAGGGCAGAAGGGAGGATCCTGGGTACTACAGGCTTCTCAGCTGAACCTCCATACTGGAGAAGATTGTGGAAAAGTTCTTGGGGGAGATCACATGGCAAGTGCAGGACAACAGAGGGGTTAGGTTCAGTCAACATGAGTTCACGAAGGGCAAGTCCTGTTTCACAAAATTATGATCAGGTGACCTGCCTAGTGGATGAGGAAAAAGTGGTGGATGTTGTCTACCTGGACTTCAGGAAGGCATTTGACACTGCTTCACACAGCATTCTGCTGGAAATGCTGGTAGCTGACAGATTAGACAGGTGGACTCCTGGCTGGATAAAAAAAACTGGCCAAGCCCAGAGAGTTGTGGTGAATGGAGTTAGACTGGTCACAAGCAGTGCCCTTCAGGGCTCAGTTTTAGGACCAGATGACACAAAATTAAGTGGCAGTGTTGATCTGCTTGAGTGTAGGAAGGCACTGTAGAGGGATTTGGACAGGCTGGAGCAATGAGCTGAGGCCAATGGGATGAGGTTTAACAAAGCCAAGTGCTGGGTCAAGCATTTCAATCACAACAACCCCCAGCAGTGCTACAGACTTAGGGAAGGGTGGCTGGAGAGCTGCCTGGCAGAAAAGGACCTGGAGGAGTTGATTGACAGTCAGCTGAACATGAGCCAGCAGAATGCCCAGTGACAAAGAAGGCCAACAGCATCCTGGCAGGTATCAGGAATGGTGTAACTAGCAAGAGGAAGGAGAAGATTGTGCCCCTGTATTCCATACTCATGGGACCACACCTTGGGTACTGCATCCACTTTTTGGCACCAAAGTGTAAGAAGGACATAGAGGTGCTGGAGCAGGTCCAGAAAAGAACAATGAGGCTGATAAGTGGTCTGGAAAACAGACCCCTTGAGGAGCTGCTAAGGGAACTGGGGTTGTTTAGTCTAGAGAAGAAGAGGCTGAGAGGAGACCTTATTGCTATCTACCTAAAAGGAGTTGTAGTAAGGCTGGTGTTGGACTCCTTCCAAATGATAGCATGAGGGAAATGGTCTCAAGATGCATCAGGGGAGGTTTACATTACACATTAGGAAGAAGTTCTTTACTGAGGGAGTGGTTAGACACTAGAACAGGCTGCCCAGGGAGGTGGTGGAGCCACCATCTCTGGAGGTTTTTAAAAGGCAAGTACATAGAGCATTTAAAGCCATGGTCTTGGGGCTGGGGAGATGTTAGGATGAGGACTAGACTTGGTGATCCTGGAGGTCCTCTCCAGTCATGAGGATTCTATGATTCTGTGATTCTACTGGAATCAGCTGAAGACTTCCCTCTGACTTTAAAAGAGAAAATATCACATCTTTATGGCATGTATTTTACGTAAAATCCTTGAAAAGTCAAGGAGAGACATCTGAGTTTTTCTTAGGAGTATTTGAGAAGAGTCAATGTATAACTGCCATATGCATTCATTAGCAACTGGTAAAAGTGGTGCTGGAGTGGGTCCAGAGAAGGGCAATGAGGCTGGTGAAAGGTCTGGAAAAAAGGCCCTATGAGGAGTTGATGCGGGAACTGGGCTTATTTAGTCTAGACAAGATGAGGCTGAGAAGAGACCTTATTGCTATCTACAAAATAAAAGGAGGTTATAGTGTGGCTGGTGCTTGTATCTTCTCCCAAACTACTGATTATAGGATGAGGGGAAATGGCCTCAAGTTGGATATTAGAAGGATGTTCTTTACTGAGATGGGCACCAGAACAGGCTTCCCTGGGAGGTGGTGGAGGTGTTTAAAAAATTAGATAGAGCACCTGAGGCCATGGTCTAGGGGTTCGGGAGATGTTAGGTAGAGGGCTGGACTTGATGACCCTGGAGGTCCTTTCCATCCATAATGGTTCTATTGTTCTCTAATCTTGTAGAATAAATTCATGGCTATCCTAGCTTTTGTCATCAGTTTGCAGATGATTTAACGTGGCAATGAAAAGTCCTACAGTGGTGTTTGTGAGGCTGGAAGGAACAGATGAAAGTATTTCAATTAATAATACTAAAGTGTACATAACAAAGTAAGAAAAGGTGTGGAGTTGAAAAATAATATTTGTGAGTTTTAAAAAAGTCTTGTGTCAGTATTTTTGCTCAAAAATTTTTGTGGTGAGCCACAACAGGCCACTATAATTATGGTTGCTTTCATGATAACATGTTACAATATGCAGTTTCTAGGTAGGGTCACTACAGAAACCTCACTAAGCAAAATATGTTGTTCATCTACATGTGCTGTATGCTTGCTGGTAGACCAAGTTTTAAAAGTTATTACAGCTCAGTCTTATCAGATGTATTTGTTTCTTAACCTATGGAAAGTAGGTGAGACTACAGTGGAATGAATAGTAAAACAAAACATAATTTTAAAGGAAACAGAATACATTGGTTTCACTACTTAGGGTACTACTATCACAGTATCACAGTAATGATGAGGCTGGAAAACACCTTAGAGATCATCCAGTCCAACCTACAACCAACCAAGTGAACCTAAACATCTGGAATCTAGATCATGCCATACAGCACTTCATCCACACTAACCTTGAACACCTCCAGGGACCGTGACTCAACCACCTCCGTGGGCAGCTCGTTCTGAAACCTGATCACTCTTTCAGTGAAAAACCTTTTCCTAATGTCAAGTCTAAACCTCCCCCAATGGAGCTTAAGACTGTGACCCCTTGTCCTGTCTCCAGTGTCCAAGGAGAAAAGAACGACTTGTGCCTGACCATAACCACCTTTCAGGCAGCTATAGACAGCGATAAGGTCACCCCTGAGCCTCCCTTTTCCAGGCTAAACAGACCCAGCTCCATCAGCCCTTTTACCATTCTAGTTGCTCTTCTCTGGACTTGTTCCAGCACCTCTACATCCTTCCTAAACTGATGGGCCCAGATCTGAACACAATACTCCAGATGCAGTCTAACCAGTGCCAAATACAGGGGGAGGATAATCTGCCTCACCCTGATGGCCACACCATTCCTGATACAGGCCAGGATGCCATTAGCCCTCTTGGCTGCCTGGGCACATTGCTGACTCATGCTAAGTTAACAGTCCACCAATACCCCCAAGTCTCTTTCTACCTGAGTACTCTCTAAGAACTCCATTCCCAGCCTATAGTTCTGCCTGGGTTGTTATAACCAAAATGCATGACCTGACACTTAGACTTGTTAAAACTCATCCTATTAGAGTCTGTCCATCTCTTCAGTCTGTCCAAGTCCCTCTGCAGGGCCCTTCTACCCTCCAACAAATCAACACGGGCTCCAAGCTTGGTGTCATACTCAAATTTGCTCACGATGGATTCCAACTCATCATCAGTATCATCAATGAAGATGTTGAACAGGACTGGACCTAACACCGACCCTTGGGGGACACCACTAGTAACTTGTTAACAGGAAGTTTCCACTATTACTCTTAAAATTACTTTGAAAAACATAATCATAAAAGCTATCACCTAATAAGGAACTGTAGTGGGAATATTGGTGAAAGTAACCACTGGTCCTGTGTTCTTTTGCTGTTGCTTCAGACTTTCTGCTTCTACTGCAATTATTTTTTTTCCTTGCATACAGTGGGACTTTTCAAAATATTTTATCGCAAATTTCAATATATGTTCTGCCACTTAGCAATTTGTGTGCATAAATGTAAAGTCATTTAGTCAAAATGAGATCAATGATATCAACCTGGGAGTTAGTACTGCCTTAATCAATTGCCTTGTATGATTTATTCCTTAACAGGTGATATAAGCATTGCAACCTTAAAGAAGATTAAAAAACTTATCAGCTCCTGTAATGTGGCAGCTGTTTTTTTTTGCTATAGTGGTTATCAATAAGAAAATCACTGTTTTGATAACTTTTAAGCATATTATTTAAGCATATTGTGAAGACTGTTATAAATCTTTTTGACAGAGATGTGCAAAATGCACTATGCCATTTTTCTGCTTATAACATTGACAAATTGTACTCTGGATGTATCCAGGTACCAGTTCATTATGATAGAGGAAGTGGTGCCTCTGGAGACTAAAAATTTTAAAGTAAATTTCTGTCTGTGATCTGTGCAGAGACGTGATAGAAGTAGCATCTAGAAAGGTGTGTAATTTAATAAGTATTAAGTATTAATAATTTAATATTTAATTCAATATTTAATTTAAAATATTTAATAAGTATTAAGTAAATTTGCAGGTCAATACCGTACTTTAACCAAATAGCGTGTCAGTAATTACCTGTACAGTAATCTTGGACTGTGAAAATGATAGCAAGAATAAAAATGCTCAGACTAAAGTTTGTCCAATATGTATTCCGGAAAGCTTTTTAAATATGTGGTGTAGTGATGTTTTGAAAACTGTTAGGGAGCACTATTAAGAGAAAGGTCTTATTTCAGTACTTAATTTACCCAGACATTTTGTCACTATTTCTTATAATGGTATTACTTCTTATGTGAGTCAGTTCAAACAAACATTTGTGACTACAGGCATGGACTTCACTGGGACTTCTCAGATGCTTTAATTTATTCCTATATTAATAAAATTATCTAGAAGGATATCTAACCTCTAAGATCTCAGCTGCTAGCTAAGGCTTAGAGCCTTAGGGCTCTAAGGCTAAGATGAGGCTTATAACCTCATGGTTGTTAATGAGCATAATTCCATTTGCCTTAGTGGGTAATGTTTATAGGCTTTCCACCTGTGCAAAACTTGAGTGTTGACCACAAAATGAAATACCATAGTTTCTGGATACTTGCGCAAGACTTTATACAGCCTGAGAAAGAGTCACCTTCAGGAAATCTTGACATTCATAAAATTTCAGTAAGTCTTACTTTCCTATCTCATGGCTATATTCTTCACCAGCATTTTAACTGAGAAATGCTAATATTTACTGAACTTTAGAATGAAAAGACTTTTACTGCGGTGGCATGTTATCTAATTATCAGTAATATTTTATAGCAAGTCTGTGTTTTTGCATCCTGTTCTGTGATTCTTTTTTTCCTTCTCCACGTATTCCACTTACTTCTCAGCACATGGAGTGAGTTAGATGGCATTCTGCTTATCCGTGTAGCCAATGTTTTCATGCAGCTGGATCATCACTTCCCCACTTATGTTCTATCCTGCCAGGACTCTTGCAACATTGTATTTGGTGTTCTTTCCCCCGTTCTACTAATTTACAGAGTGGTAGGAGTTGGAAGTCACTTCTGGGAATCACCTAGTCCAACACGTGTTAAAGCAGGTTCACCTAAGTCCGGTTGCATAGGATCATATCCAGGTGGATTTTATCCAGCGATGAAAAATCTGTAACTTCCCTGTGCAGCCTGTTGCAGTATTCTGTCAGCATTTTGAGGTACAATGAGGGTAAGTGTAGAGTCTTGCGTTTGGGCAAGAACAAACCCAGGTACCCGTCTAGGTTGGGGACTGACCTGTTGGAGAGCAGTGTAGGAGAAAGTGACCTGGGGGTCCTAGTGAACAGCAAGGTGACTACGAGCCAGCAATGTACTATTACGGCCAAAGAGGGCCAACAGCATCCTGGGGGGTATCAGAAGGGAGGTGTTTAGCAGATCAAGGGAGGTTCTTTTCCCCTTCTACTCTGAACTAGTGAAACTGCATCTGGAGTATTGCGTCCAGTTCTGGGACCCTCAGTTCAAGAAGTGCACAGAGCTGGAGGGTGTCTAGTGAATAGCAACAAAGATAATGAAGGAAGTAGAACAGCTCCCTTATGAGGAAAGGCTCAGGGAGCTGGGTCTCTCTAGCTTGGAGAAGAGGAGGATGAGGCATAACCTTATAAATACCTATAAATATGTGAGGGGTTGGTGTCAGGAGGATGGAGCCAGGCTCTTCTCGATGTCATCTGTTGATAGGACAAGTGGCAATGGGTGCAAGATGGAACATAGGAGAATCCATATAAATATCCTTCTTCACAATGAAGGTAATGGAGCATTGGAATAGGCTTCCCAGGGGTGTTGTGAAGTCTCCTTCTCTGGAGACGTTCAAGACCCACCTGGCTATGTTCCTGTGTGACTTGGTTAGGTGATCCTGCTGTGGCAGGGGGATTGGACTAGATGATCTTTCAAGGTCCCTTCCAATCCCTAGTGATTCTATGATTCTATGATTCTATGATTCAAGGCTGAGGGAATTTGGGCTGTTTAGCCCAGAAAAGCAAAAGGTCCAGGGAGGCTTTCCAGTAGCTGAAGGAGGTGTACATGGAAGCTTGAGGGAGTTTTTACCAGGAACTCTTGTGCTATGAAAAGTGGGGAATACTGTGGGTGATTATTTGCTAGAAAATGGACATGTGAGAGATCCAAACTACCTCTGTGTGGAACAAAGTCTGTAGTTAGTTCTGCAGCCTTGCACCTGCACTCTTGCACAGGCTCAAGGACTTGGAAAGTTCCAAGAAAGATACATAGAAGGATGCTGAGGTGTGAGAAAGAAGACAGAAAGACAACTGAAGGATGGGAAGAGCTAAGCTCATGAAAGTTCCAAGAGTGTGTGGCTGTTATTTGGACAACATATGTTAACCAATCATAAGTAAACCAACTATCTGTAAGGCATATACACATAACAATCATACTAAGAATTATTAATAGAAATGATTAAAACGGTATAAAACCTTCTGCTGGCTACAATAAAGTGTTCAGTTTTTGATTACATTAATCAGCATGCTGTTCCATTTATCTCCTACAACTGGAGCCTGAACAGGGACCCTCTTGCTGTTGCTCTACCAAAGAGTAAAAAGGTGGCTGGAATAGGAGTTGGGCAGGAAAGCTGACTAAAGCTGCTGCTGCCCTGGAGGCAGGAAAAAAATTGAGTGCACTCAAGAAACAAGTGGAGTGTGGAAGACTCTCATATAATCTCGCCCTGCACAGATGAGTGGCTGGGGAGGAGATGGGGTCTATATTGTCCAAGGAAGAGGTAGCAGTAGTTAAGCTTCTCTAACATATGCTTTCTAAGAGAGGACTGGATTATGATAACAGCTCTCTGAAGGCCTTGCTATTATGGGCAAGGGACAAAGATCTGATCCAGGGATGGGAGAAGCCTTCGAAATCAGTACCTGGGACAAGATTGGCATGCACATCTGGGAAGAAGTGAGCATGGGCTCAAAAGGAGCTTACAAGTTATCTAACTTGTGATGTTTAAGGACATTCTAATAGAAATGAAGAGTGAGAGAACAGCAGCTGCCTCTGCCTTTGCTACTCTGACACCAAGTTCGAGTAAATCAGATATTGCCACTGAATTGCTGTTTGCAGCATCTCAAATTTCTATGTCAGGACCAGCAAGACCCCCAGCATCTCTGCAGCTTTCTGCTGCTGTGAGTTCAACAACTTTGTCAACATCTGCTAAAAAGGAGTCAGCTGCTCAAACTAAGAAGCTGATTGCAGACAACGACAAAAACAAAGATAAAATCAATTTCCGAGAACTGAAGAAAATGACTGCTACTGATACCAGTTCCGACTCAAAGGAGAGAGACTCCGAGGAAACAGGTTCTGCCAATGAAGAGGAGCAACCTCCGAGATCTGCAGTCTCTCTCCATGCACCACTGCCAGGTTTTAACTCCACAAAGCTGAACACAATGACTTCATCTACAGAATTGACAACAACTGGACAAAAAAAAGGACACTGGAACCAACTACACTCAGCTGTGTGAACTCCTCCAAAAACTGCAGGACTTGGAGACTCAGGCTAATGCATTCTGGCAGTCTGCAAAAGTTATTGTCGCTGATGACAGATGTATATTTCAAATTCTACCATGCTAATGAAGAGGTTTCTAATGATTTCATTATGCACCCACCCCATGTCACAAAAGATACATCAACCATCATGATACCATGAGATACATGACCAGAGATTAATCAAATACTGTGTAATTTAAGTCTAGAAATAAGCCTTTTTCTTCAAAGCATTTTTTCAGCATGAACAGACAACCAGAGCAAAATATGGGAGTCAGAGAAATATAATTTGTTGTATAATAGATACATTAAAATATTTTTTCACAGATGTATGGAATTGTGTTTGAAGGGACTCTTAAAGCTGAGATTCCACAAGGAGGAAGCCATCCAATTATTATTTTATTAGGAGAATAAGTAAAAATAAATTGACTAGATTGTGAGGCCAATTAGAATGCCAATTTTCTGCCCTCTAGCCCTTCAAGTATTAGGAAAAGGCAGTGTAATTTGAAATAATCTCAATTTTGTATGCTTACATTAATGAAGGACTTTGCTATCTATGCAGTGATTTGAAAGCCTGCATTGACAGGATAAAGTAGACTTTACAGGTAAAAATGAAGACTGTCAGTCTACACAGAAGTTAGACACAATCCCATATGTATTTTGATTAACTGATTACTTACCAGCTTTACTTCAGTATCTGAGACCACAGGCTAAGGAAGTGTGATTGGACCTCTGAAGGTTTCCAGTCAGGTCAGCCATGGCTTTGTTTAGTGAAGCCCAAAAAACCTGCAGATATACAGATTCCACTATGTCTTTGGTTGCCCTCCAATGCTGTTTTGCTATCACAGATAAAGGGTTTTTTTAGAGCAAGTGAAATTCTCAACTGTAGTTTAACTAGTGCCAAGTCCAAAATTATTTTGCATAAATACTATTTTGCAGGTACTATGAATTCATAAATATTTTAGTCTGTCACAAGCCAACGGTGCTACTTAAGGAAGTACTGGTTTTCCTGTGTTCATTCTTGCTTAGCAAGGTGACTTCTAAATCTAAACCAACTCTCTAATCTGTGGTTGTGTCAATGTGCAAATGCTAGTGTTGTAATGAAGCTGAATAGGTGGCATGCACCTTGAAAGAAGTAATTGCAGAAGAATCATGTCACTTATTTTGGGAGCATTACCAAATTACACCAGTGTAAATGTTGTGTGGAGTACAGTCTGGTGAAACAGTGAGAGCATGTGGTTTTCTAGGCATCATTTAATGCCTCAGAGACAAAATGAAGGAAAGTGTTTTAAAGAGCATTTTAAAGAGTGAGTCACATGCCAAAAAATAGATGCTTTGGTGATGAGGTAATCACTCCTTACATATTTACTTGTGGTGTAGCAGTGAGTGTGCCCTCTGCATTTTTTAGCTGGAATAAATGGTAGCAATGTCCTACAATTCACCATGGAGATGTGCATGAGATTTTACTCACTGCGAAGGAACAGTCTTATTGGCTGAGCAGCTGGATATGTAATGCTACCCTTGCTGCACTCTTCCTTCTTGTTATTTAAGACTATATTCTTCACTTTCTGTAATTGAGTAGCTCTAAGGATGTGAGCCAAGGGAGAAATGTGACCGGTTGAAAGGGTTTACTGCTTTAAATGAACTACACAAGTGCATGTGTTTCCAATTCTAGTAAAAATTCCACTTTGATGGTGGCATTCTGAAGATTTTAATTTAAATTCTTGATCACACAACTAAGCAGCCTCTACAGATAAATATGAAGAATATTTATATTGTTAAAACATGATTATAATCTACCCTAAAATAAACACCTTTTAATAATTAAAGTAGAATAACAAACTAAGCATTTTCTCACCTTAAATTAGTGTAACATGTTAGCACTGTAGACTGTTAATCATTGTAAAAGTAAAATAATATCATGATACTGATAGTCATTATGATCCTTCAAGAACTGCATACTTGCTAACTCTTCAAAACATATAGTAACACACACAGTATAGGGATCAACCAGGAAAAACTGGCAATCTGCATGCTGTTGCAGAACCATGATCTAATTGTGATTACTGAGACAAGGAGGGATAGCACAGACAACTGGAACACTGTTGAAGATGGCTGTGAAGTCTTCAAGACAGCCAGGCCAAGAAGGCAGGGTGGTGGAGTGGCTTTTTATATACAAGAGCATCCAGACTGTACCAAACAATGCCTAGGAGAGAATGAAGAACGAGCTGAG
>VZRI01014175.1:50389-88125 GCA_013397515.1 Upupa epops | reverse complement strand
GACCAGGTGCACACGGGCTCACAAATTGACGTGCGTGTGGTATATGTTGTTGGTGTTGTTGTTATCCTCGTATGAATATGGTCTGTTTGTGGTGGTTGAATTGTTACTGTTGTTTCCTCATGTTTTGTGTATATGTATGGTGTTGTTACTTCTGTTGATGTTCCGCTTGTTGTTGTTGTTGTTCCTGTTACTTCACATGGCACCGTTACATTTTTACAGCATTTGAATCTTATTTCATAATTGTAGCAGATTGGAGGTAATTGGTCTTTGTTATAGCATTTGAGACCTTCTTCTGTATTGCATGTTATATGTTGCTCTAGCATGGGATATGGTGTGTTTGGGAATCTTACTGCTCTGCATTCCACAGCCTTTCTGTTCTCGCAGACTTTGTATCCTTTTTTTTTGATATTTTGTATTGTGTCAAAATCTCCATCATCGTATCCCGACCCTGGGTAACTGACATCATACCACATTGTCCAGTAGCATTCTTCTTTAAAGCAAAGAGCTCTTGTTGAAGTAGAAGTTGTGACTGGTGTTGTTGTTTCATATGTAGTTGTTTGTATAATGGTTGAAGGTGTGAATGTTGTGGTTTCAGAAGTGGTGGTAGTTTCTGTTACAGTAGTGGTGCTGACATATGTTGTAGAGGAGCATGGTACAAGGACACAACATAAAATTCTGATTTCATAGTTGTTGCACAGTGTTGAAATTTGGTCTTTGTTGTAACATATAAGACCTACAGTGTTACTGCATTCTACTTTTTGTCCAAGGTCTTTCAGTGGTATATCAGGAAATTTCTCCGCTCTGCATTGAACAGCCCTTGGAGTCTTACAGACTTCATAACCTTTAGCTCTCAAGTCATCAAAGGTTTCAAAATCTCCACCATCATAGCCAGGGGTTTGTTGGCTGCTATCATACCATGCTGACCATTGACACTCTTCACGAACGCATACTGATGTAGTTGGTGACACTGTGAAACAGAGAAGGAAGTAAGAAGACTAAATTTTAGAGTGAATAATAATTGCATTAAACATTATGTGCCTACAGTAAATAAGTATTACCAGCCTGAATAATGGTCAACATGAATTCTAGGAATCACAGTTTCAGTAGCTCAATTCCAGTAACTGAACAATAGCCTTAGTACTGTAATTCTAAATACCATGACATTATTAGGAATTTTATAGAAAGCAATCATTCTGTAACCTAGTTGGACAAATAATGGATTATTCTTTAAGTATATTTCATGTATAGAAATATTAACAATTACAGATAATAAGTCTGATTTTGTTTTTTATAATTCGTTTTAAAGTTAAACAACGTAATACCATCAGACCAGTGTGCAGACCAAATGATAATATCAAAAGCAATGTACTGTTACATATTTTGAGGTTGCATTTGTTAATTTATGTTGTGAAAGTGAACACTTTTTTAACTATATTTTTCACTGGTTAGCAGAATACACTCTTACAGGCTATATATATAGGATATACCTGTGGAAGAAGTAGTAGGTGGCGTAGTTGTGAAGTGGAATGTTGTTCCTGTTGTGGGTGTTGTGGAGATTTCACATTCATAGACAATTCTTTGAAGCGTTCCATTGAGCCCACAGATTGCAACAATACACCCTCCTATGCCATCCGTAGTATTGTAGACCACATCCTTATAGTGGTACTTTTGCCCCTCATAAATGCAGACACATTCTGTAAGTTGAAAGAGGGTGTTATTCCTCGGTTTCCAAAACACAGAGCAGACTACTTCAAATGCATCCTATTCAGATATAACCAACTTTGTTAACATACCGTGTGCATCATATTTGCATTTTTTGCCATGAACTGTACATTCGCTGGAAAAAAGAAAAAAAGGAGGTAATGAATGTGAATATATAAGTTCATGACATTGTTTCTTTTTTTTTTTGTATTTGCTATTCATTGCATGTGTAGCTGTAGAAGAATTGTATCTTGTCTGAGTTAGATATTCAGTTATGGTGCAGGTTTTGTGCAAATTTAAAAATTATTACTAATCCTACCATGATTGACAATTCTGTGTCGAAGGCATCTGCATTCCTGGTTTGTAATTTTTTCCATTTTCATAACAACCACAATTAGAAACGCAAGTCATAGTTTCTTCATCAAAATAGGGCTTGTTCTTTGGACAGTTTGGATAGCACCCTGCAATGAAAAGTTATGTTTGTGTTGACACTAGTCTTTTCACAAGTAACTATCCTCTGTTTATATCTGCTTTCACAAATTGTATTATGGAATTTCAGACTCTTTTACTGCTATCCTTTGGTTGCATTTGAAGCTTTAGATGGTGTTTTAGAGTATCATGATGATCCATTGTGAAGTAAGATACTAAACAGAGAATCTCTTATGATTTCTGATATAAACAGGCCATATATCGAGCAATGTAGATTTTGTTAATCATTTTGTGTTGTAGCTTTTCATATGTAGAATGAGAGATGTATAGTTATGTTTACCTTCCAAACCTCTCAACTCATGGAGGCACTTTCCACTTGGATTTTTGCAAGTCTTCATACAAGGGGCCCCACATGGCTGGTAGTGCCACTCACATTCTCCTTGTGGATTGTAGTAATCACAGAACAGAGCTAGAGGAAGGAGAAGTGACAGAAAAAGACCATCATTTTGTTCTACAGTCTCAGTTTTGCTGGGTAAAAATCCCATGTGATCAGCATGATTGCATAGGTACATCAGTACATTTTCTTATTTTTAGCTTAATACAATTGCTACACTTCTACCACCTTTTGGCAACAATGGAGTTATAAAGCACAGAACAGACTTGCATATTAAATATGAAAAATTAATGGAGTCACTGATTTTAGCTAGTGTACACCAATATTTAGTTACTCTGATGTATTACACTTCCACCTGTCTATAATATTATAACTCACTGGTTGTATGTCATGATTGACAAATGAATCAAACACTAATGACAACATTGGTAAAGTTAATATCAGTACTTTCACTTTAAGAAATTTGTTTGGCTTGCAATTATTTACACAACTTGCATTGTGAGGGCTTTTTTCTGTCTTTAGTATATAGCAGTGCCTCTTAATAAATACAGTGTTATCCTTCTTTCTTCCTTTATTTGTTCTGCTGGTTTTTCTTTTTTCTTTTTTTTTTCTTCCTAACCTCTTCAGAAAGTAATAGGGTGACACTCACGACAAATGGAGGGAGTTCTCCATGAAATGCAGATGTCCAGCTCATTGCATGCTTGAGCATAGGCAGCTACTGCTGTACAGAAACATTCACAGTCTCCTCCAGTGTCACAGGCACAAGCATCATCCACACATGCCTGATAATATTCATTTGGTTCAACCTGTTGAAGAAAACATTTGAGTTTTCCTAAACTTACCCTCTTTGTAAAGATGCTCACTGTCCTAAAAAGCAGAATAAAACATCTGAAACTAACACCTTTGTTTGAGTAAGATAAGAAAGGAAGAAACCTTGACAATTCTTTGAAAGAATTTGAAAGCTATTAATAATAAATTTTAATGATATGAACTATTTGATGTGGATAATACATTTAGAGAAATAATACTGTTGCAATACTAGGAGATAAAAAGTGTCATATACATCAGGTGACTGATGTATATTAATAAAAAATACACATATCTGCAGATTTATCTGTGGCTAATCCTTTTTGTTAATCACCACCCTATCTCCCCAGCTCCCACCCCATGTCTCCTGGAAGTTGGTTTAGCTTTGCTTTGTCAAGCATGATAAAGTGTATTTTAGTGTATTTTTTAGCTATCCCCCATAAAAATTAATGTAATGTTTGGCTCAAGAGAATTTAAGACTGAGTTTCTGTCTTACCTGGGAGTGACACTTCGCAAACACTTCACTGGTAATGATGCTGCATTGTTTCTGTGCCCACGCTTTCCTGTATGGGTTTGCAGTGCATGGATCCTTCGTCCAATTGGCATTTGGGCAATTAGAAGACACTTTCCAGCTATTGGCAAACTCCATCACATTTCCTACCACAGATTGACTGCGAGTAGTGAAGTCATTATTTCCATTGCCATCATAGTTTCCACAAAGTCCACAGACATGTCCCTTCAAGGGAATAAAAATAAAATAACAAAAGGTTAGTAAGGTATAGTTTCTCAATATATGTGAGTAACAGAACTTCAGAATGATTCTTATTTAAGATTATATTCAGTAACAGATTTGAACATTTTCCTAAAAGGCCTTTCATGAAGCCATGTCTCCAACTTGTTAGGAAGGATAAGAATAGGAGGCAGAGGAGACTCATGTTTTTTGCTCTTAGTGTTGAGCTAATTATCATATCCTGAGCATTCGTCTTCAGTGAGGACTTCTAATGAGGAAAGCTACAGATGTCGTTGCTGTTATGCCATTGCTGAATAATATCTTGTAAGGAAAGGATGTACTACACAGTCTAAGTCAACACAACAAGGATGATAATATTTCTCTTTCAGTCTTCCAGTCATGGCCTACATTTCCATGTGTTTCTTTGAGAGATACATAAGTATGTCAGAAATTTTATCTGGGTTTTGTATTTTTAAATGTACCTGAAAGCTGGGACTAAGTTTGATGAATATACTAGTTTTCTTGTCCCACATGAGTATTAGGCCAACATTAGTGTCAACCACCAGGTAGATGCCCATGGAACGGATTTGGAATGGCATTTTTCCTCCAGGTGTCCTCTGGATGACATCAGAGTGTCCATCAGTGAGTACCAGCTCGTAGTTCTAGAACAAGAAAACAGAAATTTAGAGGCCAATTAAAAGAAACCAACACCTATTTGGTATAGTTGTATATATTGCCAGTAACTGTTATTGAAGTAATAACTCTATTATAACAAAAATTATTCTATCCACATTAAGCAGTTTCTCTTTAAAATTTCCTCCTTTTCATTCTCTAGCAGAGAACATAATTATTAGCAGTGAGCAAATAAGTGTAGTAGGAGGACACTTTTTGATGCAGTCTGATCAGAATAGATTGTTCCATCCTTCTGGTACATTAGGCCTGGGGTACTGCTTATTAAAGGAAACACTTACCCCCAGGAAAACTTTAATAGATTTGGAGCAGGTGGTTCCTGTAGTGCCACATGGAATGTTCTCAGTAATGACCCTGAAGGTTCCATGATTCATACCTTGTTGACCACAGTAGTTCTGAAACACATGAATGGTATTCAGTGTTAACTATGCTACATGTTTATACATAAAAACACAAGGAATTTCAATAGTGCAAAAATTTGAGAAAGACTCTGTTACCTGGACCAGAACATATTCACAGTCTCCTTCAAAATCAAAGCGTTTGCCATCAAAGGTGGTGTAATGCCCATCTCCATAAACAGAACAGGTTTCTAGGCAAGGTTCCTGGGAGCAGTGCCATTTTCTGTGTCTACATGTGCTGCACAAGATGAAAAACACTACAAATGTAAAAACCAGGCATACACATGATATAGATATATGCACATTGCTGCATATCCATTACTGTGATTTTAAAATGTTAGGCGTATAATGCAAAAATACGGCTCACGTTATCTCATAAATGCAGCACAACTCAAGACCCTTTGAGCTTTACTTGAAGACTGTACTATTTCATGATGTAATGAATAGTTTGGGTTAGAAAATATTTTAAAGTCTTTCTCATCCCCAGATCTTGTTGGAGGTACTGAAATGTCCAGATTGTCTGTGAGGAAAACCCTTTCTTAATTCTATTGAATATGACAGCATGAAAACTCTGTTCTTGTGCTGATTGCTTGCAATTTCTGTGTTGTGCACCATTCTAAAAAAAAAAAGACAGAACCTGCTTTTTAGGTCCTATGTGATTCATGTTATGTAGGATTCCTCTCTATAAATCTTGATACTGCTTGAGTGTAATTCACCTAGAGATTAAATGATTCCCTTTTAGTTCTTCTGAAAATATTTTTTCAATACACTCTTACCAGTTGTTACAGCCAACTCTGATTGATTCTCCTGGATTGTAGAAATTCCCATTGTGAACGCATGGACAATCTTCTGGAGCTATACAACCACCTTTACCATCTAGCACTTGGTTATGAGGACAGACACAGCCAGAGACACAGCGGGTTTTGTACTGGAAAGACCATATAACAAATGAGACTTGAAACAGTTCCCCGATGGAAAAGTAAGGCTGCAGCTGGTAATTGTAAAAGAGGTCTAATTTAATATGCTTTTAACTGGGTATAAAAAAATCTACACTTACACATTCCATATCAAGAGTCTGACAGCTCTTCTGACATCCTGCTCCTACCACATCTGCAGTGGCATTGCCACAGTCAATATAGACCATGGGAGGTGTGCAGACTGAAAGAGAAAAGCCATGAGAAATGTGAGGCCAACCATTGATTTACATGTATTTTCTTAATGCAGACTAAAGAAAAGAACTCTGTTGTAAGATACATGTACCTTAAGAGGATGCATTTGATCAGAGTGAGAAGCTGAAGCTTGTTTTGAAATTATACCAATCAGGTTTTTGTGCTTACGCTTGGACTACTCCTATAAATTGCTTAATTGGTGTTGTGAAACACATGCTTTCAGCAAAACAAAACAACACTCCACCACCTCAAATGTCAAGAAAACTACAATCCTTGTTTACTGAGCTTACTTTTTTGGGCTTTTTAGTATTTTTATGTAAAATGTGGATTTTTTTCTCCTCGCATTCAGTGAGATAACCATTATTATTTCCTAGGTAATTAGGAGTTGTAAGTTATTTCAGCCATTTGAAAAGTAAGACAGTGTTTCTCTGTATTTTGGGAATATCCTCTACATTACAGAAGTCATCAGGTAATTTTCTTGTTTGATTTTAGACTTGTATAATTTACATCACTGAGACAAAAAAAACCCAAACAAAACAAAGAACTGGAAAGAGAGAATTAAAGAAACCTTAAGTGGTCTGTTACCTGGTTCAGGTTTCTCTCCAGTGCAGCTCAGCTTTCCATAGGTGCAAGTGCTATTAAAAAAAACAACCAAACAAAAAAAAACAAAATCAGAGGCTATATTGTTGTTTTTCCTTGTTAAGATTCAGCTTAAAAGGATGAAAAATTATGGAGTGATAGCACAGAGAAAACATGTCCTTTATCATAATAGCTTGTACCTTTTAAAAAACACTTTTTATTAAAGCAGACCAAATGGACAGTTTATTCTATTTAAAAGCAGACTCATTCTGTCTATTGGCCTTGTTAAAAACTGTAATGGAATTATCAATCATCTTCCACCATAGAATGGATCTTTTGTGGTCATGGGTAAGAAAAGTACATATGAGTATACAGTGGGTGGGATCTTGGCTGCTAAATTCCTGTAGTACCGTAAGTACAATCTTCCAAACATGGATAGCCCTAACAATTTTGAAAAATCTGTGATTTTTTTCTTTTTAATTGAAATTTTTAGGGAGAAATATGTATTTGATTTGAATAGATTGCACAATGTGTATAAGGTTTCATGATTGCCTGTATCAAATTTCATTTTGTTTACAAGAGTCTCTTACCAGACAACACCATTATCATGAATAATTTCTCCATTGGACAGAGGCATTCCTTTGTAGTAGCAGGGGCATTCATTGGCAGGCACACATTTACCACTCTCATCCATGTAGGTTCCATTTATGCAGGTGCAGCCATCAACTGGGACAAACTGGATGCTGCATGTGACATCAGGCTCACTCAGAGAGCGGCAGGTGGGTTGGCAGGTATCAACATTGTAAGTGTACTTCAAGGATTTTGGACACAAGGTGGTGTATTTTGCTAGACAGTAAAAAGGTGAGTTACATTTGTAGTTCATCGAAGAATCAATGTAGGTGTAAATGCAGTATTTGGGGTAAAGTACATAGAATAAATATGATAATATAAGTAATTTTTTTTCTGCTGCTAAGCAGAATTTTTCCCTGTAGAAGTGTCATGAATACAAATATTTTATCCAGTTGAAAAATAAAATTATTTTAATGCATAGTGGGTTTTTTCTTCATTGCTACCTTTATATTTTTTGTCAAAGCAAGTTGAGAAAACACCCCACTTATTTTATTCTTATTGCAAAGGTGTTGAGGTTCATGTCACTTCTGCTGCTTCTCCCTGTTTACTGCTTGTCTCTTATGGTGTTTGCTTCCTTCTCAAGCCCCTGGAAGTCAACACTATACTTAAGATTTACTGTGGGAATCCCTGAGAGCTGCTCGAGGGGCCTTCTAGATTATCATTTTCAAGAGGTAAAGGGACATAGAACTTACTGCAGGCTTTGCTCCTCCATCCAGTGAGGAGAACTCCTTTAGCAGCACAGGCCCTGACATAGCTGGAAAGGGCAGCACACATGCAGTCCTCACTCTTCTCACAGTTACACGTGTCAAACATGCAGTTCTGGGGACAGAGGATGAAATATGATCACCAGATTGTTATGCCAAAGCCATGGCACTCTGTGGTTTATAGTGTCATGTCCATTAGAGCTGAAAGTGAATGCAACTTTCAGCATTTAGACTTGGGAGTATGGTGTCTCTGCATCAGAAGTGCAGAGAAATTGTGAAGCAATTTATTTTGTTGCTATGCCAGAAAAGGTCACTATAATGTTATAATTCCAGAAGCTGTGTGTTGAACATAATCTCACAGATTTCCAACTGTGAGACAGATTTCCAATGTAGAGACTTTTAAAGTCCCCAAGCAGTCTGTCCCAGAGCATCATCACCTTTAATATTTTTAAGCACCTAGAGCATTTTTGATCACATTTTATCTATTTGCTGTTTCTTACACTCATTTCTTGTCTTGTCTTTCGATATATGCAAAGGCCTTCTGAAAGTAGTTCAGAACAAGGGTGCAAAGTGCTAGTCAAGACTCTGACTAAATCCTTGCTTGTTACCTCAAGAGGGACTCCTTTATCCTTTGACCTACTCAGGAAATCCAAGTTCCTATCTTATACATTGAGATAAGTACCAAAAAATACAGGCAGTGGGAATATGCCTGCAAGTTTAACCCCTCCGCCCCCCCGGTAATGGTAAGAAAGATGCCTTTGCATACAAGTTATTATGATGAGCAGATAAAAATGAACCTTTGGCTTCCTAAGAACTAACACAAATATATCTCCTCCCAATCAGTAAGTTATTCTCTTAGGTCTTAGGGTAGAAATTTGAGTATTTTTTTTATAAAAGTAGAAAAAATTAAGATCAAAGTACCTTCTGGTAAACTTCTGGATTCACTGTTGAGTGACATTCTGCAAAAGGTCCGTTGGTATCAGCGAGCAGTCCACACCAGTGCTGAGCATACAAATCTGTGAATTGACAACATGATGAGAATTTCTATTGCACGTGACTGTCTAATATCTTGTCTCAGTGTAACTGTACTTCCTGCAGGAAAATTGCAGAAACTTAACTTTTCAATAGAATTCAGCTCTGCATTTGCTGAAAAACAGTCTTTGACTTCCTCTACACAGTGATAAGAACTTTCCATGAAGTGAATTATCTGAATTCGTGGTAGTTGTGATGAATTAAAATATGCCAGTTCATCTCAGAAAACAGAAAAGTGCCTTGTGAATGCTCAAAAAGTCCATATTTCATTGGCTGAAATGGAGCCTGAGAGCTCTGAACCTTTGAATTACAAGTCTGGTTCTCAGTTTAATAGCTGGAAGGATCACACTAAGTCCAACCTTCAGTGGGGCCTTACATAGCTTTTTCCCCTCTGTAACATTCAGGTCTTTCTATGCATGGGTCTTTGGAAGAGTTCCAGTTTCTCTGAAGTAACTTCTCAAAAACACTTTCTTTACTGAAAGGAGTATTTTTGTACATTAAAAAAAAATAAAACCTGGTTATTATTTATTAATGAGGTCTTCTAGTGTCATCTGAGGAAAACACTGTGTGTGCACATAATCCACTGCTATTTTGACTAAATGTATCGTTTCCTTCTTTTCTTCTCAGAATAGAAGAGATTAGTACATGCTGAGCTTACCGTTTTGTATGCTGACACTACAGGGGTCCTCAAAGGTATTTTTGGCATCAGGACAATCAGCTCGAGTTTTCCAAGTGTTGCCAAAGGCGGCTGAAGTGCCTTCTATTACACCACTAGTGGTTTTGAAATCATCTGTCTGCACATCATTGAAGTTTCCACAGAGACCTAGAAGGGAGAATATGGGCTGTGAAGATGCCCTACAGAATGAAGGGTACTAATGAAGGCAATTGTTATAAGATCACTTACCACAAGTCTGCCCTTTATATGATGGATCTAAGTCTATAAAGACTTGCATAAGAGGCACAAGCTGAACCTGTAGCTGAAGTCCAAAGGTTGTTTGCAGAGTGATGAAGAAAGATGTTGGTCGGAAGATGGTGACATTTGCTAGGGACATAAGAACATAAGAGGTAAGACTTCAGAGGAGTTGAGAAGTTGCCATAACTGGTCATTATATAGAAGGATTCTGCAGCTCTGTTTGATATGATCCCAGTTTCTGAAAAGCTGGGTGTGGGGAGGAATTATTTATAAAGGATTGCTGCAGTGTAACCAAAGGTACAATTTGGCTTTAGGTTAACCAATGTAATAGCATTTTAAAGTCAAAATCAAGACAGATTACAGAAGTATTTTGGAGGAACTTACCTGCAGAGAATGGCAGCTGTGTGTAGATCATATTCACAAATACACTGCCAGAAGGCTGAATCACAATATTCTGTCCACAAGAAAAAGCAATGATTATCAGCATGTTTAGGAAAGGTAAAGCACTTTCTAAATACTTTGTCTGCTGTTACACGTCCTTTACAAACTACTTGTGTATTAAGCTCTGAAAACATCCCTACAGAATGTTAGGTGTCTATGTTTATGACTTACTGTTTGCCCTCTATTTAGGCTGATGGCTATGCCCTTGAGGCACGTCTCAGTGTCAGTCAGGCCACACTTGTGGATATCACCCAGAACAGTGAATTCATTGCTGTCACAGAGCTAGAAGAAAACAAAATGTATAGTTAAAAGGATTTAATATATTAAAATATATTTAAAAGTTAAAAAGTTTAAAAATTAAAAAGCGTCCTTAGTAAAGTGAATCTTCAAAAATACTTACTCCATTTTCTTTCTGCTTATATGTTTTTACGTGCATGTGTGCAGCCACAAAGCAAGCTGGCACTCACACCCTCCGCACAGTGGAAGCTATCCATTACTGCTGACATTCAAGGGCAAGTTACACAATCTAAGCTGAATGAGAAAACTTCCTAATGTTCTAGTAATACTAGTACCTCGTGTACAGGTTATACTGAATTAATACTCTAGAGAAGAAGGAAGTGTGGTTTACTTGCCCATTGGTTATGGTGTTTACTTGGAAGGGGAGAGAAATCAGTTCCAGTGCCTTCTGCACTGAACAGATTATAAAAGAGTCTGGTGATTTGGATGTTCTTCTAACAGGTAGGAATTGTGCATTAAATGTCCTCTGACAGAAGAAAATGAGGTTAAAATCACTATTTGCTAAGCTACTGGATAAAGGCAGAACCAGAAGAAAACCTGAATTTTGGTTTTCATTGAACTGTGTTCAGTGAGCTATATTCAGAGTGTGCCTAGTATCCAAAACATGGCAGGAAACAACGTAGGAAGCTGTGATTCTGATGTGTCTTATCGTTTTTCTTACTGTACCAAAGATTGAACAGCCAAGATGCAGAATTATAACCACCTGGAAATCTAATGTTATAACTGTAGGCTTTTTTAGTTTTTCTGGTTTGGGTGTTTATGTCGCTCCAGAGCCTCCCAGAGTCTTATTTTACATGTTGCTGCCAAGAGGGCAGTCTTATCCTGGCTTTCATTGTGTATCCAGCCCAGTGCTTGTGAATCACATTTAACATTCCCTTGATTTAGTCTGTTACCTCATTCTGACTCATTTCTACGCTTGTCTTTTTTTTCCCTTGGTAGCCTTCAGTTCAAACTTTGAGAAGTTCAGTCCCTACCAATTTAAAACCTCCAGGTCTGGGATTTCTCTAAGTCCTTGATTTCTAATGAAGGTTTTAGAATACATGTTTGACTTCTCAGCCTTTTGCTTTTAAACCCTAGAGTCTTCTATATTTATTAGGAAAGGCTGTTTTGGAAGGCTGATCCTCTTAATAAAATAACTCCTTTCACTAATTCTGTATAATAATAGTTTAATTATGAATACTGTTAATCAAATAAGTCTTTGAACTATATTAACTGTGACAGAAATAACAGTAACAATGGATGTAACAAACACATTTCTCAGAAAGAAGTAGTTCTAAAACCCCAGACAGGCAATATTTAGTCAATAAATTAAGAAGCATGGGGATAATCTCATGGAACCTAAAACCTCAGCGCAATTCTTAAACAATGACAAATGAGGAAAATATATTTATTTAGTACAGGTCTAACAGAGGACCCCTTGAAAACCATTTAAGGTTTCATGTTGACCTTCTGATTTTCAGAAAGTGGATATGATTACCAGTTGCTTTAATGAAACAACACTACAGATAATAGAAACTTTTTCTTTAGCATGTGGCTTTAGCAAGAATTGTGACTCATTTTACCTTGGTCAGGACATAGCTACAGTCTCCAAAGAAGGAATAATGTTTCTCATCAAATGTTGAGATGTGGGAGCCTCCTTCAACACTGCAAGTCCCAGGGCATGACTGGGTGATGCAAGACCATTCACCTCCAATGCAGGTACTGAAATGAAGAAGACGCTGAGTAACCTTGGGCAATCCAAGCATAAACTAAAAACAGTAAGGGCCACTGATGCCTTAATTTTTCTCTTGAGACACTGATCATGCTGTCAAAGAAACCAACATGGCTTTAAAATTTCGAAATAAGTATGGGGCAGGCACACTTATATTTGTGGTAATTTTTAAGTATACTGCTATTAATTTCCAGTCTTCAGACAGAATACCATCGTGGTTAACCTGGTGTCCATTTTGCTGAAGTTGAAGGATCAGCCTTCATCTCCATCAGCATTGCTCCAGATTTGAACAGGTTAAGTATTTCTTGGAAAATAATGTGCATGTTTTGTTTTCTTGTTTTCTTTGCTACTCAGGTGCATGTGAAAGTATTACTTATGCAGTAATACTTAAGTAATTATAGCGAAATTGAAAAAGTATCATATCTGCCAAACATGCCTCTTAAATGTTATCTCTCACTTTGTCTAATGCAACGTGTGCCCATCACATTTACACGAGCATCTCAATATTACAGTGTAATGCTGCAAATGACGTAATGCAATAATTCACATTTTAAACACCTCTTCTATTCAGGTGTCTCCCTTTATTGATTGATCTTGAAATTGCAGTACTTATATCAAAGCTCAAATTCTTGCTTTCAAGTGAGAAAATGTGTAATCAAAAAAACTTTAGGTTCATAATTTATTTCTTTTTTTCTTTTTAAAGGGAAATCAGTAATTTTTCCACTCCTTAGAATGTTCAAGTAACACACCTAAAAATGAGAGAGTAACTTACCATGATCTACATTTAGATGAGAATGAGGCACCAGGAGCATAAGTTTCACCTTCATAGGTACAGTGGCATTCTTTACGGGGAATGCATCCAGCACCATTAATGTCATCGAATACCGTTCCTGGGGAAAGAAATGGTCTTTTACTCATCCTGTGCACTGCAGAACCTGCTTTTGTACACTTATTTGGCTGGTACCTGTAGGCATTACATAAATATGAAGTACTGTACATTTATTTTTTAATAAAAAGTACTTTAAAATAACAGGGGCCAGCTATGTAGGGATTGAAAGTATTCCATTTCAGCCTATCTAAAATGCTAAGGTGAGCATAAGAGACCTCTAGGGAAATACCTTTCTGGTATGGACTTCATTAGAATATAATTAGCATCACAAATGAATGTGAGTTGGAATATGTGAACCATTTGTGAGACTTCCCAGGGACATGTTTTTACAGAAAATATTTTTCTACCTAAAGGAAGAGGTTTACCTAAGAGAAGTCAATGCTCTTTGACAAACAAGTGATGGTGAATTCTGTGAATTCTCATGGAGAATGGGCAGCAGAACTGCAAAAAGTGAAGATCCTATCATGCCTTCACTCACTGACTGCAACAGTTCTCAGCTCCAGAAGTAAGTGTACACAAAGAAAATGCCTTTGTGTTGTTTGCTTTGTATCAACAAGCAGTTCTCATTGTAATTCTCTGAAGTGCCAGATTTTATACACTACCTAGTGCCCTCTCAGCTACTTTTTATTTAGGCACAAGCATGGGTCAGTAAGGATTTAGTATTTTGGGGAACCATATGCAGTTTTGTTAACTACGCGTTGTCATTCTGAGCAAAATGTGATGAAACATTATATATTACTTGTGCACTGAATATAGATGCTGAGAATAGAAAGCTTCTTTTATTGTTAGAAGTATTGTATTCTAGTTCAGTTATTATAGAATCATAGAATTGTTTAGGGTGGGAAAGACCTTTAAGGTCATAATTCCAATCATTAACCCAGCAGTGCCAGGTCCAGCATTATGTACATAGTTCAGGGCATTTTTAGTAATCTGAATAGAAATGATGCATGTTTATCAAGGAAGATGTGTATTTATTACTTTGATGATAACAGTGGCATAATGAGAACAACACAGAGCAGGAAAGTTGGGAAATGTGTAGAGGTAAGTGTTTCAGTGGTTTTGGCTATGAGAAAAGGTTAGGCAATAGCTTACCTGGAGGGCAGACACAGCCATCTGTACAATGATCTTCACAAAGCTCAGACCGTTCTGGGTTGCTGCATGTGTCAGAGCAAGGGGAGCCACACTCCTGATATTGCATGTTGAAAGGACATAATTTGGCTGAAAGTAGAAAGAGTATTAGAATCATAGAATTATAGAATCATTAGGAAGGAACTTTGAAAGATCATCTAGTCCAATCCCCCTGCCACAGCAGGATCACCTAAGCCAATGCTGACTTTTCCATTGAAACATTGAGAAGAGAGTATTTGCCATTCAGGGTGTTTTCTGTTGAGATATAATGGGGAATCCTGAGCCAAACAAAGGCTGTGACCTATTAGACTTCCTTATTTATATTAGAAATCCTTAGTAGTATAAATCATAGAATCACTCAATGGTAGGGGTTGGAAGGGATCCCTGAAGATCATCAGGACTCTTGACTTCCATAATCCCTAGGTCTCAAGCTAAAACCAACTTCATTGAAACACCATGCTGTAGTCTTTAGGCAAATGATGCACATATTTGAAGTTTACTAGAGATGGTGAGTAAGCACAAGTGAAAGTCCCTTCCCAAGACACTTACGACACAGTTCTGAGGTTCTCCAGTTCAGAGGTTGTCCACCTGCATGAGCGCACTGTCGGGAGTATTCAGCAAAGGTGTTGCACATGCAGAAGTCAGCCATAGAGCTATCACAGTGGCACAGGTCTTGTATGCAAGTATCAATGTAGCTCTGAACATTCACAAGTGCATTGCAGCTTGTAAATGCTTTGCTGGTTAATACTGTCTCACAAATAGAAGCCTAGAAGGGAAAATAGACAAGGTAAAAAAATTGTTTAGAAAATATGAAATTACTTTTTAAAGTCAGCAGAACAAAACAAAGACCCAGCTGGTCTAGAAATTTGTCCAACGGTAGTCATAAGCAGAAGTTTAGGGTACACATAGAATTGATTAGCCCCCTTATCTTTCTATATTTAGCATTACATTCAGCCAAGGTGATATCCTAGGTGTTATATAGAGTTTTTTCTATTAGGACATCCTCAGGGAATTTTTCTTTCATGAGAAAACCCAATCTTCTCTTGGAAGGGGAATGCAACTTTTTTAGCATTCATTTTAGGAAAGAATAAATAAAATTAGAAATATCTTCTTTTCAGACCTATGGCTCAGTTATAGTCATGCTACACTTTTTCCAATTTTAACAACTTTTCTTTCAAAGACAAGAAGAAAGCAATTGATACTGAGCAAATAAATTCTGAAAACAAGTTTTCTTACAAATTCAGATGAACAGTTCATTAAGACAGCAGGAGGAATAGGATCAGGGCACTGCTCTGTGGGTCCATCCATCTTATGCTGGTTCCCGTACTGGATGGGAGTCAGTCTTGTCTCTGTAAAAAGCAAGCCAAATATTAGAATATTTTCTATTTTACTGTCTTTTCCTTTGAGATTTTTTTTCTGTGACGCTTCCCACTGTCACCTGAACAGTGTTTGCCAAACAGTATCATTTTAATATGAAAGACAAAAGATTAAGTGCGTATATAAGGAATTGGATCTAAACTATTGAAATGAAATCAAAGGATACACAGCTAATAGTGATAGAGCGGCCTAATGCATCTCAAAGATCTGACTCTATACAAAACTGACATAGACACACATAAAGAAGTACTAGTAGTTCTGCAGTGAATACAACCCACAGCTTGCTACAGTATTGCTGCTAAAAGAAAGAAAAGCAAAGCACCGACACTTAGAACTGCTTTCTATTACTTACTCCCTGAAAAAAATTCACTGAAATTTGGAATTGCGTTGAAGTCCCCACAAAGTCCACAAGTTTGATTGGCATATTTCTTATCAAGTTCCACCTAAAACAAATGAAGAAAAACAGCTTTGAGTCACATTAATGCCAGCCCTGATGTAGGAACACAGGTTACATCAGTACTGGTCACATATTCAAAATGTGACGTGTCTGTGCTATGCGGACTGTGTCATATGGTTACAAGGTAGGTACCCTTTGGGAAGGACAGTGACTACCAAGATAAACTTTCTCTTATTCTAGCCCTAGGGCTGTAAACATAGGTACTTCACTGTGAGGTGAAAATATTGTAATTGGGGTCTATTGGCAGGAGAAAAGGGTTGAGACAGAAAAATACATTAAAAATAGACACAAATCCTAAAGTAGCTAACACTTGCCAGGGTGCCTGAATTTGCAGAGATATAAACAGGCAATTTTAAAAATACTTGGCTTACTGCTGTGTTTTGGGTGTTTTCTTACCAGGAGGGCATCCTCTTCATTCCAAAGGAAGGTCAATCCTATCTTGGCAGAAATTTTCAAATAGTTGTTGCTTCTCTCTATCAAGACTCCCATATGGCTGTAAGGCATCTGAACCCTGTGGAAAGATCAGCATAATTCAGCAGGGATAGGGACAGCATGTCCATTAAATATCCCCATCAAAGGCCTTTCTCATTCTTTTTGAAAAGCTTCAACAGACCTAGGTGAGGAAATTAGAGTGTTAATTAAATACTGACAGCACAACTTTGCTGTTTCCTCTGCAATTTCTTCTTCTGCAAAGGGATGCTTTTCCTGCTGTTCCTTTTGGCTATCTCTGTTAATGGTGTTTTGAGAGGTAAAATTTTGGCATGCGCCTTTGGTTGAGTTGCTCAAACAGTGCTGGGAGGTTGTTTTGCAGGCAGTATGCTTCAGGATATTGCTGCTTGCTCCTTAAAGCTGCTGCTAGTAAAGGGAAGGACTCTGTAGGCTTCCTGTGACATGAGTGCCATACACAAGCTTAGACTAGCTCGTTGCACATAGCTGCTACAATCCACAACTCACCATGGGATAGCTCCCCCAATATTTAGCCAGCCTTTTGCCCAGGTTTGACACCCCATGCCAAAGTCAGTGCTACACAGGCTAGCTTGTTTGAAATGAGTGCAGGTACAAGCTGCAGTTGCTGCTTAACTGCAAACTGTTCAGCACAAGGACAAAAGCCATCAGAAATTCCCCTCAAGGATTCTGTTCTGGTAAAATTAATGGAAAGAAAAAACATAAAGGGTATAGGGTATAAACCCCTAACATTTTGAACCCAGGTTATAGACAGACACAGTGCGGCAGCATCTAGGATACAGCTTGTCTGAATGAAATGGACACAGATAATCTGCAGAAGTGCCACTTAGCTCCCTGCCTTGTTTTTCTTGATACTCAGGAAAGCCCTGGGCCCTCCAGCTGCTTGGGAACAATCAGGTGAAAGAAAGAGAAGCTTGCTTTAAAAGTCCACAGGGAGCAAGACTTGTGAAAGCAGTTTCAAACTGTGAAACTTACTGTTTGCCATCAAGCAGGACAGAGCTGCGGTTCAGTTGAATTACTGCTCCTTCCAGCTTCATGATGACCTGAGTGATCATGGTAGCATTTCCCACCATTGTTCGCCTAATCTGGATGTTGAAATCCTCATAGGGAGACTTGCAGTTGGATGCAAAGATGTAATTGCAGACCCCAGGGAAGTAAAAGATGTCCCCATCAAAGGTCTTGTAGTGGAAGTTACCCCATGTGCTGCACACACGGCCATTGTGAGAGGGGTTGCCAGCTGTGGATTCAAAATAAATAGTAAGAACTCTTTGTAATCTGCTGTAGATGCTCTCTCTTTAGTTACTATACCTCTGTCACTTCTTTCACTAGCTTCTGCCCAAGAAGCCCATCTGCTGTTTTCCTTCCTGTTAGGCTATTTCTTTATCAATCTGTTATTTTTTTAGTTCAGTTATTTTTTTTGCGTTTCATCAGTTAATCAGTTTAATCAGAGGTCTAAGATCAAAAGAGACCTAATGGGCCACTATGTCCAGCCTTCTGTGTCTGCTGACTGCCACATCCTTTAAAATTTTTCCAAACCGTATGAAGTTCTGAAGTTTCACCATAAAACCAGTTTCAATATTAGTTTAAAACTGGCTGGTGCTGCTGCTAGGGAAGACCACTGATAGCTGCACCCTTTGAATATCTGCAAGAATTTTTGCCAGCACCTTCCAAAACTTATTCCTGTCTCATATACACCGCATATTGTTCTTGTGCCAATATTACCCTTCACCTTTAAGGTGCACCATATCCCTGTTCCTCCCACGCCCACTGCAGAAATCACTTATCTCTTTTCAGTCTTCATTATGCAAAAAGCAGGCTCTGCTTAGCTGGTTATCTTCACAGCCCCTCTCTCTATCTCTTCCAGATTTACACTCACCCACCTTCGAACACAACTAGTTAGATTTGTCCTCTATACCCTAGCTAAGGTGTCCATCAGTGCTTTGGACATGCTGATATTTCTCTCTCTACTGTAAATATTGTGGGTGATTTGTCCTGAGATTTTTTTTTTAAATATCTGTAAGAATATAATTTATATATTTTTCTTTTTTTACAGTTGTACCATACTAACCAAATGCAAGCTGAGTACTGCAATCACATTCAGGTTATCCTTATTACCTGCTGAACTGACTGATTTTCTTGTGAATTTTTTATTTTCTGGTGTTAAAGGATTTTACACAATGTATAAAGCCTTCAAGCCCTCCATGCTGGACCTGCACGACCAACAGGAATACAGACAGCTGAGCCATGACATTTCTTTAACTTACCCTTTACTTTCAGTGTGTTTTGAAAAGGTGGAATGAATTTCACTCCTTGGAATTTTGAAGCTGTCAGAAAAACAAAGAGAGCAAAAACCATTTAAGTTTGAACTTATTAGAAATCTTAGAAAATGGATAGAAAATTCCAAATCTTTTCAGTGATTAACATTTCCTACTGCTAGTTACGCTCTAGGGGGAAGGTTTTATTGGTAGCTTTTAAACAGTTCTTTGTCTCCTGTCTTTCTATACACTTCAGCAACAGCCAAAGCCTGTGTTCTTGAGCTGCAGGACATTCTTCCATTGTTTTTTCCAAACTCTCAGCCAGTGCTGTCCCTCATGTTGTAATGGTGAAGCAGAAAAAGCAGCGCTAATGTCTGTATCTGAACCTTTGCCTCTCAGTGCACTTAGAAGCAGAAATCTGCTGAAGAATATTAGAAGCTGAGGATGAGAAAGGATGCTGGGACATGCTCTTTTCACACAGGTAACTCTAAGCAGAATTTTTTTTCCTTAAAAGTGGTTTAAATTCTGTGAAACTTTGATCATGTGCTCTTCATGCAAAGATTTCTATTGGTAGGGTCCAGCCCTAAATTTTCCATGTCTGAACCTGTTATTTCCTCTTTGAATCCAGCAATGAAAAATACAGAATATGTAAGAGACTGAAATGTGATTTGCTTAACATGTCATTCTGAGGAATTGAAAATACCAAAATCGTACAATTTGATGGCTCCCAAACTGTAGATTGGGAGCAGCAGGCGCTGACTTCAGCATTTAGATGAAAAATATCACTTAGACAAATAACTATTTTAGAAAGGATCTCATTTAGTCTTGGTGTAATGAACTTAAGAGAAAGCACATATATTACCTTCCTTGACAGTCTGTTCCATTAATTAAAGGCACTCACTATTACTAAGTTTGGTCCTCTTCCAGCTCGTGTTTGTCACTATTTTAATTGCTAGGTAGTGACCTCAAAGTGCTGATTACGAGGCAGCCTTAATGATTAATTGTTTCAGCCTGTCACCACTAATATAACAGCCAGCGTTGTGTCTTTCTACCTTTTGGGTTTGTTTGCTCTGTACAGTTATGTGTCATGCTTAATCTTGTACCTCTTAATTATTCTAATGTTTTGGGTAGTTACAGTTTTCTTCTCTCACGTCTGACATGGTCATCTTGACACAGAGTAAAAATGTGTATTTTATTACCTACTACCAAGAGCCTTGGTGATAGGTATGTATACACACACCTCTTCTGAAAATACACTTTCAGATACAAGTTATGTACCTTTCAAGGAGGTAAAGATTAGATAAATGTATCATACCAATGGACCAGATCCATCTCAGAGGAAGTTCTCCAGTTTAGAGCAGTCAGAGATTGGCTGGGGACTGATGTATTATTACAGAGATGTACTACATGTATTACAGAGAACTTCCCTACCCCCGTTTGGTTTTGGGGATTTTTGGCAGTGGGGAGAGCAGTGGATGGGTGGGAAGGGAAACTATGTTCTAGCTAGGAACAAGAAGATTCTAGTAAATTCATTATTTATCAGCTTAATTTGTGACAAAATCTGCTACTTACATTTTTGCCCCTGCAGGACAGACTGAGAAGCGTAGCTTGATTTTGTTTGTGGTGCATCATTCTGGGCCTGAACTGCATCAAAAAGAGTGGGGGAAGAAAATGTCACTGTCTAGTTTTCTTGAGTTTCCTCATCAATTCTCAGTGGGGTTTATATAAACATGCAACACTCAGTATATCAAAAAACAGCAGCTGTGTTCCGTTCATGTGCAGGGAGATAACGTTCATGTGCAGGACCTCTGCTACATGCAGCCATGATGGACATACACTTCAACATTTTTTTTTCTCTTTTCCTAATAAATTACTGAAGGGAATCCATCAAATACATTCCTGTGATAATATCAGCAGATGCTTATTCTGTTATATCAGAGTACTCCTGGGTATCCTTTTAAGCTTTTCAGAAAAGAATTTAATTTTCTAGTTTTTATAATAATTTTGTGCTTTACGCACTTATAAAACCCTTTGTATAGACAAAAGGCTGTAAAAATAGGTCCCTTTTGAACAGTTTTAATTAATTTTAGAGTTAGAGGACTGATCTCTGTCCTCTCTAACCAAAAGCCAAAATTACTCTGCAATTTACAGTTTCAAGCACTTTTTGTAATAAGCCACACAGAGAGAAATAGGTCTTCCCAGTGGATACATTTGACAATGTTGATTTTGACCCAAAGCTAAACTTTTTGTTTCCAACAAAGGGACCATTTCACATTCCATTCCAATGCATCATGAGAATCAGAAACACACAAAATCTGACAGGGTCAGAGGGGCTTTTAAAGCACCATTTAGTGAGAGTTCATCAGAGGGCAGGCTGCTGGCTGGAGAGACCCAAAAAGGCAGGTTTATCCTCTGCTGCACTCCACACCAAGGACAGCCCCAGGGTAGCATCACCAGTGGGGCTCAGGATGAGATGAGTTGCAGGGGCCTCCCCAAGTCCTTTTGTTTTTGCCCCAGCTGGTGTTGGAAGGACAAACTGTGCTCATTTGAAGCTATGAGCCATTCACTTCTTTACTCCACTGCTTAGCCTAAGAGAGCCTTTTGCTTCTCTCTTCATGCACTGTATGGCTCCAACACTGTCACAGATCCATATTCCCATTACACAGTGTGGTAATGCTACAGCTAGTCTTTGGCTGTTACTGCTTCTTAATGTAAATCAGTGTGAAAGTAGGCAAATGTAAAATAATACAATAGGATCTAAATCTGAGATCAAAATGCACTGAAGTCTAAATTGCTATTGTCTTAAACTTTAAGGGAAATTAGCAGGAGAAGTAAATATTAAAAATGTTTCCAAGCATCTGTAGTAAGTACCCTCTTAAGGGACTTCAGGAAAGTTTAAGATAACATTTGTTTTCACTCCATCAAAAACCAATCCGGTGCTCTGAGCTTTTATGCAAACTCGTGTGCAGCAACAGATGAACTTTTAAAATCAGTGGATTTTAAGCAAAATCACTCCCTTTTCCAATACTGCCTCATCAGCTGATAAACTATGCAAAATATTTAATCATGCATGCAGGGAAACTCCACTGCCTTCTTAAAGCTCCACTGGTCCTTCCTAAAGGCACTTTGGCACTCATTGGTTTGTACATTTCTAAATGCAGAGCTGCCTTGAAATGGACATCAAAACCTAAACGTGCATCTTGAGGTATTTTGGTAGAAATGTGAGTTCTGAAGTGCCACTGATTTCAGTAGGGCTATTCCAGATATTGACTGGAGAAAACAGGATGAAAGCACAGACTACAATACAAACTTCCGAAACAGCTGATTTGTTCTTCATAGAAAGGAAAGGAAAGCATTTGTAACAGAAAGAAAATCTTTCATGAAGGTAACAGGTTCGTTAGCCTCACAAAGCTAAGGAAAACAATGTTTCAAGCTTTGAGACAAGTTAGACATTCTTTAAAACAGTAAAAATGCCAAGCATATGAATCTCCCTACCTTTGATCTGCACGAAGGCAAGTGCTAGTATTGATATCCATAGTGGTATATATGCCCCACCACCTGTGCCCATCTTCTGGAAGCCCGGTAGAAACTACCGAACAACCTGCCTCTGAGGAAATACCTGTCTGCTCCTGAGTCTTATATAGTGAGAGAGTAGGTTTTGGCTCAGTTCCCAGATTGTTTCACAAGGTTCTCAAAAGGTGGGGCTTGAGACACTTCAGTTTTCCTTTGCAGGTGCAGAGGTAAATAGAGGATGCTCTGACTTTCGCTCAGGTATTTACACTCTAGGAGGAGTCTTCTTTCTACAGGGCTTTTTGAAGTGAGCAGGAAGAATTTTTGCTCAGGCTTAGTCTTCAAAAAATGTTATGTGTTATTGGATAAAAATGATCTAAGTGACTTTTGAGAAGGAGATTGAAGTGAAATACATCACGTTTTTAAAACTTTTCCTCCTTACTGTAGATGATGGCAACACAACTTCTAAAATCCCAGTGATGTTCCATCTGAAACAGATAGGTTTAGTAGTTGCACCTGTAGCTGCCTTTCCTGTGAAAATGGAGAAATCATACCCTATCTAAGGCTAGCATTCAGCCACAGGCCAGGCACGACATAGGACTGTGCCACGAAAATCCTTTAGCCTTGGACAGTCAGCAATTTGGACTTTTCCTTGAGGAATTATTCTTCTCACATGGGCAGGTTTAGTGCTACTATAGATGCTTCTCTATGGAGTGAACATGATTTCATAATAAAAAATCAGATTGATTTTACCTGCTATTAAAATTTCCAGCTTTTCTTGGTGAACGCTATTCCTAGTGACACGGCAGTGGCAATTTGCAATAACGTACTTCAGAACCTTCTTTGTCTTGGGAACAAGGAGAGAATGAACAACATTGTGTGAATACATTAATGTATTTGTTTAAAGCTGTATTATTATGGTATTATTTTTATAATGTTTTACCCTGACTTGTAGAGAAACAGTCTAGGTCAGACATTGGGGTGAAAATTCCTGTCTGTAATGATGATGAAGTACTCATACATGTTGCCCAAGAAGACTGTCAAATTTCCATCACTTGGCGTTTTGCTGTAAGTGCTGTCAGTAGTGCCTCGGGACAGGTGAATGAACTAAATGGCCATCTGAGATCCCCTCAAATATGATTTTCTATGATTACTTTTTTGATAAATAATATGTATTCTCTCTATTTGAGCAGTAATGTTTGCAGAAAGAACTTCAACATTATGAAAGAAAGAAAAGGCACATCTTTTCCCAAAGCGGTAAACAGAAACAAGAAAAGATGCTGTATTTCTTTCCTGGACTTTTTAGAAGTACTGAAGTACTAGTAAAAATGCTAAAATAAGCCACTTTTTGATATTTAAAGAAAGAGTCATAAACATTTAAAATTGGATGTGTTGAGGAAAAGAAGTGCTTGATTTCAGTCATGAGTTATACCTCTGTCAACTTCATGGACTCATAAGTCTGTAGAATTTCTCTTAGTAGTATTTAATAAGGAAAAGAAGATGGCTGCAAGATACTTGACTATACAGAAATACACGCTGTGAAAATTTAGGGGAAATGTTATCGTGCCTAACATTTATTATCAATGTTCCAGGATGAAGATCTAAAAAGAATAGATATAACTGGTGCGTAATTGAAGTAGTTATAAAATAGTATGGTAAACTCAGGTGGGTAACACACACAGGCTTAAGTGATTCTGTTGGTGAGAAGAAAAATATGCTTTATGAATCATTACATTGCTTACCACTGAAAACTCAATCCATATCAGCAGTTGCTATGCTGTGGTTTCACATGCGCAGGTTAACGTTTCCTGCATGTTCAGGGAAGTATTGTGACCTCTCGGAGATCCCAGTCTGGTCACTACTAGTGATTTCCTTTGTATAGCCATCACAAGTCAGGCTGAAACTCATTTATAGTTTAAATTAACCCCTTTAATTGAGTTTTAAGGTGCTATCAAAAGTGATTCTGTCCGCCTGTTTGGCTAATGTCACAAAGTTGCAAATCTTGTACATCGTGGATCACGTTATTCTTACATTCTTAAGTGATTTGTTCATTAACTAATCCTTTTGCTTTACTAACTTCCATTGTCTCGTGATGGTTCTTTTTAAAATTTGTTATGAAATGTGTCAAAATACATGGACTTTCAAAAATAATTTTAGAATATTTATGGCAAATGAATGTAGTTGTATTGCTAATTATTTGAAGAAAAAAATTCTCTTCAGATTGTTTTTCTACCCCAGTAACTCAACAGACCTACACAGGTAGGAGTAACAAGTCCAGATATGTGTAGCTATGTATGATAAAATCATTGTACAGTTGACTGCATAAGCAGAAGTATTAATTTATTTGAAAAAAAATATTGATCTACATGATGTGAGGTTTTTAACAGAAAAGATAAAATAATCTGACATTGCACTTGATCTGAACACTCAAACATGTCTTTCCACAACTTCTCTTTCAAGGAATTGTACTTCTACTCTTCAAATCAGCCATGTTAAAATTCAAAAGAGTTGTTAGCATGTTCAGATCATTCTTAATTCTACATGTTCAACTGCTCTACAGTGACAGTGACATCTTACTCATGATTTCTGAATCCAGTTCTTCATAACTAAAAATGAGACTGCCATATCTTATTTTCATATATCCTCTCTGTAGAATTTAAATTAATTGTCATAGCAAGCTTCATTGCTGTTCAAGCACAGTAATGATTGAAATCCATGTCTCCATTTGTATTTCTAAGAGATAGAATGATGGTGTTATAAACACATGCAGATGATATTTAGTCTACCCAGTGCTTATATTGGAATAGCTTCTCTTTGAGGGAAGGAGAATCCAAATTATGATTGATAGGAACTATGGCACCCCCTGTATGCAAATTGCTATGATTGAGTTAACAAGGATCTATCATCTGGGATTTCCTCTGACTGGTCATTTGTCCACTTCTGAGGCCAAGTTTAAGCTCCAGAATTGGTGCTGGGCCATTATGCTTCTGTTCAGCTGAAGTACCATTCCGATTGTCCCCATTTTTTGATCTGTGCAAATTCAACCCACAATTTGTATATGAAGATTTCTATGGAAAAAATATGCAACTGACCAGTATCTATCCAAAAGCTATCCAAAAGCCATTCATTAATCTTGTAGGGGTTTTCTGAATTCTGTGAAGACGAACTATATTTGCAGTGGGTATGCTGTAATATATGATATGATATGATATGATATAGCCTAAACAAAGCTCTATCTAAAACAAAGCTCTGGTTAAACACTAAAATAGGGTTACAGCTCCCTTAATGTTCTCTAACAGATTTTAGAGAAACATGGTGCCTTTTAGAATGGTTTTAGAGAAACATTCCTGCAGCCTCTATGTCTTACTGTAAAACGGGAAATGTGTAATGTGATTAGGATCTATTTATGATTCTATTATCTGTTAATTTCAAAGCTTACAGTGTCATGTAGAAGAACCCAAGCAAAGTATACCAAGTAAGTCATCTATTAAAAGTGGTCCAGCTGCAATGTAAGAGACTAGTCTACACCAGTATGACTATGAAGTAAAATACATTGAGTATGGTATCTCTAATTTTATTTAACAGTTTTCCTTTGGGAAGAAATTCAGGCACTGAACATCTTACAGTCCTTTTTTAAGATATTCCACCTACACAAAATTAGTAAAGAGGCCTTCATTTATGTCTATTGCATGTGAAATACACTCATGCTCTTATATTAACCAAATTCCTTTTCCTGAGAACGATCTGAAATGTCTTGACTGGTCAGGACTGGGTCAAGTGGACAATAGTATTAGTATTAGCACAACAATGTGATATTACCACAAGTTCCCAGAGTAACCCTGACCTGGTGTTAGATGTTTTCCTTGTATTAAAACATTCAAAGGTTGAACACCATTGTTTTAGTCCTTGCCTTCTTTCTCACGTTTTCTGCAACTCCAGTTCCAGATTCCAGGTTGTCATTCCCACAGAACAACCTCTCGTGACTGCTTCTGCCGTCTGTATCACTACACTTTCTTTGCCTCAGATCTGCATTCAGTGCTGCTCTGCGTTCTTTTCCCTCCAGTGTCCTTTATATTCCCAAAATATGAGTTGCAGACAATTCAGGATCTGTAGTTTTTCAGAGTATTTGGTTTTATATACAGTGTTATATGTTCAGATTATGGCTGCTGTTGACTTGAGTGGTAACTTCTGCATGTTCAGTCTCAGCAGTGAAAGCTAAATGCGCAGGAAGTGACCAATGCGCAGCCGAAAGCAGTGACTGTATTTGGTATAAATCTTTTAACAGGCATCACAAATGAACTTGTGGTACTCAAGCAACTTCATGGCACTGTCCTGGCTCTTGACCAAACTCATTTGGTCACTTCAAATTTAAGTTCTGCCATGCATAAAAAAATAAACAAGCAAATCAGGAAACTTAGTTACTATTTTACCAGAAATACTCCTGCAATACCCTGAATAAAACAAGAGTTTGCAGGAATAATAACATGCATCCTGTACCATGAGGTGTATAGACATAGGGGCCTGAGTCAGGTTTGCATAGTGTCTGAATTCATCCAGGATATCTCTGTGTGTAAAGGGGATAAACACTTAAGCCTCTTTATAGCTTGTAAACACAGACACCACAACTGTGCATACTCATATTTGCAATTGGTATTATGGACTAAAATCCCAATGTAGACATACTTGAGGATATATTTACATTGTGCAGTGATGCGTGTTGCAGAGATCCCTTCTGCTAGCAACAGCCAAGGTAAATTTATAATAGGAAATAGTTCATGTCACTACAGTGATATGAAGTTGTATCTGAGAGAATTGCCCTTTCTTTGACGCACGGACACTGCAACACTGTGCTTGAAATCTGTGCCATATCATCATATCTGCCTAAGGCCACCTGAAAAGTGGACCTTTACACAGTGCCAATACTTCCCCAAACCCCCAGATCAGTCTTTAGAAGCAATCTGTAAGTCTTCGCAGGCTTGGGGAAATAAATAATAAATAGCAAAAGAGTAGGTGACAGAGAGTGCTGAGATGAGCAGTCTGTTTAAAGCCTCAGTCACCTATTAGTGATGTACAACCTCAGAAAAGTCTACCTGTTAGAATAATCTGGTGCACATTGTTCTGCCAAATGACACTCAGATATGTTAGCAATAATCTAAACAGTTTGTGTGAAATACGTATTATTTTAATATATATAATTGTATAAATATATCTTTATAAAACTCCACTGAGGAGTTTTATCAGAAGTCTTATTTTTAGTGGAAGTTGTATGGTTCTTGCTCCACTGGATCCTTGCAAGTACACCCTTAGTTTTTGGTTGACAACCAAGTATGAGCCAGCAGTGTGCCCAGGTGTCACGAAAGGCCAGTGGCATCCTGGCTTGTATCAGGAATAGTGTGGCCAGCGGGACTAGAGACATAATTCTCCCCCTGCACTTAGCACTGGTGAGGACTCATATCGAGTACTGGGGGTAGTTCTGGGCCCCTTGCTTCAAGAAAGATATTGAGGAGCTGGAGGTGGTCCAGAGGAGAGCAACAAGGCTAGGGAAGGGACTGGAGGGAAAGTCTTATGAGGAGAAGCTGAGAGAGCTGAGGTTGGTTAGCCTGGAGAAAAGGACACTTGGGGTACTTTATCATGCTCTATAACTACCTGAAGAGAAGTTATAGACAGGTGGGGGTCAGGCTCTTCTCCCAGGCAGCTAGTGATAGGATGAGAGGGCATGGTTTGAAGATGCACCAGGGGAGGTTTAGATTAAATGTTAGGAAGAACTTCCTCACAGAAAGAATGGCTAGGCATTGGAATGTAATGCTCAGGGAGGTGGTGGAGTTCCCATCCCTGGAGGATTTTAAGAGAAGACTGGACGTGGCTCTTAGTGCCATGATCTAGCTCATTGTGGTGCCAGGTCATAGGCTGGGCTTGATGATCTCAGAAGTCTTTTCCAGACTCAGTGTTTCTTTGATTCTGTGATGCTGTGATTTAAACCTGTAGTAGACCTTTTTTATCCAAAAAGTGAGTAAAAGATATAGTCAAATGCATGTAAATAAAGAAAACTATGGAGAAGGAAAGAAAATCCTCTAGTTCATATGCGATTCAAAGGTCTGAGAAAGTTATTGAATTGATAGCTGTGGTATGAACGTTAGCAGAGACGTCTTTAGCATTTCAATTCAAATATTGCCATTCATCTTAATAATTAAAGTCTCTGTTATGTTATCCTCCTTAAGAGGAAAATGCACTGCATGGTTTGTATATGTTGAATCTCCATTGTAAAATAACTTAAAGTTCCTTTTCTGCATTTAGCCTTTCAGTTTACAAACTCAGATAATAGCAGAGCAGGATGACTTAAAGTAATGGAAGACATTGTTCAAAATATTGGGAGGTAGAAATCTGTCACAAATTAATTTCATTTGGAAATCTGGGTAAGTTTTGGAAGTGTCAAAGCATTGCAATCAGTTCTGCATGAGCTGGTATCAGGAACTGAAGTATTTGGAACACAATCCTGATGTTTGCTCCTGTGATCATTGATATGATGCTTTATATTAACATCATCTTCATCCATTGTTTTATTTTTAGTTTAGTGAATTTTACACAAGGCTTCTTTCTATTTATTTTGTATGAAATACTATTAAGGGTGAAACACTGGGAGGTATTGGTATTCAGGCCATCAGTGCGGTTTCATGACACGGTTTTAAATTACGTCAGTGAATTAGTATGTTTCTTAGAGGGTTCTTGATTTTCTTAAATACAACTCTGATAAAAATATCTCTTCAGTCACCGGTTAAACTCCGTTACTGCGTCTTATACAAAACTTTCTATGAATATCAATTCATCAGCTTCCTCCATTATTTTATGTGGTGCTCATCACTGGAGTATCCGAGAATTTCATAAATATTAATGTATTGCTTTTGAAAATGTGTTGGGAAATACTTGGAGTTTATTATCTTTTCTTTTCCTATTGCTAGCTGAGCCATAGAAAAGGTGAGCAGTCTAACACTCCTAGTATTGATTTTTCAAAAGTACTGAGCTTTATTTTGGTAGTCATGTTTACAGCATAGACTTGACTTAGATTGTGAAGGTTCCCCAGTTCTGCAGCTGAGATGCTGAAATGACCAGTACGACATCTAGAAGAAAGCAAACAACTGACTGTGAAAATTGTTGTTTAAGCAGGTATGTGCAGCACTGGAAATTCAAATTGAGAGAATAACTGAATCAAATTCAACATGGTGACAGCAGTTTTCCTCATTCAAGCTGCAACTCCCACATTCTACAGGCAATGGGAGAGAGAGGACTGTGAACAACCATCGCACTTACAACATGCTCTCATTCAACCTTGAATCCGGGTTCACCCTCCCTACAGCAGGTGCTTGATGTGCACCCAGTGGAGAGCAGCAGGATCCAATCACATACTTAGGGATTGTGCAATACTGTATTCACAAAAAGATGGTACAGTATGACTTCAGACAGCTGGCATGCATTGCTCACGTAAGTAATCCCTCCTCGTGGAGTATTGAGTGGGTAGAGGAGAATTTCTCATTAAAAATTCTCATTTCTCTGGGCTCTAACAGTTATTATAGACCGTGGGTTTTAGATATATTCTCTAAATATGCGTCATGAAGGTGACTGATTTGTCTGCTTGGTTTGCTAAGCTGAGCTGTCAGCCTCCTTATCGTTTTGGAATGCCAAAGTATGATGTATAACAAGAATGCTGTCAAACTTGAGCAGCTGAACTTGTACTGCATTGAAGATTCAGTACGTCAGTGGATGAATCGTCTGCAGACCTCTTTTATAGACAGTTTTCAACTTTATTAATCTGAAAACTATGAAAAGCCTTATCTGCTTTGATCCAATGCTGCAGGTGATGAAAACTGGTCTTACGTGTTCATGTTTGGTTCAAAAGAACTGCACGGAGTGAAATGTCTTCTCTTGACCTGAAATGACTGTTGGGGTTATGTATCAGTAGAACATGATTCTGCTCCTTTCTAAAATCATCAGGCAAACTGTATGAATGGCAGTTTGGCCGTCAGTCTTCAGTAAGGGTTTGGTGTTGTAAGATGGTAGTGGTTGCTGTAGCCATTGTCTAATTTTGACAGAGTACACCTTCTAGCTCTGCTGCTTCATTGAGCACAAACAGAATGAGTCTGCATTAATAGTGTTACAGTGGAGAGAATCCCACATAGGCTTCAGGTCTGAAGCAAAACCTGTTGAGCTGCTGATTAGGAAAGCAAGACTAAATTGTAAACTGCTTATGGTCACCCCAGAAATTAAAATGATGATATTTCTGGATTCTCTTGACAGTGTCAAATTCATCTGTTTTTGGTAATAAAAATAGTATTCAAGTACTTAATTTCTAGAGGATGTGTTTGCCTTTCCATTTGCTTCTCTAGGTTTGCAAACAATTGAACCTCTTCTGTACTGCATCTGTCTATTGATACAGTGACTATTGTGGCAAGGTGGAATACATAGTGTCCTTATGAGAAGGCACAAATGAATTAGACTACTACAATCCTTTGAAAAGAAAAATGTGACATATGTTTCATAGCAGACAGTAAGATTTTACATTTTCTGAAACAAGCACAGTCCAGAACACTGTCCATCTCCATATTCTGTTTCTGTCCAGCGAGAAGTAAAACAGGAAAAGTAGGTTTGCTTTTATGGTGTGGATCCTGTAGTTTTGGAGCTCCTTTGTATGCTCATTTGTTCTCTCTGAATCATTCTCGCAAACAGGTGGGGAGCGCTTTCTTTTCTGACAGGTTTTGGATTGAATTCAATCCTCCAGGAAACTCAACTCTCTTACGCTGTTGTACCTGCAAAGCATAACTCAGCTAAGCTGCACAGATATAAACCTTCATGTAAGTTCCATTGCTCTTCAATGGTATTTCAGACAACTCATAGCACATTTCAAGACTGACATATTTAAAGCCATCAGAGACCATGGTGATGATTTTTGTTGAAACAGACTTTCTCTGTAACCCAGACTACACTCTCAAGAACCTTTTTCATGTAACTCAGCAATTTACATTTGATTTAGGATAAATCATTTGGGCAAACATCCCTTTTGGCTCAGAGGACCTCAGTGACAGAGAATTGTCTGCATCTGTTGATAAGCTGTTCTGGTTGTTATATAGTCAATATTGGTAAGTGACAGACTCTTATTTTTCTAAGGGAAGAGAAAAGAGGAGGAAGCGTACAGACATCAGCAGATGAAGCATTACGCAGCTGAGCACTAAGTCAGTTTGCTCAAAGATTGATATTAAAATTTAGCTAAAATGGATTTGACTGCCTTGGTTTTTATGACAAGTTTCAGCTCCTAGGAACTCAGTCCAGTTTTATCCCACACCACATGAAGGTGGAATAGATCAAGACAACATACTCTGCCGGTAGGTAAAAAAAGTGAGCAAAGACATTCAGAGTGTCGGGAATAAACAGTTGCATGTAACCACATCTGTTTTGACCACATCGGAGCTGTACTATCGTCAGCATAGTCTTTGAGGCTTTGTGCTCTATGTCAGCTTTCCTGTAACTGCTGCATGTCGAAAGGCTTAAATGATTTTGCTTTGTCTAACAATTTGTATAGTGCTTAGTAATTATTACTGAGCTATTTATACACATTATGGCTTGAAGGTCCATAAAGCTAGACCCCCCCATTTGAAGCAGCTTGTCATGCCTCACATGAATTCGCATGAATTACGCTGATTAAGCTAGTTGAGGAAATACAAGATGTTTTCTCATGCAATCACTTTTCACTCTAGTGGTTCCAAACTGAACTTACCAGTATTGCTAAGAGTTCATAATGCAAATTTTGTACACTTTCTCTCATGCAACATGATAATAGCCAAGATTTTTAGATTGTAGAAACATGTTTCAGTGCATATGACCTAGAAAATGCTCTGGTATTGATTAAACTGTGTCCACTGAAGGAATTCTTAGCAGATGTTCAGAAAACTTCCTATAATGTTCCCAAAGCTGAAAGCAAAGCCTTTTCTCAGCTTGCCCTCAAGTCTACAGGAAATAATTATTATCTCTGTCTTGTGCAATCCATTAATTTTAGTGGTCCTGGGAGATGATCCACTTTGATAAGAAATCTGCTTTGACAATCTGCTTTTCCACTACAGAAGCTGGGGTAAAATTCCATGAGCTTGAAACATGAGTCTTTTTAACTTCTAAACTACAAAAGACATCTGGGGTTATTAAGTGTGGTAAGTAAAAATAGAAATGCACAGCTGGCTTCAGGCTTAGAAGTTTAAAAATCAGAGGCATTGAAGGGATGGTGATTTGCACTAGTTCCCACCTTGGTAAATAGAAGGATAAGGTAGAAACACCTCAGAAATCTGGTCAGAGCCAGAACTGTAATTGAACAGGTAAATAAATGGGTCTAAGGACACTTTCCCTGTGTAAAGAGTAGAGACTGTTTTACACTGTAGAATTACAATATATAAGATTAGCCATGACAAATCCCATTAAAATCTTAAATACACAACAAGCCTAGCCACAGTCTAGGGCAGTGTATAACAACTCTTGATATTTAATAACACAGGATGGCATGCTAAGTGCTAACAAAGGTGGAAGCCAGAACTATGGCAGTGTTGGTGATTTTAAGAGACTGCATTCTGGGTGCACAAATTCAGTCACTTCTCCCTTTTCCATTCACTGAAAACAAGGCACTCAGAACTCAGCGCTCTATTTCATAGTGTGAAAACACTGTTGAAATACTGGGAATCTGAAACAATGCTTTTGTTAGCAGAATTCTTGAAGGGCAGCTATTGAAAGCAGGGAGACAGAGTATTGGAGAAACAGCTCCAGATAAAGATCTCCTCTGCATTGCTTTTTCTCTTCATTCCAATAACCACAAAGAATAAAACTGCCCTTAATGGAAGTGCTGCCACAGAATGTGCCCCAGCAGGAGTGCGGAGAATTTTATTGTGTCCATCTCATGGGAATTTTGGGAGCTAAAGGAGGACAAGTGGAAGGAATAAATATTGTTAATAGTATCTTGTAGAATGGTAATGTTGGTTCTTAAGATCTGGCCACAATCACAAAAGGGATTTTCCTACAATACACTGTTTCTTGGAGATACGGCAACACTAGTTAAGATGAGCAATAAAAACACCCTGAATTGCCAGCCCTGAATGTGTTTGAAAGTCATGTAGGTACGGTGGTTAAGGGTATGGCTTAGCAGTGAACAAGGCAGTTGGGTTCTTTTTTAGGATTCAATGATCTTAGAAGTTTTTACCAACATAAACAGTTCTATAATTCTGGAAATAAAACTGAAAGAAGCTGAGCTGAACTGAAGGTGTTATGAACAGACTTCTTTCATGTGTCATTAGCATAAAAAGAAGGTTTATTCTTTGACAAATAAAGCATTTAGCGAGTTATACACCTATCCATCTTACTCACTATTTTCCCTCATGTCCTCAATGCTTTGGATCTACGTAACTGCTTTATTTGAGGATAGCCATAACTTTGATGGTGATTCCTGGAATTCTACTATGCTAGCAGGAAATGTAGTCATTGCAAGAACTGCTGGTAATTACAGACTGAAGTCCGATTTGAAGATTTCTCTAATAATGACAAAGCTACAGTGTAAATTCCTGACAGCTTGCATATATTAGATTGTGCAGCAGTGCTCTGGAAGCCTCAGAGTTTCAAACTTACTCAATGGTAAACAGAGTAACTGAATGGAGGTAATACGATGCTATTTTACTAACACGATAACTGAAAATTATAGCACACTCTGTGCCACTTTCCTGGTTGGCTTTTGGCACCTAATACCCCCTGCATTTCCCAAATGCCTTTTGCCAACACGAAGTCAACTGTTCAAATAGTTTTTATGTTCTGGTCTTAATTTTAGATATTGTTTCAGTTTATCTGGATGATTATGTTTCCAATCCTATTTTCCAGAATACTCATTGCCTACTCAAGGTTGGTATTGTCAAGAAATGGAACTATGCAAGCCATATATGAAACACTGAATGGAACTAAGTCCAGAACACACGCCAATGTACATGTTCATACAAATAACAAGAATGATCTGTGATATTAGTGTAACATAATAACATTTTGGGATATCAATTCAGTAAATTAATAATTTGTAGAATTTTTTTTCAGCAATTTCCCATTCTATTACTTATTAGTGCAAATTCCATGCTATTTGAGTATGTCAGTATTTTCTGCTGAAGAGCAGAGTCCTCTGATGACACTGTTTAGAACAAAATATTTAGCAAGGACAGAGCCATAGAGAATGCACAGCTCTGCCAAAAAGTTGTTCCCTCTGGTGCCAAAACACTGCATAAATAACTTTGAACCAAGCATCTGTGAATACAAAGACTAACCAGTTCAAACTATTATCTAGGAGAACAAGAACAATAGCAAAGGATACCAGTTATTGGTTGGTTTCCACCAAGAAATGTGTAATAATAACCTGTGCTGTGCAGACAGTGATTTGAATGGAAATTATTTGTGTTCAGTAAGACCAAAAGTACATCATTTCATCCCAGATAAACACCAGGCTTGCTCTCAATGGTAATGATACAGTCCACAGCCATAAATATCTTAAATCTGGAATGTTTATTTAAGCCAAAAATGGGCATGTGGAACACTAAAAGGTTAAATTTCTGTGTGTCTGCAATAACTTCAGGAAACAAAATCTCCTGAAGGGGGTCTCCTGGTCGATCTAATGTAAATGGAAGGATCATTTCTTCCTGACAGGTGTTGTGGAGCAATAAGGAGTTTGTATGTGCTGAGCTAGGCACCACACTGAACCAGCATATACACTAGGCATGCCAGTTTACATATGGCTTTTGGGGTGTAACATGGCATCTTTCACACAATAGAAGACACAATGTTATTGTATCTGTTGCAGGCCCTTGGAAAGTCAGCACAATATTTGTTCTTCCCTGACTAGACAGAGAGCAACACACCTGGAAGGGCATGCTCTGGTTGATAGCAATGGTGCAGCAACAACAGGAAACAAGCAGAGTCTTCAGAAATCAATGTTGCCACGGTGCATGCTTCAGGTTCTTTCCATAATTACACTCACTTGGAGATCAACCACATTTCAGTCAGGAAATTTAACTCCACTTTGAACCTCAGCACTGTGGTCAAGTTAAACCCTGGATCATGAAGTGTTTTCTGTCTTTATCGATAGTAAAATCTATGGTTAAAGTAATGAAATACAATGACCCTATAGTGCCTGTTATTAATTATATCAAACATCTGTCTAATCATCTCATGACTTCTTGGCTCTTTGAGAACACAACTACCTGTAACATGTTTGGAAAAGTAGTATTTTAAATTCAGAAAACACTCTAGTGATCTCTAGTGAAATTCAGCACAAACAAACCTTTTTCTAGGTCCCATTTTGCACTTGCTAGTAAAGACTTGGCTGATCAATCCTAACTATGTCTCCTAGCAGGACTACAGAGAGGCAGCAAGACTTCCTGCAGCTGGGGAAAGGCAGAGTCTCCCTTTGGCTGCTTTTCTGTGCATGCAAGGAGTGAAGTCAGTGTTTCAAAGAGCAAACTTGTGTCAGCCCTGAATGTTGATATTGAAGAATTGGGTCTGGGCAGTTTGGCTGAAACTGACCTTTTTTATGGCACAAAGGGGACAAAGGACATCTTTGTAGTTAGTAGGGCCAGAAAATGAGGAAAGAAAATTTTTACCCTTCTCACCATAATACGTTTAACTGTAAATACCACTGAAAGTGGAAATTTTGCATTCACATGAACTTAATGATTGATGGTTGTGGCTAAAGATGCTTCTTGTAACAATTATTTGTTTTAGTAAACAGCTTCCAGATCACCTGTTTATATCTGCCATCTCAAAGTCAGAGAATATTTACCTACTTTTATTTATTTAACTTTCCATATTTGTTCAAGGAGCCAGCTGGGAAGTGGTTTTTGCTAAGCATAGAAAATAACACCTACCTTACCATGTTAAAAATCTAGCTTACGCTTCTAACATGTTTCTTGCATTGGGAAAATGGGTAATTGTGGTGCTTTCCACTCTATAAATCTGCCTTGGGATTTTGTGGGATAGTCATTTTTAATGCTGAGAAGGAAAAATGATTCAACTGTAAGAGTCAACTTGAAAGAAGCTGAGGAGCCCTGCAGAGTTTTTCAAGGAAAAAAGTGAATTGCCTGATGGTGCTGCAACTCTCCTCTCTAGGATGGAGAAGCTGAAGTACTATCTGCTAGAGGTGCCTCAGTTTCTTGATACATGTAGCAGCCAGTAGAGCAGAAGACTGGAAGAGGGAGGCAGCAAGCAAAGCTGTATGAAAGCACATCAGTCATGCAGATGTGTTGTAGGTAAAGAGAAAATTATCTTGGCCTTAAATAAGATTAAAGAATATACAAAACCTTAGAGAAATGTTGTTTTCTTATGAAAGCACTGAGAAACAAATTTCTGAATGAAGGGAGGGATGGAAGTAGCAGTTCTGGCAAAACTTGTAAGATTTGTGTTCTCATCTGTTGTTTGATTATTGAGCCTTAACTAGGTGAAACAGGGACCTGCTAACACTGGACTTTTTACCCTGAAGCAGCTACCTCTGCCTTTTGCAGGCAACTCAGACCCTCTGGCTCCTTTGCAAAATTGTTTCCTTTGGTATTTGTTGATCTCATCCAATATCTCACTTGCTAACCAGCTTTCTAGAGGTATCTGTTCACTGCCCTAGCTGTGCAGCAACGTAATGATTTAAGGAGAGGGTCTCAATCAGTTTGCATTGGTGCCTGTAATTCTAGCACAACAACCAGCTCTCACCAAAAGTTCAACAGGTAATGAAGCAACTTTGCTGGAAAGACAACAGTTTACTGAACCCATCACCACCATCTTCTTCACCAAGAAGAAAAGGAAAAATCCCCAAATAAGTAAAAGAATCCAAAAGATAAAACAGAAACTGTACCACAATGCCTTTACACACACGCTGAGAGAAATGGGAGACAGCTAACATGTTGGTTTTTGGCCTTAGATGAAAGCTCTGGAGAAGAGAGTGTACACCTACACTCATAACCACAACAGCCACCATACGCACACACGCTCGCA
>VZRI01014175.1:30218-49931 GCA_013397515.1 Upupa epops | reverse complement strand
GTCCAAAGGCTTTCTACAGGCCTTATGCAGAGACTTTCTTTCTTGTCCCCCTGTGGTCAGACACCAAGGGATGTAGAGGATGCCTCTGCCTGGCATCTTCAAAGGTGTTTAGACTGTAGCACAGCTTTGGAGGAGTTGCCCTTACTCCAGCCCACTGCCAAGGACAGGAATGATCTGGTGCTGGCTTTTCTGTGTCTGAGCCCTCAGTGAAAGAGGGGAGGGCTGCAGGTTCACTCCCCATAGAAGGAGGTTTGCAGGTATGGAGAATGGCTTGTCTCTTTGGCCTCCTTGCATTCAAGCTCCCATGCAAAAGGCAGCCATGGCTACTGCAGCAGCAGACAAAATCCTGCTGACATCTATTTTGGTTTTTTATTGTGTATAATGTAATATTAATAAGATAAAAATATTTATAACCAAGGGAAAAAACAACAAAGTGAAAGTAGGATATGAGCTAAAGTTCAGCTAAACTTGTAAGTTAGACCTGGTAAAATAATTATTGACCAACTCAAATATTTTATAAATAGTCATAAATATGGTTAATTTGATCTACAAGCATATAGAACTAGGTTTGCACTTAGCCTACTCTATAGGGAGGAATGATTATTATATCACTGCATAGACAATTTTAAAACCAGATGTAATGCCTTAAGACTGATAGGAATTATTTTCTTTGTCTCATACTCAATGGATGTGAACATCTGTCTACAAAAGACTTGTATTTCTAAATACATGATTTTTCTAAACAGGGATGACATTGGTCCCCTAAATGAGGTTTCAGAGTAAAGGCTGTGCTATACAGTACGTCCTCTAAATATTTCAGTTACATCAGGTCTCCAGCAGGTTATACATTGTTTGCTGTCTAGCCATGAACATTAAATTTAAGTCAATGAGATTAACATGTGGTACCTGTGAAACTCCTGCAGCCTTGTAATGCCATTGTGGTATGAAATGTACCCAAAAAATTTAAATATTTACTAAGAAGCCATTGTTTGGCAGCACCTGGCTGGAAAATATCTGTTCTGTTACCAAAAATTAATAGAGGTATATTCTTGTGTGCTGTAAACCAGCCCTCTTTTACTTAAGTGAATTTAGCTCTGCTGGTTTAATTATGAGTCTGGTCTGTGATCCAGTATGGGAAAGGAGTACACACGCACTTGAGCTAACCTTTAAAAAGATGCTAGTCCAGGATTCTCTTTCCCTTAATTTGGTGATTCAGATGGACACCTGAAAGTTAATATTTAAACAATAATTGATGTCTTCCAAAGGTCTTTTAAAGTTTGGATTTGTCCCACACTCTTTTCCTTTACCTCTGGTTACCGACTGGGATTTGCCTCTTCCCCGTTTTTGGCAGGCAAATGTCTGTTATTTTATAGGACACATCTCAGACCATGTGCTTAGTGAAAATAAAGAACTGGGAACTGATGTTCAGGAGCATTTTTCCCAGAACATTGTCCAGTGCAGGAACAATGAACTGAGAAAAAAGGAGAAAGAATTGTGTGATCAACTGGGTGGCCAGTCTCAATAGAGCAGTAGATAGAACATAGTATTGATCCCTGGACAAATCTCTGCCCTGCTAGATGTTATAATTACAGAGGAAAATAATTCTCTCCACCATGAAGGTCTCACAAATAAAGGACAAACCAGTCAGGCTGTGGATGGCACAAAATAGGAGCATATGGGAACATGCTCTTAGTTAAAAAAACTGCAAAGCACTTACTAGTGTGGGATCAGGGTTTAGTGCAACTGTTCCAAGGATTATGCAGGGAGGACAATTATTTGGTGAATATTAGCAAGGAGTTACTGCAGATGTTTATCCAGGTCCACTGAAAGTGAAAGTGTGTGTGAAATCAACTGATCAATTCAGCCATTACACTCCTGTTCTCTTGGAGACATTCCCTGACAGGAAGGAGTAAGCATGAGACTCAATTACCAAACCACCCTTCCATAGCCTGTTCTGCCAGGCTCATGACATTGAATAAGACACCCATAAAAAGAGAGACTCATTAACTGAGTGCAAAATAAAAATAACCTACAGGAAAAATTTCTGTATTTACCTCTAAGATGTTCCAGTTAAGGCTGGGACTAGGTCTAGGAGGGAATATATATTTTAAGCCTCTTTACTGTCCAGTTATTTGCTTTCAGTCAGCCATCAACTACTTTTTCATACTAAACCCAAATATATTTTTAAAATGTACAGGAGCAAGGACAATAGTTATAATGATGACTCTATTTCTTTTATAGACTTGCAAAATCTCCCATTCCTCTACCCCTTTCACCTGATTATTATTGAAGTACGTTTTTCATTAATTATTTTTCATTTTCGATTGTATAGTAATACAAGCAGGAGCTTCTCCCCATGCCCGCTACTGGTAGCTCTAACTGTAGTGCTGTGTAGTCTTAAGAATGGACTTCATCACTCACCTAGAACTTGCATGTCTCAACTTGCTGCTCATCTAATGTGCAGCATTTCAGTGTCTTTGTAACTGCCTAATTCCTTAGCTTTACCTCTGAATTAGAGCAGTTATTGCTCAAGGAAGCATTTAGACTGACAGAATCACTCAAAGTCCCCTTTACAGGTTCAAAAGCATGAACAGTCAGTGCCAAGCCCAGACAGTTTTTTCCTCCCCATCAGCGGAATATGCAGCTTTTGCACTAGGATATGAATGCAAATACTTATTTCTTTTGGAGCCAGGAAACTACATCATTTGCTATCTGAAAATGGATGTGAATGCTGAACCAGGAACCTAAAAAGAACCTAAATTCTCCCATGGACTGGAAGATCTTGATTTAATGACTCAATGCAAACGTGGCTTCCATGACAGCTTTGCAAGGTAAGCGATACAGTTTATCTTCCAGGCATGATTGAAAAATGTGTAATCCCCTGTTCATCTCTGTGATGCTCCATCCTTAAAATTCTGCTCACTTAAAAATAGGAATGACAGTTAAGAAAATTTGCACATTGAAGCAGAAAGCATGATGGAAAGACAGCTTTCCACTAAACATGTAGTAAAGATATATTATGGCTTTTGAATTAATATTTTCAGTACATTCTTCTCCATGACCTTTCAGATGTTTATGAAAAAGACAATGGCAAGAAGTAAATTCCCTTTAATTTTTATTTTTATTTTGTAAATTCTCTTCTTTCTTTTTGTATGTAAAACTGATTCTAATGAGAAATCCTATGACTGTGTTGTTGTATATTACAACTAGAGAAGATGGATAAGTGGAATATTTTCTTGCTTTGTCATTTATTTTGTCTTTTGATCTTTTCTCTGTCCCAGAGATGGTGTTGCTGTAAAAAGTCTGTGGTAAATCACCAGGGTCAGAAAGGAGTTTATCTGTTTGCACTGAATGTACTGAAATTTGTGTTACACCCTCTCCAATCTGATAACAACAAATTTAACATGCAAACCATCACAGAAAGATATACATGCAAGTAATCCACGTATTTGCAGACTGGAACAAATATTGACAGAAGAAACATCATACTTGTGGCTAATGATCCACCACACTGATGACACATCACAGTCTTAACTAGAGCTTGTGCATGAATATACTGAGGTACAGGGCTCAACCCCATCTTTCCAGCAGTGCAACATATTTTTCTCTTTTACATTAAATTGATCTTCCTGGATCAGGTGTCAGAGGTTTCTTCCGAGTCTTACTTTAATGGTGTTTGCTGCAGTGTGGTAACATCAGGTGTAGTGATATTAGATGTTCCTTTTAGACTTCACTTGTGCTGAATGAATTTCTGGTAGTGTCTTTTTCCCAGGAGAGTCAAGGACCATGAAAATAAGTGCTGGATTTAAGAGACTTTGTTAAGTGCATTTCACACTGTACAGGTTTTGCTGGGACAGACTCCCAGGTCTGTCTAGGTCTGCAGGCCATAAGCATTTTGGAATCAGCCAAAACAGCTGCCCCGAGCTGGTTACAGGTGGATCCCATCCCACAGTCATCACCTTCACTATAAAAGGGAAGTTGGTAAGGTCATCCTGCCCTTGCTCCATTCCTGTTTATTTTGTCCACTGTACATTTGCTAGGCTGAGTATCACTTTATAGACTTAAACTGTCATTTCATTAGTTTGGCTGTTTCACTAAATCCGTTTTTGTTTCAACCCATTGGTCTCCTTTTCCTGCTCCCCCCTCAGCTGAGGATGGGTCACTGGATGATAGAGCAACTGCTATAGTTTCATCCGGGATATGGGCTACATGGACACACACTCTGAGTTTTTTCAATTTCTTTATGTACCGTTCAATTGCATTTTGGATAGAATGCTATGGGTCAGGTGAAAGAGGTTTTGCTAGACGAATGTAAACCAGAATGTATGTGAAATCCTTTCTGTAAACTGTGCCTTCTATACAATTTCTAAAATGTAGCAATAATTCTTTGTAATGACAATGATCTGAAGATACTTGGGAGCTAAATTCTTTTTGGAAGGATGGAATGAGTGTAAGGATGGAGACTTTTAGGTTGGACAGCTCTCAGTCTGGCTGGGAGCAGTTTGGACACTTGCAGGTTCCTGAATTGCTTAAAACAACACCCAGCTTTCACCCTATATTGGATATAGGAAGTGAAAGGGAAACTGTTATGCTGTTTTTAAAAGATAAACTACCCGCTCACATGTTCAACAAATCATTGTAGAATCATGGGTTGGTTTGGGTTGAAAGGGACCTTTAAAACTCATGCAGTACAACCCTCCTGTAGTGAGAGTTGCTTCAGAGCACTGTCCAGCCTGACATGGACTGTTTCCAAGGATGAGTCTTCAATCACCTGTGTGGACAACCCAGGCCAATGTTTCACCACCCTTATTGGTAAAAATTTTCTTCCTTCTATCTAGACTGAATCTCCCCTCTTTTAGTTTAAAACCACAACCCCTTATTCTACTGTAACAAGCTCTGCTAAAAAGTCTGTCCCTGTCTTTCTTATAGAATCATTAGGGATCAGAATGGACCTTGAAAGATCATCTCCCTGCCACAGCAGGATCACCTAGACCAAATCTCACAGGAACAGATCCAGGTGGGTCTTGAATGTCTCCAGAGAAGGAGACTCCACAACCTCTCTGGGCAGCCTATTCCAATGCTCCATTACCCTCACTGGGAAGAAGTTCCTTCTGATATTTATATGGAACCTCCTATGTTCCAGCTTGCACCCACTGCCCCTTGTCCTATCACCAGATGACCTTGAGAAGAGCCTGGCTCCATCCTCCTGACGCCCACCCCTCACATATTTATAGACATTATGAAGTCACCCTTCAGCCTCCTCTTCTCCAAGCTCAAGAGACCCAGCTCCATCAGCCTTTCCTCATAAGGGATGTGTTCTCCTTGTAGGACCCTTTAAGCACTGAAATAGTGCTGCTGTAAGGTCTCCCCATACTTGCATGCCTTCTTGATAAGGAACCACCTGAATGAGTGTATCTGGCTCTTCAAAGAGTGTAATTTGTAGGTGTGATGCTGGTAAACAGCTGTGTGGTCAACATACCACACCCAAAACATGGGCCTTCCTGAGCCTCTTGCTGACCATCTGTAAGTTGTTAGATTCCCATCAATACAAGGGCTGCTATAGAACTGGTGAGAAATGTTATACAAGGGTAATTTGGCTAAAAGATTCTAGCAACAATTCCACTCCAAAAAAAGAAGCAACTTTCCATCACTATCCCTCCTTACCCAGTCAAAAGAAGCAGCTCTCCATCTGCTTGCGTGGAAGGTCCTGCAATCACAGGCATTACAAGTTGATTCCCACCCCCAAACATTTTCTTTTCTTTTTCTCAAGAAGGCTTGTCTGATTGTAATACATCTCTGAGGCTGTTCCATAACTTGCTGACATGAAGCTAAAGTTATACCCTTCATAATGGAAGTACCTGTTTGGGTAGATATCAGGCTTGTGTCCCCTGATGCCATCGAGTCAGTACTGCTAAAGGAAGTCTGTGAAAAAGTCTTATCACTTGGTACATTTCTGACTTGCTAATCTGATTTCAAAGAAAAATTGTTTATAGGAGTTCCTGGTTCAGATCCTCTTCATAGCTAAAGCTGATGTCGAGCACGTGCAACAGTAACTGGATGAGCAAGTCAAGCTTGCTGAGTTCAGACCCAGATATGTTAACAATTCACTGATTTACCAGCTCTCGAATGCCAGTTAATAACCAAAGAAATAGTGACCCATTCAAAGTTATTGATTCAGACAATGTGACTCCTTCCTGTACTGGTGCTACAACCCAAGTGTGGGTGATGTTCCAGCTCTACAAACCTGTATGTCAATGATTGTATTAGCTGATGCCCCTGGCTAGATGAACTGATAAAATACGAAGCAGGCATTTTCTGCCTTCCAACTCTGTCTGCCCTTTACTTCCCATCACTGCTTACAGGGTTTTATTACCCACATTGCCTCTTTCTTGCAGCACAGTCTGACCAAGTGAAGGATATGGTGAAATAGGAATGCAAATCAAGGTACTTGGTGTGTGCCCATTCAGCCTCTTCCTGGTAGCAAGGAGGGAATAGGAGCAATATTAGTCTGCACTCAGGGGAAATCTCTGCTTGGGGAAATCATGTGTGGGGGAACAAGCTACATAGCTACATGGTGCCCTTCACAAGATGAAACGGTATAGTTAGAGAAGGTGGTGAGCCCACCGCACTTAGGACAGTATAAATACCATTATCCAGATGTTTTCATTTTGCCCCAAGCCAATATTTTGGTTCAGTTTTTTAAAAGTCTGTATTCCTGACAAAATATCAGATGTATTACAGAAAATAGACATCTGTGGTCACAAAAAGGTGTTTTAAATGTTCAAGGGGTTTTTCTAACCAGTAAACTGTAGTTATATAAAATCATTTCCCTGAAGTATTGACTTCACTTGTTCAGAGAGAGGCCTTGGAGAAATTGAGAATAGAATATTCATTTATTTTGAAGTAGTAAAGACTTAACTTTTGTGATGCCATTAAAGACTCTAATCCAGGGAATATCTTTGGGAATAACCCAGCAGCAAGCTCCCATCACTTAGGGCTAGCAGGGAAATGGAGACTACAAGATCCAATTCTGAGTGGCTGGAGTCAGCACTCGGAGCTCATGGGGTCAGTCCTTCAGTTTGTCTGTGCCCATGGCCAGTGGCAAGACGTTCCTTAGTGGTAACACTGGCTGTACATCCATTTCTCACAGAAAAAAAGAAATGGTGTCCCTGGAGGTGATCAATTGTATTCTGTTGGCATGGTCCACAGGTGGGGTTGATCTTTTTTGCCTTCAAATCCTTGAAGAGTCCAGGAGCAGCTATGCAGGAAGTAACTGATGGCCACAGCACCTAAAGCTTCCTCCTGTACAAGCAAGCAGCCTGACTAAAGCATGCCCAGTAGTCCTGATATCAGTTCTCTTGTGTGTGGCCACCTGACATCAGCTGAGGCTGCCACAACTGGCGAGCAGAATGGAGATGTCCACAGCTGGGATCTGACCTCCACAGTTGCCAATATTGCAGAGACTTATGGATGACAGGTTCATGTATCTGTTTCTCAGGCAGCAGCCCCGCAGGAGAGAAATTAATTGTTGGGTGGGCAGTACTTCTTGTCTGAAAACAGTTAGTTCCAGTTTTCTAACAAAACACATAAGACAACACTTCAGTTACAGTAATTCAATTATTACAAGTTTTTAATCCAATTTCAACTGATTATTCCAAAACTAATTGTATGTGGGGTTGTTTCTTTGTTGATTTTTCCATTTGCCACTTACCAGCACTTTCAAAAACGAAACTCCTTCTATGCCACATCACTGCCAACACTGAGCAGAGAAGTAACAGGTTATGAACTCCAAAGTTCAAGAAAATAAGAAAGTAAAAGTCTAACTTCTCACTATTATATTTGTCTTAAGGGCTTAGAGCTGTGGAAAGGAAAGAAGTCAGAGAAAAACACAAAAGTCTGATAATTTGCAAAATTCAGAAGAATACATTTTTTAAACATTCTTGAAGGAATGGAAGTATGATGAACTTCAATATTAAATGTTTTCAGATGTCTGATTTTTATAGGGTGTGCATGTATAAAAAACCAAGAATAATACATAAAAAGTATTTAGTGTTAAGAAATCTAGAGCCAGTATGAGATGCCAAGTTTTAGCTGTATAATTATTACACAGAAGAGTGAAATTAGCATGTATACACAAACACACTATGCCTTTACAGCTAAAGATATCATCCAAACAATCTCTGTTGTCTGTGTTTCAATCCTGACGTTGAGTTTTATGACTATTCACTGCTGCTGTAGATTGGCCAATTGGGAGAAGACAGCAAACCTAGAAGCTCATGATGGCTACTGCTGTGTGACCGAGCCAACTATACCATTATAGTGGGAGAAGAATTCAACCCTGAGGAATGAGGAGGTGAAAGAGAGATTGAATAGGTTGTTTGCTCTTGTCTTACTTTGGTATCACCTGTAGTATTTGTCACTGCAAGGGCTATTAATGTAGACTGTATGATTTTTAGTCAGGCAATGGACTTAACACTGCATGAAATTCTCCAAAAACGCATCCATTGCTTCCCTGTAGTACAGAAATGGTATCATACATTCTGTAGGTTGAGTGCCTCTTCAGTATGATTTTCTGCATGCAGCTTGAGGAACATAGCTAAAATGCTGAGCTGCATTACCTTCTTGAAAATCCGGTACTTGGGTTGTTCTACATGATTATATAATGTGTCTTTCTGGAAGGCTGTTAGCAGTGTCATGGTTTGAGGGCAGTTGTCCTAATAGGAAGCCACTGATCTACAATGTAGGTTGTAGTCAGGAGATGGTAAATCACAGTCATTGTAATTAGGGCTCAGAGTTGCCTCAGTGCTGGCAGAAAGAAGACTTTACATTGGTATTAACTCTCTAAGCCACTCAGTACATTAGCTCATTATCAGGATAAACCTGTGTAACCTGAGATTTTGGACAATATATTCTTTCTTTATTGTCTCATATGCACCAATTAAGTGAATTAATCTTCATTAAAACTTGTTACTGCACTGGTCTTTGGCATGACACAGTTAATCAGTGATACAATGAACTCCCGTGCATGTGCTGGTGTCATGAAGCAGGGAATCAATTTCCAGCTTTGCTGGAGTGCGTTTTAAGGACTGTGGAGCTTTTAAATCTGAGAAATAACATTCAAATTAAACTTTTGTCCCTTAGCTGAATGGTATCTTTTTTTTAATTGCACACAATCTTTTAATCAATAATGTCAATGCTAGATTAAGCAGTACTCTACTGTCGAGGGCTCTATGCACGGAATCAAACTAATGGTAGTGAGGTGATAGATGAGATTTGTTTCTATCAGGGTGGAAAGCAGGTCAGTGTAGCCCTCAACTGTTCAAAGTCAATGGCAGAGAGAAGCTCTTTCCTTAGGGTTTCTGAGTCCCCTAGGATCATTCAGATTCTCTGATAATACAATTGGGGATCTGACACGTTAATTAATAAAGCTTTCTTTGCAGTCTGGTTGTTTTAGTAGTATGTCAGATGGTCTTTTGCAGTCTTTAATCCTTCTAGAAGCTGAAGCATCAGTCATTTGGTAGAATTCATTGGGATTAATTGGATTTTCTTCCAAATATATAACTGACATGATTGTTTTAATCTTTAGGGTTTTAAAATTTCCTGTGTCAGCTGATAACTTCTTTCTGATTTTTCAGTCTTTCTGATTGGACTCTTTTCTATACTGCTGTTGTTCCTTTTTAACAGTAGAAAATTGGGCACAATGTTTGAAACCATTTCTGACATAAGAAAAAACATTAGACTTGCTGTGGCTAACCAAACTATTGCATTAAGGAACTAAGTGGGAAGAAATGTAGAAGTCATAGTCCCAATGTGCCTGGTAAACCCACCCCTGATGATGAAACTGAGTCACTGTGTATTCTGTCCACTAAGGATGATGTACAGTGAAACTAGATGGCACTAGTATGAAACTATTTGTCTGTCTTTGGACTTTGATAGGATTCTCATAGTTGAATGCCTTGGTTTTGATTAGGAACTCATTCTCTCAATTTATAGAGGGGAGAAAAAAGGAAGCTAAGAAAATTCTAGGGCTTGTTTTCATACAGGAGTATAAAGCAAAGTTAGCTACCTCAGGGTTCTACAAAATCAAAGCCAAATGCTTACCAAAAGTCACATGAGAACTCAGGTATGAATCCAGGAATCATCGCAGCCATTTCTTCAGAATAAGAAATCAGTGCTGACTGGCAACTAGTCTGAAGACATGATTTTTGTGCAACTCTGAAATGCTTCGTTCATGATGTTTGTTTGTCTCATTGTGAGTTGGTTTCCAGCTTAAGCACACAAGATTCAGTGTCATACAAGGCCTTCAGCTTAGCTAAATCAAAATATCAGCTACAGCACTCTGTAACTACAGCTGTTTGAGAAATCAGTCTGTCATACTGCTTTGCCAGTATCAAATTGTGATTAGCAGGATTACTCTGAACAGCAGACAGAGTTAAAAATGGAGTGAAACCAGCTTTTTCTGAAGGTTGAAGAGGGCCACAACACTCACCAGTTGGCTTTAAGTAAACAGCACCTACAATACCAGCAATATCTTGAGCCTCTATAATGCATAGCATCGCCTTTGTGCTAGATATCCTATTGACTCTGTGTGACTCATATTTTATGACCTCAACAAGGAGATAACACCCTCATTTGATAAAAGGCTGTATCAATTAAGAAAAGCCCTGCTGTCTGATAACCTGATTAAGGGCTGAGTACTCAGGGTGGTGTTGTGAGACCTTTCACTTCTAATCACTTCTGGCTTCTTGTTGAGCAGCTTTCTGGAATTATCCAGCCTTTGGCAAACTTCTGTATGATGCTTATAGCACTTAAAGATAAATTATTCTTTGTTTGTTCAATTTGCTGCAAGGTGGGGCCCATCTGTTTGTAGGGATCAGTTTTCTAAAGACTTGGTATCAGAAGGTTCCTTTTCCATTACAGAGTCCTTGGAACTTTTGTAATTTTGCCATCTACAGAAGTAAAAAAAAAAGGAAAAGGAATAAAAAGCAATGTAGAGACTTGAGTTTTAGGATCACAGAAAGACATGCTGGTACGTAAATTCTCTGGCCAGAAATGTCATCAATATATTTAAAATTTGAAAAAAAAATTCTTCCTAATCCAGAACTGGAAGTGAGGTCTCCCTTGTTTACATAATCCAGTAAGTGTAGATTATAAAATATATTCGTTATTCCCTCACCATGGCCAAGCCCTTTCCTCTGTGTGAAGCTTTGTCACATATCGCTATCACAAAGTAATGGAAAATTTTATGTCTATTGTGTGACATACCACTGGGACTCATGTTCCCATTTCCGGGGATGGAAACCTTTATGAGGGAAATGCCTTGTAGTTTACTTCATAGTTTGATTCCCCTTTTGTTGCTCCCCAATAGATGTCTAATCTTAGCATCAACGTTGAACTTGTACTAACAAGACCCTTCACAAAGTGCCTGTAGAGGGAGGAGATGTGCTGCTTTTTTTCTGTTTCAGTTTAAACAAGAAAACCTCCTGATAGCACCAGCACAGATAGCAGTGAAGTTTTTCTCCTTGGTTACCAGTAGTGTTTTCTGATGGCAGCAGGAGCTCCAGGCAGCTCTGGAAGTCATTGGTAAAGCACTAAGGCTCAGGATAAGGCTACCTCCACCCCGTGTAACAACATGTAAGTGAAACAGAAAGCACCATGCTGCTTTATTTTTTAATTTTTTTTAATAGTAAGATGCCAGCCCATCCATTTAAAACCTTCCTGTTACTGAGCTGGCTTTTGTTGCTATAATGACTAGAGATTTATTTTTATGAGCTGAGACACAGATTGGGGTATTTGATAGCAACCTTTCGCAAATCTTTTATAAGATAGTAAATGACATCCCCTCTCTTAGACAGACTGTTGGATCACAATTCTGTCCTCCCAGAACCTCCCTATTTCAATTAAAGTCCTGTGTCCATTCTTAGATGAAGTGTGTATTAGGTCATGTGCTTCATCTAAATAAAAGACTTCTTCACATCTGGTCCCTTTTGTATTTTCAGGTCTCCTGAACCATGTATAATCATTTAAAGGTTCACTGCCCAAGCAATGCTTAGCTGGAACAGACATCTGACACTATAATCACTGTTTCTTGCACAAAGCTTCCTTTAACTGATTCACCTGTTGGTGAATAAAAGAGGTTGGTACCAGACAAGTAGCTATTGTAGCACTATGTACAATAATATATACAACTATATCATCCTATTTAAATATTCTGTGTTTGTTCATCAATCACGCTTCAGTAAAACGCTTGAACAGAATAGTTGTACCACAATCTTCAGAAAAAATTCTGTGAATGCAGAGAAGCTGATACTGCTAGCAGGCATTGAAGTAAGAGTGTTTTCTGTATTGGGAGACCATGACATGAGATATAATGACAATCCAGGTAGATCATGCAAGGGTGGGACCATTGGCATTGCTAGTAAAATTGCAGACTGAAGGAACATCTGTGGGATCTCCAGAAGTGGAACGGAGAGACATACATCAAGAATGTAGATATTATGGTCCAACAAATAGTCTACTGAAAATATAAAAAATGACAGCACGTAAATAATGGGGAGAATAGCAGAATTGCTTACAGAATACTGTGAGAACAGGGCATGTGACCACCGGATATTTATCCACAAGGCTAAGGCAGGTCCTGAGTTTTCTGTTCTCCAGGCTAACCAAGTCTAGATTTCTCAGCTTCTCCTCACATGATAGACACTTCAGTCCCTTAATCATTTCTGTGGTTATTTGCTGGACACAACTAGTCCTATAACTCCATTTGTCTCTCATACCAAGAAGCCCAGAACTGCACAAAGCATTCTGGATGTGCCTCACCGTGGGAAAGATCCCTCCCCCTGTCAACCACCTGTCAACACTCTGCACAATATAGCCCAGGAGACTGATACAACACGAATCCTATTGGCAGTGCATGGATAGGTGGGGTGATGCACGAGAAAAGCAGATATTAAGACAGTGGGCAATGCAGTTGAAAGCTAATGGGAGAGTTCACATTGGTGCTTCTGGATGAGAGCAACACTCACTACTGGACAGTAACACAAGAGAAAGTGAATTCAATCTCAAAACATCTGAAAACACAAGGACCATAATGACGTGCCCTGCCCAGAATTATACCAGGATGCAAGGACATATGGCAAGAAGGCAGTCTGGTGAGGTTTGGACCAGGCACCCTTGAGATTATACTAAAGCTATCACACCATAACATACCATATCTAAGAGATACATATACATACATATATACTTGTACAAGCAAATAGCCCCCTTTAACATGCTGATGCTTGGAAATTTAATCATACTGAATAATATTTTCAGGAAACTTGGAGTGCTCTGTCATCCCTAAAGGGCACAGAAGGTGACTTTACTCTCTGCTCGGAGCTCAGGTGTGAATGCCTGTAGATGAAAGGTTCTATTTCCTCATTCAAATGCTCAATGGAGAGTGAGCAGGATGCAGACATTCTGCCAGTCTATCAGATGGAAAAGGCAGCAGACTGGGGAATTTTAGCTCTCTGTGTGACAGTTTTTTCAACTATGTTGTTCCTGGTATGAGTGACATTCATGCTTTCCCCTTTCCTCCCTTCTTAATTCACATGCAAAGGTGAAAGAAAATCTGTTGATAAATGATTTATCAAAGTGCTATGTGAGGATCAGTCCTTTGGTGGATTTGTCAAGTAATCTGACATATTGTGTTACACCATGGGTCTTTGTCTTGATTTTGGAGGAGGGGATAGGCAAGGGATGTTAGATTGAGTTACTAGAAGTGTAAATTTTGCTGTAGACTGGCTGTGACATAGGGATTCAGATTCTCTTCCTGGTTCTGTAAAGTTGAGCGTTTGTAAGGGCTACTTCAGTAAGCAGCTGAGAAGGAAGTCTCTAGTAGTGTTTCAGTCACAGCAAAAAAGTTTTCTGGAAAACACAGCACAGAAAATAATACACTGCATTCATTTTCTTTTGAACTCCACAACTTCAGCAGAGGTCATGTTCAGCTCCAGCTTCCTTCAGTTCATTTCTCAGTCTCCAGTAAATTTTGGTTACGTGTTCAGGAGATGTTTCCAGAGCTAGTGTCCTGAATTTATTTTTAAAGCAGAGTTCCTCTGGCACGAGCACAGTACTGGAATATCTGGTCTGTCAGCCTGTCATGTTAGAAGGTGGGAAGGGGCAAATAGGAAATGAGCAAGGGTTGTTGGCCTTTCTGCTGTAGGATAGCACAGGAAGGAGCAAAACATGTTGGTGGCCAGGTAAATAAGGACAGATGGGAAAAATTCAGAGGCAGCTTAAGAAAATCTAAAAAGGTATTTCAATACCAATTTGGATTGAAAAAAGGACAAAATCTGTTGTGTGTCATTCTTTGCAGAGCTGTGAAGTTTGCTGCTTCATAGCACGAAACACAAGTCTCTATGCACACATGGATAATTCTTCTGGGTCACTTGTATTTAAAGAAAGCTGTAAGATGGTTAAAAAAATTATATCATGGCTTTGGGAGGCAAGAGCCAAGCAGAGTCAATCCTATTTCCTTCTATCTTCCCTATTTCATACTTTTTGTGATCTGTGACTTTTGTGAGAAAGGAGGTTCTTTTTTCAAAAAACAGGATTGAAAAATAAAATTTTGGAAAATTGGGGTTAAAAGCCTAGTTTTCCAAAAAAGGACCTTCTGCTTATAAAATAAAATACGTAACTAAATAGTGATATGAGTTTCATTTTATATGAAATACTGTCTTTTTCTCCCTAGTATGAGGAGGGTGACTCATATTTTTCATGAAGCCCAAGACAGTATTTGCGTGACTGACTTCTAGACATACAGACAGCTGATGCCGCCATGCCTCTGCATTTCTCAGAACTATGACTTACTTAATAATAATCACTTTTATATTATTCCTATCAACGTTTTATCTATATGTTTAGCTAAGGAGGTGACACATCATGCAAGTCACCAAATAGAAAACAAGTCCAACATTTGAAGATTGCAAAAATGACATGATGGAAGTAAATGCAAAACCATAGAGATATGTAAAACAGGAGCTGATCTCCAGCTTGACTAGGTGAATGCAACTCTACAACCCTTATCTGGTTTGGCCCCTGACTTTTCTTTTTTTTTTGCCATAATGAAATAAAATGTTTTGATAACGTGAATCCTGGAGATCCTTCCTAGCGCATACAGCCTCTCCCCTTCACTTCTGTCTAAAAGATAAGAAATGGGCATGTCTTGCAAGAGGCACCTAAACAGGCTGTGCTTGCAATTGCTGTCAGCAACCTCTACTCCTCTAGTTGCCTTGACTTTTAGCTAATGGAGGGTCTGATCTATTAACTGTGTAACTTAAAATGTTTTATGGCAGTAGGCTCCCTGTCAAAGTTTAGCTCCCTACTGAGAGTTTTTGCGAGGGTTTGCTGCTGATGGAAAAACCATCTAACAGGAAAGTGCATCTTTTTTCCTGGTGCTAATTTTATCTTTGTGTAAGTGTTAAAGTAAGTTCCAACCATGGCTGTAAAGTGAAGATATACACAGCCTCTCATAAATATTTCATGTGGCTTAGATAATTTGTATTGACTAAAGAGAAAGTCCGCAATGCCGAGACAAGTAGGAGAACAACTCCAATTTCTACATCAAATGCTCTCACAAGGTGGCACAGACAGGCTGAAAAGCATATTAAAATACTACTGGACTACATCTAGATGGGCACGAAAAAGCCTATTATTTGTGTTGGAATTTGAGAATAAAAGCATTCCCCAAGAAACGGTAGGGAGGTGGTCTTTAATATAAATACAAGGGAAAAGGAGAAATAAGAGTAAGCTTCTCTACTGAAAACACAAAAAAACCCAACAAAGATTTGAAGTGACCAGAATTTCTTGTTCAATTAAGTTTTCTTGCTAGGTTTTAGTTTTCTCATGATTTTGTTTTAATGTCAGTATCTTGATACATTTGGATATGTGTTTGAAATAAAGAGTGCATACAGGCAAAGCTTCTAAGGGACATCAGTCTGCATTCTCCTTAAATTTCAGTCTATAAATTTTTTCAGTCTGTAAATTTTCAAAGCTGTAGATTACAAAAGGGAGTAGTTGTTTGTTGTTTAGTTCTCTAACATAGACATTGTTCAGATTGAAAGAAAATAGTAGAATCTGAAGGAAAAAGAAGCCCTAATCTGAATCCAAAGTCATCTACAGTGATCACAGAGGGAGATGTCCTCCTTCACAGGCCTTCAGTCTTCCACATGTTGTAACTACCTATTTCTCCTATCCACACTTTGGTCTCCCAGGCCCTTCTTCCTTCTCTGCACAATTCATCCCTCTGAGTATAAAATAACCCTTCCTCTTGGTGCTGGCAGACTCTGCATACAGTGCTGGCAGTTCAAGAAACACTTCTGTGATTTGCTGGGAATCAGAGCACAGCAGTTCCAATAAGAAAACACCAAGAACACATTTACAAAGTGGCACCTCAGACAACAGCCAAGTCTGCCAATACTGCAAGTTGCCTTTGGTAATGACAGGTCAAACAGTGCCTTCCAAGGAAGGTCCAAGAAGTCTCACAACATTCAGCAAAAAGGAATAGCTCACAAATAAGAGGAACTTACTCATGCCTCTACTGAAGCAATGGACTGCAGGTTTGTTTACCGCTATATTCAGTGTCTGTCTACTGGCCAGATGGATCAGGCCAACCAGTGCATGGAGTGCTGGGTGTTCTAGCAGATTTGTTTTCTGCTGTTGGTGTGAATATAGCTGCCATGTAGCTGACCTATGTGAAGGATCCTCAGTGATATTCGAAAGAGAGAAAAATAATGGATTTGAAGGATATCAAAATGAACAGTAGAGACACAGGAGATGAGCTTGCAGCAGAGGTCTGGAAGTCTAATGGAGTTCATTGAGTGAGGAAGGATGGTTACATGCAGCATGCTATGCATGAGTCTCCGCACATACCTCTAGTAAACCCATGGGATACATGATATTCTACCCTGGGGCTAGGCAGAGATAGCTTTGTCAGTGTCAGAAACAATTCTGGTACTTCTGTGTATTGAAACCTCTAGATTGAGGCTAATACGGTGTCTGTAAGTAAACATGTTGGGTCAAAAGCATAGATGTACTGCTGTTCACGTAAATGATATTTTATCAGTTTGCTTAAGTGCTGACTCTTAGCTTATAAACCACTGGGATTTACCATATAGTACAATCAACTTGGAGAAACTGCTTGTAAATAAACAATTCCGATGAAGACTGATAAGTCCCAGAACCACAAAGACATTTTTGTTTGCCAGTTAAGACTCAGTGACCTGAAGAAAAGGGAGATAAGGAAACAGATATCTCTACAAATAGCTTCTTATTAATTTTGGTAGTTAGCACTTGCTTGTGATAAACACTAGATAAAGAAGGATAGTTTCTTATATTTTTCTGTAATGCCTAGGGAAGGGAAACACTACCTTCAACACTATGTTGCCTTCATCACTGTACCACTTATTTATTTATCTTTTTAAAAGTGAGAGATCTGAGAATTTGAGAAAGAACCTAGAACATGATGATTTTCATTATGTAGTGCTGAATGTGCTTCATGGCTCTATTTTCAGTTGTTCATATTACTCTGCAAAAGCACTATGAATTGCTAACCAAGTAATACACTCAAGTGTACACTCAGTGGTACCCAGCCTACCATATGCACTTTCACTGTCAAGGCTTCAGGGCTGTCAATGCCTCACATCAGTCAACAGACAAACTGACATCCCATGTCCCAAAGGCATGTCCACCCTACTGTCACTTCAGCAGCAGCAAGGTGCCATCATACCACAAAACCTATGTGACATGAATCTAAAGTAGCCTGTACGGCTGCAGCTCATTTATTAAAGTACTTTTTTGAAGAAGCCTTATGAGGAGCAGCTGAGGTAGCTGGGGCTGTTTATTCTGAAGAGATTGAGAGGAGACCTTATTGCTGTCTGCAGCTACCTGAAAGGAGAGGTGGGAACTGATCTCTCCTCACGAGTAACAAGTGATAGGATAAGAGGAAATTGCCTCAAGTTACACCAGGGGAAGTTTAGGCTGGACATTAGGAATAACTTCTTCATTGAAAGGGTCATCAAGCCTTGGAACAGGCTGCTCAGGGAAGGGGGTTGAATTGCTATTCCTGGATATGTTCAAAAGTTGTGTAGATCTGGAGCTTAGGGCCATGACATAGAGTGACCCTGGGCCAGTTGGGTTAATGGTTGGATTTAATGATCTTAGAGGGATTTTCCAACCTAAATGATTCTATGATTCTATAAGTTAAATCTCTAAGGACATACATTGTCATGTTAAGCATGACTACTTTCTCTTAACCTGAGCCATCTGAAGGCAGTTCTCTGGCCTTGTGGGTTTGCATAGATCACCCTTAGTCCAGACAGGGTCGGGGACCTCAAGAAAATTATTCTCTTGAGATGACTGAGATAGGGGAAGCAAGGTGTTTATGTGGTTCTGCACCCAAAATTGAAATCCCCGAAGTTAGTGAAAACAGCCTTCTGCAGTTACTGCACAGTTACTGTGCACTCACACATCCTTCCAAATTGTGACTAACCCAGTTGTTCATGTGACACAGGAGACCAATAAGGCCCCTTTCAGTATCCCCACAGGTCCTAATAGAGCTGACTGAAGAGCAAAGCCCCATGCAAAGTTGAAGACATGTCCATACAAAATAAGAGCTGAAATTAGTAGCTTCTGTTAGGCTTTTTGCAGCACAGGATCATAGAAAACAGACAGCGGGTGCTACAAAGGTATTTATTCACTGTAGTGGATCTTCTAATGCTAATGGCCATAGAGCTGTGCAAACAGAAACTGATATTTGAGAGGCCTTGGTAAAGGCTGCATAACTGCTTAAACAGACAAAAGAAGGTATGAGCATTGAGCATAAGAATAAAGTGAGTATATTATGGTTTACCTTAATATAAGGACAATCACATGGCTGCTTTTCAAGGAATACTAATACAGGCAATTAATCTTCTAGTGCATTCATGTGGTAAGATTGAAATCTTTCAAATTACACAGTAAAGATATTTTAGCATCAAATAACCTTTTCCATCCAGCAGTGTTTTTCAGGACCTTTTCAAAGTTAATATTTGACATTAAGTTTCTAGTGATTTTAATAAAATAACAGTGATGTACTTGTAATATTAACCATCAAAGTAAGGGGCATAAAATACAGAACCAATGCAAGCCCTCTCAAAAGAACTAATCAAATAACTCTTCCTTTCCAACATCTACTGTTCTTCTCTTAAGCAAAAAAGCTTTTTTGAGTATGATAAGAAAAACTGTTGCATTATGTTATTGCTGAAAGCTTCTAGAGCATTAGGACTACTAAAGACAGTTGCTATTATGTCATAACTTATTGTGATTGTATTGAAACATGATACTGATTTGTAAAAATAGCTGGCTATATAACATATATAACATATTATATAACACAAAAATAGTTGTTATATATCATTGTATGCGTGTATTTATCATTGACTTTGAATAGTTTGAAAGCCTTATTTAAATGTGCGGCTTTTACTCCACATTTTCCATATTTGTCATCTCTGATTTTTGTTAAAGGTGAATATTCCTGATATTATAGAATCACAGAATCATTAGGGATCAGAAGGGACCTCAAAAGATCATCTAGTCCAATCCCACTGCCACAGCAGAATCACCTAGACCAAGTCGCACAGGAACATATCCAGGTGGGTCTTGAACATCTCCAGAGAAGGAGACTCCACAACCACCCGG
>VZRI01014175.1:0-30200 GCA_013397515.1 Upupa epops | reverse complement strand
TCATAAGGGAGGTGTTCTACTTCCTTCATCATCTTCCTTGCTCTATGCCGGACACCCTCCAGCAGCTCTGTGTCCTTCTTCAACTGAGGGGCCCAGAAGTGGACACAGCACTCTAGATGCAGTCTCACTTGTGCAGAGTAGGAGAGAAGAACGTCTCTCAATCTGCTAACCACCCGCCTTCTGATCCATCACGGAATACTGGTTCTCTTGCCACATGAGCACATTGCTGGCTCATAGTCATCCTGTCCACTAGGGCCCCCAGGGCCCTTTCTCCTACACTGCTTTCCAACAGGTCAGTCCCCAACCTATACTGGTACCTGGGGTTGTTCTTGCCCAGATGCAAGACTCTACACTCACCCTTGTTGTACCTCATTAAGTTTCTCTCTGCCCAGCTCTCTAGCCTGTCCAGGTCTCGCTGAACAGCAGCACAGTCTGCTAGGGTGTCAGTGACACCACCTAGCTTTGTGTCATCAGCAAACTTGCTGACAGTGCACCCTAATCCCTCATCCAAGTCATTAATGAATAGATTGATGAGGCCTGGTCCCAGTACTGATCCTTGGGGATGCCACTAGATACAGGCTTCCAATTAGACTCTGTCCTGTTGACCACTACTCTCTGGCTTCTATCCTGCAACCACTGATATCCCTGATGGTCAATATGTGTTGACACTGTGACTTCTAAAATGCCCTTTGACATGTGTTTGTGGGCTTTTGTGACCATTGTCATGTGTGTATGTGGAGGTAAACTGTTCATCTTGGAAATGGTGAACAATTTTAAAGCAAATAGTGTAGTATAAGGTTTTCATATGAACCTGAAACCCTTTGTAAAGGTCCATCAGGGCCAGAGAACTAGCTGGGGAATCTCTGCTTCTAACAAAGTCCCAGATTTAATAGCCTAAAAGCCACTCAGTTAAAATGCCATTACAGAACATCATTTTTACTGAGGAACTGTGGCATCCTGGGAATAGGATAGTATTTTTAAAAGGCCGTATGCTAGCTTGTGAACTCAAGTTTTCTTTGCTTTTCCAGATTTTTAAAATTTTCTTTTGATCAGATTAGTCAATAACTTTATCTTAGATCTTTAGCAGCAATAACAGTTACACTGCAGTCACTGGACTGATGCTGGGGGTTTTTGCTGGGGATTTTTAGTAGCGTTTGCAGATATTAAGTCTGTAACTAGGTATATGCAGTAGATGCTATTTGAAATATTTGTGTTCTGGTGAAAGCTGAGGCAAATACTCAACAATTAGTTATATCTGATGAAAGACAGACTCAGAAAAGTAGAAAGCCAGGAATGATGATGGTATCATAAGTTATTGAATAGAGTACCCACACTTGGAAGAAAATATGCTATTGGTTATGTCAAATTCAATCAGTCTACACTCTGATCCTTTCCCTGCAGTGCTCCATTTCTAATGTGAGTTTAAACTTGGATCATTCAAGGAACAGAGCCTTGTGGTCATTTCCTCTGTTGTATTTTTCCCTGGATGGATGTCCAAGCAAAACTTGTTTCAGCAGTGGCCACCAGTTTTTGGTGAGATGCATTTGTAATGTTGGCAAAATGGCCACTTTTGGTGTTCAAAATGCTTCCACAGACATGGGGAAAAGAAAGTAACTTAGTAATTGCACAGGGATTTGTTAATGTTTTAGGAAAAGTGTTGTTAAGTATTGACCAGAAAATCTCATTACTTCCTTTCTGTTGTTAACTGTGAACCAACACCCCAGCATTAAATGTCTTTAGTCAACAGGATCAGCCCCTGTGCAGAGCTTCATCCTTGACACTAGCTGCCATTCTTCATGAAAATCCCAAATCAAGGTAATGATAATAGATTTGAAAAATAATTTCCTCAAATCTATCCCTTTTGTGCTCAAGCTGCTCATTAACAGCTCACAAATCAAATTACTGCAATTGCAGCCCATTCCTCAGAAAGATACTGAGGTAATTGCTCATGGAAAGTGTATTGCAGGATGGTGAGACCTAGTCAAGATGTTACAAGTTGTTAACCCATTTGGATTTAGAAGGACTCATTCAGCACAATCAACCTCAGCAGCTTGTACTCTGTGTCCCTTCTTAAAGCATCTGGAAAGGTGCTGCAAGTTTTTACTCTAAAACTGATGTGGGATTCATAGGGTATCTTCCCACTTCTGTACTTTAGAGAGATAAAGCATTGGCAGACAAAAGTCACTTCTACTTTTTAAAACAATCTAAATACATCTAATTAACTTGCAATTGAACAGGCTCAGATGGCTGAAAAAAGGTATTATCATGCTCCCACATGGAAGGTGTCCCTTCTACACCTTGGAAACATGAAGCATTGAATATATTTGTTGAGAACAGGCTAAAAGGGGTGGTCTTCATAGCTGGGGCTGTTTTGCTTCTTGTCATATGAGACTGAAGGAGATGCTGGGAGGGAAGTGCCACATGACAGCTGAGTTATTTTGCTCTAACATACACTGTTGATCATTGTCATTATGAATCAAGACACTACCTGTGAACAGGAGTTTAGAAGAGATGCATTCTGTGGCACAGAGCTGGCACGTGGTCATCCTCTCCTGGTGATTCTCTCATTCAAAGGTTTCCTTCTCTATCCAGCAAGGCCTTTTGCACCATTTCTTTGTGCTACAAGACAATTGGTCCTGAAGGGAGGTTAATTGTGACATTTTTCTACAGAAAGGGACCTGTAGGTGCATGAAGATCATTGTCCAAGGATGTACAAAGAATTGGTGTGGGAGGAAAGCTTGCACACTGCTCAGCAACATTTCACTGCTCCTCAGCCACCTTCAGGCTACTCTCCCTGTTGCTTTACACGACAGCCTTAGGTTTGCCAAGGAAGCTATGCATCAAGAGCTACACCTCACTGCTAGGCATGGGTCACCCCTTCCTTGGCGCTGCTGCAGGACCTGTCAGAAAAGGCAAATTGCAGCTGTGCGATGGGCATTTTTGCATCTCTTAGTTCTTTTTCTGCTCTGGATTGTGCATTTTTGTGCTGGACTTGGAAACAGGAAAGCAGAATATTGGACAAGTGTACATTTAAGTGAGTGTAAAACCCCATTGCTTCCATCTGTCTGCTCTACTGAACAAAACTTGTCTTTTTTTTCTTAATTCATTTTCTATGTGGGAGTTAAGGTCATTCAGTGATGCAGTGTGGGTCTGTCTATTGATTTGTCCATTGCTCTCAGCGAACATCTAAAGTCAGTGGCTGATTTCAGTGAAATCTGAGAAGATGTTTGTGATCCCCGAGGCCCTAGGTGCTTGCAGTATCCATCAAAATGGGGTCAAGCAAAAGAAAAACTATATTCCTAAAAAAAACCTTTCTAGTGGACAGATTTAATATGGTACTTCACAAATTACTCTGTTTTCTTGCAAGCCATATCGGCCAGGTTCAGATCTTGGTGATCCACTGAGCTAGGAGTGTAGATGGGAAATACAGTTTCCCCCTTGCCTCTCTGCCTGTGCACGACACTTAGTCACATATAGCAACCATTCTCCCTTTGGGATAGTATTTACCCCATTGACTCACTACACCAAGAGATACAGTACCCATGTGTGCAGGAACAAAACCATCAGGCTAGAGTCGCCTCAAAAAACACAGGGGTTGAATGTGTAGATCTTTATCTTTAGTAACCATAACAAACCTCACTACATTGTATTGCATATTTTTACGGTAACAATATTGAATGAAAAGGTATGACGTAAAGGAGCACCTCCCAGCAGATCTGTAACAACGATAACAGTTTACAGCTATGGCTACTATTTCTAGAATGCATTTACTCAGACAAAGAAAAAATGTGGACTTCATCTTGTGCCCCATTGGATATCTGCAGTGTTTTTATTGGCTGCCTATGCCTCCCTTTGCAATGTCTAGACAGAAATGGGCTCTTTTGTAGCAGTATGAAAAGACCTTTTGAGATCGAGTCCAACCATTAAACTAACTAGCAAACCCACTTCTAAACTGTAACATAACACTGAAGAAAAAAACAAATTAGTCATAAAATTATCATCTCGGGGCTCATGGAAAAGAACTTATGTAAGGAGTGCAGTACTGCTAGACCACTCAAAGTACAATCTCATTACACTTTTGTCTTGAGAAACATTGCTTGAAACTGATTGGAAGAAAAGATAAACTCCTGTAATACAGATAATACTGCGTCATTCATTAACCTCAACAATGAACTGGCTGTTTAAATCCCTTTGCCTCTTCCTGATGCACAACTAACAACGTCAGTTTGTGCATGGATATAGACAGAGCACCTGCTAACTTGTTTGGTGATGATTTAAAGGCATTGATCAATAAGTAGATTTGTGACTACAAATGAGCAGTGTACAATAAGTTCACTGAAGTCATTGGGAAGATGCACAGTAACCAGGTTTGGTAGTATATCCTACTTGAGGAAATAAAGTTCAGTACTTCACCTTTGGGCTAACAGCAGGCAAGCACTTGGAAGTTTATTGTGAAAACAGGTCAGCGTAGCTGCAAAGAAGCTTTCATCCAATTAATTCACTGGCAAGTTACTTTGATTTGACAAAAAAGCCCACCAACAATAAAGGATCTTCCAAGTTGTTCAAAACACTACATATCACATGCTACTGATAAATAAATAAACAAATAAACCAAACTATCATAGGAAGAATTTGCTGAGGCAAAGTAGGAACTTGTTGCTGCAAGTAGCTTCCACATCAATATTAGCTTGCGCTTCTGGATGCAAATCTGATAAGAATGTCACTGTAAGTCAAAAGAACTCCAAAGTCTACTACACATGGATAAAACCTCTTGGGCCACTGTAGTACAGTCATGTAAATCTCTTTTACAGTATGTCATGGATTTCATCTGTGATTAGATTATGATACATGACTCTTATTGTCTCGGTAAAAACAGTGAACCAACAGCAAAGCCTAAGTCTATAAAGTATATATCCACATAGATTCTATAGCAGTGCATTGGGTCAAAATGAATGTCAGTACTAGAGAGTAAGGGAAAATCTTCAGAAGGAAGTTTTGACCATATTGCTCTTTATTCTTCTGTGGTCGTTAAGGTTTAATCACTGAAGATAGTGGGGGAACACCTCATTTCTTCAAGATGTTCTCTACATTCCTAAGTATGCATTTACTGTACCTGTAGTATTTTAAAAAATTGAGACAGTGCTCCAAACTCTAGACTAATCTGCCACATCGCTGTTGGGTATTTTCTTGTAGTAAAGCAGTAGTTAAATGTATTAGGAGTCTTGACTTTTAAACTATTGTAAATTGTACAAACAAGGTAGCAATGGCCACCTTTTCATAGCCATTAAAAAGTCGGTAATATGTGTACAACATTGCGCAGTTTCTGATTTGTTCCTATGGAAAACACAGCAAAATCTTAGGTGAGGAGGTTTTGATAAAGATACCAATAAAATCAGAGGAACTTGATGCCACTGTCTGTTAGGGAAGAACCACACTATAGTAACTGTCAAAGTGTGCAAGCTTTGTAAAGGGACTCTACAAGAACAAAGTCATGAGAGGCATGTTCAGATGTTGATTGTAAAGACCAGCTCATAGTAGCTTTGGTTTAGATATCTTTTTATCCATATGTGTATTTATGAACTACCCAGTGTCATGAAGGAGATTAAGGTTTAATAAAAACATTACTTGAGGAGAAGTAATTACACTTTCAGGAAAGTAACCTCAGAGAAGAATTGCTATCTGAACTTAGCACTTTGCTGGATGCAATCTAATAGCATTGTCTCAGTAATTCTGAGTAACACCTTTCAGGGACCCTTAATAGGTGGCAGTAGGTGGGTCATTCACCTTCACCACACATATTTTTCCCATGCACCATGAATTAGAAGATGATGTTTTGCTGAAGGAGCAATTAAACATATACAAATTAATGCTCAGAGTGAAATTCAACAAAGGAGAAGATGTAATTCTCACAATGATCTCCTTCCAATTTGAGGGCATTTTCATGGCTAGAAAACTTGCCTTGTATTTTCCACTCAACATAGTGCTATTACTGTCCTTTATTCTGCAGTGTTCCTCTGTGCTCTCAATCGCCTACAAAGGGAAATCATCTAGGCACACCATATTCTTAAAACAGCTTGTGAAACCATAGAGGACAAAGGCTCCGCATTCAAGTGAGATAATGCCATTGCTAGGGGTGTGTTTGTGTTTAAAATGCAGAGAATGTTGCAGGTTAGATAGTAGAAATGTTTATTCTAGTAGTTTCCATTCTCATTCTGGTTCACTTTTGTCCTAACTGTCCAGCATTACAAACTATCAGGATTAAGGCAAATGAAAGACCAGCAATTTTTTCTCCAGCTATGTCAACAATAGAGATTATTTCTTGGGGAAACCTTCTGAAGGAAGCCAACACCTTGCTGCTTAAGGCTTAAGGCTTAACCACTGCAAATAGTGGGGTGACCTAATGAATGCATTCGTGAGAAATCTGTGTACGTGTGTTCTTACTTGGCTTGGCATAATTCTGCTGTGTTAGTAAAGCTGTAGTTGTAATCGGAATTACCTTGTCCTTACTGTTGGCCTTGGGCCCCTATCTACCTTTCATCTCAACCTTCAGGTTTTTTTTCATCTGACCCCAAACAGCAGTGCAGCCTGACTGTGATGGGACATCTGGTCATCTCCACGTAGCAGACTGACCTGGCTAATGCTGACATCCCAGTCACTGTCTGTGGGTTGGAGTCTGCCTTTGTGCAGATCTTAACACAGAAAGCCAATGGACAGGAATTGCACAATTCTTTGTTGCCGGCTTCTGCCTTGTCAGCATACCATCTCTCACGTTCTGCGTGGAACAGAGAGATTGTCTAGCCTTTGACAGGAATCTTGGTGTTGTCTTAAGAAACGCACATATGTTTGTGTTTGGTACAGGAAACAGGCCCAGATGTGAATGAGTGGGTTTGAATGAGTAAACCAGCCAGTTTCTTTAATTATATTTCTTTATTTTTTTTCTTGTAAAAGAGAAGCTATAGGATAGAGACCTGTCTTTTCCAATATTACTTTCTATTAAATCCCAGGCTTCCTGAATTCCTAATATTGTAGACTCAAATAAAGCAGATGAGAGTGTTACCTTATTCCCTGCATTGTGAAGGGAATTAGCCAGCTTTTTTTAAACATCTTTTTATGTAGTTCCTAACACAAAGTTAGATGTGGCTAATAAGAATAAACTTATGTTTGGATAACACTTCTCATCCAAAAGGATTCCCAGGAGGGTTACATGTATGCCAGCAGTATCATCATTCAGACAGCAAAATGAGGTCAGAGAAATGCATGAGTTAATTTCTCAATCCTTGGGTAGAAATATGCAGAGATTTAAACTGCATGCCACAGAACTAGGAATGTCCAGCTATCTAAAATTTCATAGCAGGGGAGGTATCAGAAAAGGTGACTGCCAAAATGATATGTAGAGGGAAGTAAAAGCTTAAAGGACATAATGATGGCTCATGTTCTCATCAAGCTTAACCATCTGTATTTAGCCAATGTTACTGCTGTAAATAAGTTTGTGCCTTATCAGCTTGGCCACAAAGGTTAATTAAACTTCTTTCTGGATCTGTTATCTTTCCAAGAACATGTAGGGAATTGTTTGTAGAGGCTAGCCAGCTTGCCACAGGTAATGCTGTTCTACACAAGGAAAGAAATCAATCAGGGCAAAGTGAACCTATCACTAATCTGCCAAGGAAGCAGGGACTAGCTTCCACTTGAATAAAATTTCCTTATGTCAGAGAAATTATGTGCTTGAAACCAGGCTTGGCATCACTCACTACTTCGTGACAAGACTTAACCCTCTGGTGCTTGTCTGATGTTTGCAAGTTGCATAAAAATCTCAACTTTCCATTCACTGCAGTGATAGCAGGATAAAGCTCCCAAGTGAGCATGCAACTGACAATGAAATAAACAGTGCTATGTAGGCAGAAGACCTCATAGAACTTGAGAAGAAGATGTCTGCTTGCTACTGCTGATGTATACATTTCAAATGTCACTAAGCCCTACTACCTTTTATTTCCTAAATCATTTGCCTTGCTTTTTGAATAGATATCATATGGTTTCCAGGGAAAATCTATACAATTATAATGATTGATTGGTGGTTATACAGTGGCCTACATAAAACTTCTCATTGATGTGAGTAGGATAAACCAGAACCGAGTAGTATCAACTCAGTTCTAGGCGTATGAGGGAGATTTAAACAAATCAACACACAATACCAATATTAAATTTAAAGAGTTGCACTTTCTTTGAAAATATGTTCAAAGGTGATGTCCATGCATCAGGTGGCTTCCACCTAACCAAGGGAAAGCTAAGTAATGGCATTAAGATATTGTATTAGGTCCAGGCAAATCCGAGTGCTTTAGTGGACTATAGAACTGGTTACCCATTAACGATGCCAGATAAATAATACCAAGTTCATTAATGCATGTTTACGGTATAAAACTTACATTTTTCAATTTGGATTTATTATCTACCTCTGTTTTGTTCCAGTTACCATATTAGGAAATTTACTAGAGGTTTAGAGTAACTGTAGTATGTAGTAATAATATTGTTTTGTCCCTGCTGTGTAAATGCTAAAGGCGTAATCACTTAAAGGTTATGATGAAAAATATTAATGACAATGTCATTGTAGTATATTCTTGCCTTGAAAAGAGAAAAAAGATATTTTGCAAGACTGTGTTAAAAAACCGACACTTTTAAACAAGAAAAAATATCAAGGGGAAAATGCCACTTTAAAGCCACTTTTTTGGTGCCTCTGACTTGCATGAATTTCTGGTTATTTTTTAATGTTATAGGAAAATATTGAGGTAAAATATGTTTGACTATATTCGTTATGGAGAGAAATGTGTATTCATGTTTGTTTGCTTATATGTGAGGGCTTATAAATAAATTAAAACTATAGCACTATAACAAATAAATCTCAGAAAAAAATAGGGGTTTTCCCCCATTTGCCACATCAAATAACTTGTTTTAAACCAGCCTGTATATTATGTATCTCCTGCCTGAATTTTCCCATTGAAATCACAGCAGCTGAACTTGGTATCTGCATTGCACATAAATTTTTCAGAAAGTGCTGAGAAAAATAAGAATTCCTGAATTCTTTCTTTTTCTGTCCATTTGCCAAGGAAGGCAAAGTGATGAAGATGTAAGTCCTTTTTATCCAAAACTATGTGGATAGCATACTGTGACAGACAGCTGTGTTTGTTAGCGATTTGATTTTATGCCAAGCAAACAGTCCTTACTAGAAAAGGGATTTATTGAGATATATAAGACAGCCTACCTTCTGCTTTCTGCAAGTGTTAACATTGCTAAAGCCCAGTATTGTATAGACTTTATTACACTCTTAGCTGGCTCTTGTCTGGTCTTTGCTATTTGCATAACTTGATAAGGTACCACTGAGGCATATAACTTGTTATAAATGTTTTAGCTTTTTATTCTTTTATTGTAATCTCACTGAGCCACTATCAGATTCTGAAACTTACATATTGGTTCCAGATTAATTTTCTATGTTCACTGTAATGGCTTTTCCTGTGGCGAACAAGCTTTCTACATGGTTACTAGGTTTCTGAGAGTCTCAGTGGGAGAAAAGGCATTTTATCATTTCTAAAATATGCTGGTTTTCCTACATGATGAAGGTCACCTAGGTTTTTTTCCCTAGCTCTTTAACAACAATTTATTGCCTAGATTGTGTCTGTCCTGTTTCCTCTCACTCCAAACACAAACACACACACCCCACACCATGTGAAGACACCCTGACTCCTGCTGTAAAATACCCACCAAAAATTCAGCCAAACCAACAACCCCTTCTTGTTTTTTAATGAAATCTGAAAAATACCTCTAGTCATACTGAAATGTAACCTTTTCAGATCTTGTTCAACTCCATGCACACCTTAACATCAGCAGTACAGGTGGAGTAACCATGCCTATCACACAACCTTAAGGTAGTAGATGTTCCAGAAGATTTTTGGTTTCATATAAATATTTGTGAAAATAATTTGGAATTGATTAGGTGATATTATAATGAGGAATAAGCACAGAAGTCCTCTTTAGCTAGCTGATCTTTCACTGTTAGGCTATTGATATCACTGACTTGCAATGTCTGAAAGGACTCTCCTGACAACCCACATTTATCTGTAAATTGGATTGTTTTGAATATGGGGAAAAGAAGTTGTAAACTGATCAAAACCAATGACTCCTGGCCATTCCAGTGCTGTGACATTTTTTCAAGAAGCCTGTGTAGATCAGATTTTTTTAAGCACCCTAACCAAAAAAAAAAAGTATGATTTATGGTACTTTAACCCTGAGACTTGTCACGTAAGTAGCTGCTATGAAGCAAACAATGTGTTGTGCATCTTAACTACTCAGTTTATGGGGGAGGGGGTCCCTAGGGGAAAAGGTAACCTCCCCAACCTACAGCAGGGCACGTTTCCTTCTCTTCTGTTTTTCTGGGGCACGTGTCTGGGATTGTGATGTAACAGCTGACTACTGTCCCTACTCTTGCTCATCTGCACCCCTGCTTGTGCTGAGCTTAAAAACTGGATGATGCTTACTAGGAAAATAATTTCTCCCTCTCTCTCTTGTTCCACACCAGCCTTTATAATTAATTTTAGTTATGATGTAGGAAGTTTCTACATGTTTACAGTTACCAATGGACATTAATCATGAGTAAGCATAGATATGGAGGCATAAGGCCTTTTTCATATTGACTAATGCATGACCCTCTTTGCTGCTGAGTTATTCTTGCTGTTCTGCTGGAGAAAGTCTTTTGATTTCCTGCAGCCTCCTGCACATGGTTTTCATCCTGGAACCCTGCATTACATGCAGCTATGGCCCTGGTTTGGAGTGCTTTCCCTTTGTGTCAGCTGATTACACAAAGTCATCAGAGCGAGTGAAATTGCTAAACCATGACACTTGTTTTGGACTGCTTCACTAAAGGTTGTGGTAAAACATGGTCCTTCCTGCAAGCTCATGTGTCTGCTGGCTGCCGTGAAATGCCACTGTTAACCAGACCATACATGACAAAGGACAGTGCTAGGCCTGGGCAGCTTTGCAGGACTAAGTGATAGAATCAGTGACCATCTTTGAAATCAAAGTAATATTTGACTTGGTGTTTGCTGACAGCACAATTGACCTCTACTTCCCCAAAGTAATGGAAAAATTTCTTTAATCATGAAGTCACTACCATTTTCATTGTCGTTTCAATCTTCAGTAAGAGTCTGTAACTCCAAGTGGACTCATCTCAGAACTTCTATCTGCTGCTGTATGACTGGATGTAAACACAGAGTAGACTGTTAGCTATGTGGACAAGAGGGTTTACAAGTATTCAGAGAATCCCAGGGGCAGACATCAGGAATTTCAAAATACCTGGACAATAAATTGCAGGATAAAGAAAGGAAGGCCATAGTCAGATGGTGGGATACAGGTGATGAGAAACACTTTGTGGTCAGAAGTTAAGGCTGTAGCCATACTGAGTATCTTTAAATGATTACCCATTGCAAGTTATACTTTTAATGGATGCCAAACACTCCCTGGCCAATAAAAGATGACGTGGAGGAACTTAAATTAGGACCTGAGGCAGTGGAGAGTAATAGAAGGAGATTTATATCTCCAACAGGCTGAACTGCCATGGGGGAGCAACTAAGAAGTTTAACTCACTAAAGCACTTAAATAGATTAAAGTAGGTAGTATAAGCCCAAAGTGACGTTTGAGGTAGTCACAGTCTGACCTCATCAATACAGATTAAAACTTGAAGGTGGTCATGGGAACGAAAATCTCATTCAGCTAATCCTGACACTCATGGGTTATTTATGTGAATACCCGCTGACCTAGGGAAGTCTCTTTGAGGGGTGTAAGTGTGAATTACTGCCTAAGAGCTGGTAGGAGTTTCCCTCATACCTAAGCATTGTTATAGAATCATTAGGGATCAGATTGAACCTTGAAAGATCATCTCGTCCAATGCCCCTGACACAGCAGGATTCCCTAGACCAAGTCACGCAGGAACACATCCAGGTGAGTCTTGAACATCTCCAGAGAAGGAGATTCCACAACCCCCATGGGCAGCCTGTTCCAATGCCTCGTTACCCTCACTGTGAAGTTTCTTCTGATATTTATATGGAACCTCCTCTGTTCCAGCTTGCACCCATTACCCCTTGTCCTATCACCAGATGACCTTGAGAAGAGCCTGACTCCATCCTCCTGACGCCCACCCCTCACATATTTATAGACATTAATGAGGTCACCCCTCAGCCTCCTCTTCTCCAAGCTAAAGAGACCCAGCTCCCTCAGCCTTTCCTCATAAAGGTGCTCTACTTCCTTCATCATCTTCGTTGCTCTACACTGGACACCCTCCAGCAGCTCTGTGTCCTTGTTGAACTGAGGGGCCCAGAACTGGACTCAGTCCTCCAGATGTGATCTCGCTAGTGCAGAGTAGAGGGGGAGAAGAACCTCTTTGAATCTGCTAACCACCCCCCTTCTGATGCCCCCCAGGATTCTGTTGGCCCTTTTGGCCTCAAGAGCACATTGCTGGCTCATGGTTTTTTGTTTCACAGGGCTATGATACAGTATGTGCCTCCATCATGCTGCAATACAGTATGCTTCTCCACCTAGAAAACTTGTGCTTCAGCTCTTCATAGGCACCTGGCTGATATAAACATAGAAACAGATAAAGCAAATATCTACCTGTTTTTGTACATTGGGCACTAGAAAACTTGTGGCCAACTGCTGATTACCCTCAGGAAGAATGCAAGTACTTAGGAATCATCTTAGAAAGATGCAGGCATCTAGAGAAAGACACAGCATAGTATGGGAGAGAAAAGACGCTGAAAATAAGATCTACTGGTCAAAAGGTAAATGAGGACAATGTTGTGGTGTTTGATACTAGGGAATGTACATAATGCTTTTCCTGGAGATACTTCTAGATGTGCTCATTTCTTCTAGAGACAAACTTATTTTTGTAGATGGTTCTGCATAGTGTATTGACCAACTGGGCGACATCTTTCTCAGAAGAAGGATTTAAGAGGATGATAACAAAGTAGATAGACCTTTTTAGTGATTGATAAGATTTGTTTTTCTAAGTGCAACTCAAGGTGCTTTGGTTACCCTTCTAAACACTCACCCCTTTCAGCTTTGGCCTGTCACCTCCTACTGTTATCCATGGTTAGGAGAGCAGGAACAGTCAGGCTTACACGTATCTGTCCAGCATGATTCTCCCTTCCCATTGCTACAACTCCAATCACAGATAGTAAACACCACAGCTCTGATCACAAGTATTAAATCTCTGCCAAATGATATTTCAGGAGGAAGACTGAACTACCTTGAAAGTTTCAGTTTGCTTGGAATTGTTTGGAGTACATTGCTAAGATACTTTTCTCCAAAGGTGTGACCAGACTCCACCAATCCCAACTGCCCCTGACAGAAAAAGCCTTGACTTTCTTCTCTGTGTACAAACCATTAATCCAGAAAACAATACCACAATTCTTAACATCTCTTCCTCCTCTCAGGTTGCCTGTTGCCATTCATTCTTTGTTAACTCTTCCAACTCTACAAATGCAGTAATCTTGAGGCTATAACATTTCATCTGTGAGCATGGGCTGTGAGGCCACATGCTGTTCCTACAATTGCATCACAAGCACATGATACAGGAAAGAATGGGTAGAGGAATGAAGATAAGTAGTGGGAGAGGCAATTCAAAAGGAGTTTAACCTATGCAGTGCAAAACTACATCCTTTTATTTTTCTCCTTTAAAGGAGATATAAAACAGGGAAACATATCCCATATGGAAAATCAGAATGCAGAATTCAAACACCTTAAAGTTTGTTTGGCTTTGATGCCAAGACCTGGTGTGAAAAAACAACTCAAGTCTGAAATCATTCTAGATAGCCTCAGGGAGAGAGGAGGTATAAGGAACAGGCCTTAGGTATAAGGAACAGTGCATGTGCACACAGAGCCTCTGTTTATTTAGTAACTGAACACAGTGTGGAGTGAAAGCCATTCTAGCATTCTAGTTACTCCCATTTCAAATTTTATGAGTTTTAAATCTTCTCCTTCACTATCCTGGAGAGAAATCCCAGATGATACAAAGGAAGATTTGCTGTCTGATTACAGCCTTCTTATTCTTCTACACAGATGGAAATGACCAAAACACCAACAGGAAAGGCCACCGCAGCATAACAATAATATGGGGTGAGTGGGTCTCACACTACTAAGGGTAACAACCATGCATGAAATTAGCTGGGATGTGTGCTATGCCCTGAGGAGCCTTGAGCATAGATTTGAACATCCTCAAAATGGCTTGTTAACACCAAACATGGGAGGGTTCCAACAGAAACAGGGTCTTTATCCAAGAAAAAAATTCTGGTGTGTTTCACTTTAGGCCTATGTTCCACTGACTGCACATAAAGTCTTGTTCAACTGTTGCTGAAAAAGTAATACTTGTAACATTTTTTCTCTATTTGCATTACATTTCAGTGTCTCTGCTCTTTTTGCTCTGGTTTTCCTTTAAAAGGAATGCTATAGCCCTACAGCAGCTCTGGTTATCAGCTATGCTGATGCTGTTCTTGGCAGTGAATGCAGGGAGACTGGAAAATTATTTTATTGGTGGAATTTCCTCAATACTTTTGGCGATAGACACAATGGAGTGACCAATACTTTGACGTAAATAATTCATTAGGATATTTGTTTAAGACCAGCCCTCCATGATTGCTGAATGTAGGTCAGTCAAGAAAGGATGGGCTAGAAACTCAATAATCAACTTTCTAAAGGAAGAAGTATTCTTTTTCTCCCCTTAAAATTATACACAACCCGAGAAGCTACAAGTCAACAGGCTGACAAACTAAGGATTTTTCATTATTAGGACAGATGTGATCCATGAAACACTTGATACTTCTGATATGGTAACAGGAAAAACGTAATCAGCTTCCTGGTACTGTGTGCATTTTGCAGTCACAAGCCTATGTGCTCTGACCCTTTAAGCTGGGGTCAGCTGTCCCAGCTGTGTCCCCTATCAACAACTTGTACACCCCCAGCCACCTTACTGATGGAGTGAGGAGCAAAAAAAATATCCTTGATTCTGTGTATGTAATGCTCAACAGTAACTGTACCATCCCTGAATTATCAATCCTCTTTTCAGCACAAAACTCCAGACTAGCTCCTGTGATGATCTTTACCCCAGCCAAAAGCAACACGAGATTGAAGGACAAAGTGACAAGCCAGTATAAAGATCTCTGTCTACCTGGGGGACCTGAAAACTCAGTGCAAGAGCCTAAACACATTGGGCTGGGGATCAGCTAGGTCAGTGGTAGATGCTCGTTCAAAAAGCTAGGCTTTTTTTTCCCCACCTGCAGTAAGTTTTAAAATAAATAAATAAATAACCCACATAGGGCAGAAATGCCAACAGTGGCTGTGAAAGGCTGCAGGAATAACAATAGAGGGGTTTCCCCTTGGCTCTCATGTGTTGGAGCATTATGTAACCTTATTTTGTAAGAAGAACATGGATCTCCTGGCACTGATAAATACTACATTGACTGAAAAAATGGGAGAGTCAGGAATTATATAGGAATAGGTCTTGACAAAGTAAATGAAGTCCAAACATCCCATGCTTCCCAAATTATATTTCTTTCCTGCTTAATGCACTGTAAATGAAATTCAGTTGGACTTTTCCATTATAGTAGACTGAATTGAATCCCATTTTTAATGTACATAGATACGAACTGATGATAACATGATACTGTTTGAACAAACAGCTCACTTCCTTTGTAATAATTCTTACAATTATTAACATATTAATAATTACAATCATGCACTGCCTTTGTAATAGCTCCTTTCTTCACCAAGAATCGTAATGCTCTTATTAAATAGTGTGATTGTACTGTGTGTATGCTATCTTAACTGCAAACATATCCAACATCACAGTCATGCTTTGAATCATAAGATTGACTTTCGTACTAACCCAATGAATTTGCCATTTCCCACTGAATGCTCCTGGACAAACTGGTTGCCCATAGCTTGGACAGGCTTACTCTTCACTGGATAAAACATGTCTGGACATCTGGGTCCAAAGAGTGGTGGTGAATGGAGTTAAATCTGCTCAGTGGCTGGTCACAAGTTGTGTTCCCAGGGCTCAGGATTGGGTCTTGTTCTCTTTAATACCTTTATCAATGATCTGGACTAGGGTCTCTTCTGATTGAAATTATTCTGTAATTTTGTGATTTTCGGTGTTTTCTATTTTAAATATGCCACTGCTCATCACTTCACAGAGCTTACAAAAATGCTTTTCACTAAAATAATGCAGCATTTGTTTCTTTTCAGTGCTGCATCTATTCTATCAAGTTTAATTTTCCTTCATTTTCCAAAAACTAGGAGAAAAATACTCATGGTGGAAAAAAGACTCCTTAAAGAACATTGCTGGTGTTTCAATGATTGCATTCGGGCATTACTGTTGACTCTATGGGTGTGCAGAATACACGAGGTAAGCCCTCATTGCCCAGTTTGGAGTGAAGCAGGAATGTGTGTGCTGTTTTTACTCAACAAAGTTATGTGAGGTCAACCATTGGAAAAACATTCTTAAAGCAGCCTCTGCTTCCCAATGTGCTTAGGCTGTACATCACAGTAATTTAGGCAAGATACCCCAACTAAAAATAAACAATCCCCTCATCTTTATGTTGATGAACTAACGACAGTCCTCTTGATTCAGTAAACACAGGCAGGCTTGCAAGATATTTATAGGTCCACAGGGCTGAGTTTATCAGAAGCTAAAGCCTATGAAGAAACGTTTACTGTAGTTGGGTATTCCTTTAAATCCAAAAGTAAAAACTTTCCAGTACAACATTAATACCAATGATTCCTCCTTATCTTATCAAATGTTAAACATGAATGCTTTGGAGGAATTTGTTAGGAAGTGGACAGTGAAAATCTTTCCACCACATGCGGCACATAGCCATGGTAAACAGAGCACATCTCACCACTGCCTTCACCGCCTCAACATCTCTGAGCGAGGGGGACAAGAGCGCAGAATCTGCACCAATCTCTGAGAACATTGAGAAATTATTATTTTTATCACATCTCTTAGGATCTGTGAGTATATCGTATCATTTGCCGATATAAGTAGTAGAAATATTTGTGCTGCTCACAAGCCCGGTGTCAAGGACTAATAAATGCTATATTCTTTTCAATGTAGGGTTTAACCTGTGATCTTAGAGCTAGTCTGCTAATTGCACCTACTGGCCCTTTTAATCGTATCTAAAGAGCAGAAAATAAGGAAAAGATCAAGGATGGCAATCACTCATTATGAGAAAAATGTTTGAGGCAGAAGTCAGACTGTATCTTTAAAAAGCAAAATCTGGAAATTTTTCTGGAATATTTTCTCTCTCATAAAGAACAAACCAAGTTAAATAAACACCAACTCTCTTACTGGTCATGCATTGAAAATGCCTATTCCTTAAATAAATGTTTGAACAGTTAAAAAAATAAAGGAAAGACAATGTTAGCTAAAATGTTTTGTGCATGGGTGATACAAGGAGCTTTCTTTACCAGAGATGCAAAAATGCCCTGCCTTGTGTGTCAATAGACCAATAACACAGCTCTTATTTGTGACTTCAGAACAAGAAGCAGCAAATGCTTTGGCTACAGAAGATTAAACTAAAGGGCTAACACAGTTAGGCAAAATAGAAGTACGCCTGCTGGAATATCTCCAGGATCTCAGGTTGTTAACCCTCTACCTCTGTGAAAAGTACTATAAATACCGTACTGCCCACAGATAAGGAGGAATAGTAAATGTTCTAAATTATTCACAGAAACTATATGAAGACGAAACAGCAGCAGATACATGTCTTTTGTCTTAACTGGTGTCAGTTCTTGCAGGTTATGGAAAAAGTGGCAGGTTCATGCTCGATTCTCCATAAGGCAAATAGCACAGTCCTTGTTTTCCAGCCCCTCCTGTCTCTCCTGTGCATCTCATGCTAGGACTTACACCCTGTTATCCCAGTACTTTATAGATTAAGGTAATTAAAAATAAAATAAATGCTTTCTGAAGCTGGAAAAAGCATCTTACTCAGCGTACTGTGCTTTGTGCACAGACCACTCTAATTCCCAGATAAGAGCAATCAGCCAGGAAGCCTGTCAATGACAAGCAGCAGCACAATTTAAATTCATACACACACCCTTAATCCAAATTCCCTTCCATAAGCAGATAAGCTTTCCATAAGTTCACTAATCAATGTGAGTAAGTGAACAAAACCGAATGGGAGGTGTGGTTTCACCACTCAGCTTATTTTCCAGCATTTACATTTTATTTAAGGCAAAGGTAAAATGAGAGAAGTGCTCCCATACTAGTTTCTGTCAGAAATGGTTCTTTTTCCCATGTGTCAGCATTTGCTGATAAAGCTAGTCAAAAAAAGTCAGCTGAGAACCAAGACATAAAATGGTTGCAAAATTATAAACCACCATTGAAAAGAGCAGGCTGGATATAAAAAAAAAATAAAGAACTTCACTAGGCAGTGTCTTTTCCAAAGGAAATGGTGTTGGTGGGAGTGGTTTTAACACCTCCTTGAACCACTCAGGACATTGGGTGATGTGTAATACATCCAACAAGCTTAGAGACAAACACTCCAGTGACCCCTCGCATTTGGCTCTGCGGAGACTCACCCTGTGTGGGTCGTCAAAAGAAATGGAATTTGTATAGAAAAAATAATGTATCATTGGTAACATCAGTAGGAGAAAACATGAGTGAAGCTCATGTCTTAGGAAGTTTGTTTTACAGGAGTATTTCCATATTGTGAACCTGAAGTATAGTTTAAAAGTGAGGAAATGAGTCCACTGTCTATGCAAATAAGTTGATTCTTTAGCTTGGAGAAGAGGAGGCTGAGGGGTGACCTCATTAATGTCTATAAATACGTGAGGAGTGGGTGTCAGGAGGATGGAGGCAGGCTCTTCTCAAGGTCATCTGGTGATAGGACAAGGGGCAATGGGTGCAAGCTGGAACAGAAGAGGTTCCATATAAATATCAGAAGGAACTTCTTCCCAGTGAGGGTATCGGAACATTGGAACAGGCTGCCCAGGGGAGTTGTGGAGTCTCTTTCTCTGGAGACATTCAAGACCACCTGGATGTGTTCCTGTGTGACTTGTCTAGGTGATTCTGCTGGATATGAATTAGAATCAGAAAAAGAAAGCTGTCCTTGTATAACAGACCTGGGTTTATCTCATTAGTGCTTTATTAGCATCTCCAATGAGCACATTAAAAGTCTTTTGTGTCAATACCTGTTTCTTGTCCTTCCACCAGGTGACAACAGAACTTCTCCAAATGTGATGCAGACTACCTGCTGTTCCCCAGGTAGCTTCTGTGACTTACACTGGCACCACTAATTTCATAAACTCCTAAATATGTTCACTTTTGACATGCTGCTCATTGGTGCATGCTGAATATTACTCAGGGCTGGACCTGGATAGGGAGAATGAAGGCCATAGTGCCTTGAAAACCATTTGAAAGCACTTGCTCTGCTATGAAACAGAAGTTTTGTCTAGTGCCACTTCATCCTGTTTTCAGAAATGCAGTGACTTTAAATGGTAGCTGCTTCCTTGTAATTAACAAAGCTTAAATGCTGAACCCATGGAAATTGTACAGTAAACACTTCAGCTTACTGGTATACAGGAGAGAACAATGAGGGCATAGACTCCCATGCTAAAAACCAAGAATAGCACAATATACTGTATTTTGGGGTGATTCCATTGTGCTAGTATTTGATTTAGGGAGAAATAATTTCTTTTGCCAACACAGAAACAAATTTTCTCCTGCCATTATGTTTTCACCTCTCCTGTGCGCAGTGTTTGCTGAAGTCTGCCTGGCCAGTTAAGCAGGAGGTTAGCTGTGCTGCAGCAGGTATGTAGAAAGTAATTAAATGATTTATTACCTCTATTGAACACGGCTTTTGAAAAGCAAACATTGTCCAGTGCAAAAACACCACTAGTGACACACAGCAGATACTTCACTCGTACTTTCCTTTGGGACCTCCCAAAGCATGTAACACTTGGTCCCACAGGATATGGCTATCCCCAAAAGAAAGCACAGCTGAGCCAAAACAAAGGGGACACAATCACCACTTCTGCAGTACGTACACCCCAGAGAGTCTGGATTTGTGACAGTGAGTCCCAAACACATTTATCATAAAGCAGAGCTAGTCTTACAAGCATCCACAAACTCCTGTCCAGGAACACCAAAAGAAACCAACAATAGCCAGGTCACTTGGTTGAACTTCAGGCTTTGAGACTGGCAAGTTCATGGTAAAGAATGGGTCACAGGTAAGGGGAAGGTTAAGTGGCATTATCCAAATCACAAAGCTAGCACTAAAATCTCAGTGTGGGAGCTGGGTAAGGAGTGCCAGCTCAGGATGTGAGCTACATTAAATGCTCAGTCTGGCAAAGGTCCTGGACATGCTATTACAGTCATGATTTATGTTAAATCATGGACTGAAAACAAGATGATGAAGTTTAACTTGGCTTTCTCAAAAGAAATACCCCAACGGTCAGAAACATATTGCTCAAACAGACAACGTGGACATTAATGTGCACTAAAAGCATCAGCATGGCCCTCCTAACTTGTGTCACTAACATGCATGTCCACAGATAAATAATAATAAATCCACAGATTTTATTAAGAACCTCAAAGTGTAAAAGAGTTCCCAGGTCACCAGATTAGCTTCTTGAGTACAGAGAAAATCACTCCAGGTAATCTCTCATGAATATACTGGTCTATGCCTTAAACCCAAAACGTTTCTGGCCTCTGCCATTCCATAAGAAAAACTGCTGCAGAGCTTTTTTGCACATAATGGCTTACAGCTGTGTCTGATTTCAGATGAAGGAATTAAACACCTCTGTAAAACCTGTGAATTATTCCACCCTTCTTGTATTGACTTTCTGGGTGCAGATGGCATGTGTATCAGAATATGCAAATGGGCCCTTTAGCCTTTACGTGAAAAAGGTTTGTCAAGCCCAGATCATTTTGTTCCTCAACAAACATTCATATTTATACTCAGAAAGACTGTTTGTAAGCAGGAATCAGGAGAACTATAATACAGGATGTGTGAAATAACATGATTCATATGCAATGAAATGAATGTAGTACTTCATTTTCATGTATCTTCTCACAATTTCTTTATCGTGTCACTAAATTGCTGTGGACTTCAATGATTTTTGTTCTGCTTTGTGCTGGCCTAAGTAACAGCAGTAACATCTGCAATAGAAACATAGGAGTTTTTCCCAAACAGATAAATGCCATCAGTATTTATCACTGCTGATATCATTAAATATCATTAAATATCAGCAGTTTTAAATATTTTCTCCATACATGCATATGCTGTACTAAAGCATAAAGTCATCCAAAAGGTTGTTCCAAACCTGATGATCAGAACTATTTTGGTTGGCAGAGATCTTTAAGATCAACTATTAACTCCACACTGCCAGGTCACCACTAAATCATGTCCCTCAGTGCTGCATATCCACATTTTCAAAATCTCTACAGGAATGGGGACACAACCACTGATCTGGGCAGCCTTTGCAACCCTTTGGGGAAAGAAATTTTTCCTCATCCCCTACCTAAATGTCCCACGGTGCAATTTGAGGCCATTTCCTCTTGCCCTATCACTTGTTCCTTGGGAAAAAACACCAAGCCTTTCAGAGATTTGTCAAGACTGAAACGGTTTCCCCTGAACATCCTTCTCTCCAAGGTAAAAATCCCCCCAGTTTCCTCAGTTGCTCCTGACAGCACTTGTGCCCTAGACACTTCACCAGTTCTGTTGCCCTTTCTGGACATGCTCCAGCACCTCAACGTCCTTCTTAGAGTGGGGTGGGCGTGGGGGGTGTGTGTGTTCAAAACGGACCCTGGTATTCCGTTTGCAACCTCACCAGTGCCTGGTGTAGGGGGACAACTCCTGCTCTGGTTCTGCCAGCCACAGTAGTGCTGACACAAGCCAAGGTGCTGTTTGCCTTCTTGGCCACCTGGGCACACTGCTGGCTCATCTTCAGCTGCTGTCGACCAACACCCCCAGGTCCCTTTCTGCCAGACAGTTTCCAACCACCCACCCTCAAGCCTGTAGCACTGCAGGTGGGGGCGTGTTGTGCAGAACCTAGAGCTCAGCCTTGTTGAACATCATACAATTAACCTTGGCTCATTGATCCAGCCTATGCAGATCTCTCCAGCATATCGATAACTCCCACTAAACTCTGTGTCATCTGCAAACTTACTCGGGGTGCATGATATAGAGGTACTGAAAGAATATCAATAATAATGACTGCACTAAACCCCAGTACAAGGAGAAAAAGCTATCAAAATAACTGTCATGCCACACGGTCTGGCATTTAATGAAATGGAAGGTCATAAATAAGAATTTTTCTCCATGTTTCCCTTAAATCCAGAAATAATATCCAGTAAATTTAGAAGGTATCTACCTAAGACTGACATATGGTGAAACTGTGTTTTGGTTTGGGTATTTTTCTTACAATTTCACCTTCATGGATGAAATTTAGTCTATTCTCCTAGCAAAACATCTCAGTGTCTCTAGGAGTAACACAGAATTTGGGCTTGCAATTTGTTTTGTTAATAATTTTGTTGTAATAATTGTGCTCTCTGGATATTGTAAAGAACATATCAAGGCCTGACAGAGTGAATGAACTGGCACTTTATTAAATTTCATTTCTGGATTGCCTATGGTATCACTGGTAGAATTTAAAAGCCAGAGCACAAATACTAATCGGACCATAGCAGTGTGGTAATCTAATCTAAGTCAAACAATTTAAAAAAACATACTTTCTAGATTTCTTTTCACCTTGGCAATTTGTCACATTTACAAACACTGCAGAAGGTTCCGACGAAGACTGACACAGTATTGCAATTCTTTGCTCAAAGAGAACTGGCATTTATGAAAAATAAATAAGATGCTGTGCTGAGTGTTTGTAGTGAGCCCAGGAGTGACAATGGCACTGAAGAGGAAAGATAATTCTTGCAATTATGCAAGAAGTTTCCTTTTAACAGCAGAAATTATTATAACTTGTGGTTACTTGGGTAACACAGGGTATGGCTCTGAAAAAAGGCTGGTACTAGCAAAAATTATCTAGAACACTAACTAGTGTTTCCTGACAGATTAGAGATGCAGGTCCAGATAATAGGCAAGAAGAGATTTTGGTGGTGGTACTGGTGTGGCTTCCTTTGCATGACACAGAGCACTGACAGGCTTTTCAATGATCCATGTGTTCATTAAAAATACAAATCCCCAAAGTAAATATTGCTCATTTTTCAGTTTGGTGAAGATAACTGCTCTTTGTTGCGCGTTCTGTTCTCTCTCTGTAGAGATACTCTCTCTGTAGAGAAAAATAACAGAGTCATAGAATCATGGATTTTAGGTTACAAAAGACCTAAATCTTGACCTAAAGATCAAATCCAACCATTAGCCTAGCTGCACCAAGCCCACCTCTAAATCATGTCCCTAAGTTCCAGATCGGTAAGTCCAAGATGGCGATTCAACCACCTCCCTGGCCGACCTGTTCCCGATGATCCTTTCCATAACAAAGTTTTTCGTAATGTCTAATGGTTCAGGTTGGAAAAGAACTTCAAAGATCACCCAGTACAATACTGAAAGGATGCTGTAAGGTATCCCTGGACCCTTCTCTTCTTCCAGACCTTGCATCATTTCTGTTGCCTGCTCTGGCCCCAATGCAGCAGGTGTATGTCTCTCCTGGCACTGAGAACCCCAGAACTGAACCCAGTAGTGCAGGTGGGGTCTCACCAGAGTGGAGCAGGTGGTCAGAATCCCATCCCTTCCCTTCCCTCCCCCACACTGCTGGGGAGGCAGCTCCATATACAGTTGGGTATCTGGCCAGCAAGAGCACATTTTCTTACTTTTCATCCAACTAAGCTGAATCCCCAGTGCAGCCCAATGCCTCCCTCATTTGCCCTGTCTGGTTGGTACAAGCACATTGCCACTTCAGCTTTGCTGTAGCCACTAACTTTCACCATATTCACATGAGGCCCTTTGCACTCTCATCTCAGCTGTGCTCTGACACTGCAAATGTGCATCTCCTGCTGGGAAAGCACAAGCCCGGAATGTTTTTTGCTGATGTTCACCATCCTTTGATTACCTTTCGAGAGCCCCAAGAACTCTGTGACTCACACTTTTGCTGTAGCCACTAACCTTCACTGTGTTCTGAACAGACATTTTTCACTCTTACATGAGCCTGGCTCCAGGAGCTTCCACTGGGGGAAGTGTTGCGGGTCTCTGCTACCTTCCCAGTTTCTTTCTGCATGGCTGATCTCAACTCTTTCTCCCAGTCTGTACTGACACTGGGGAGTGCACATTACTCACTGCAGCCTGAAACAGATCCTTGCCTCTCAAAGAGAGGGAGACAGCTCCTTTCCTAAAATCAGCTGTACAGGTTTAGTTGGAGGACAGGAAGTTGTGACAGGAAGAGGAGTGAGGAATTTCTGCAGCTGAAAGCAGAACCAAGATGAATTTGTGAGGTGAGGGAGAGAAATCATTTTCCATGAGATCATGAAAAGACCTGGTAACCCCAGTGGTGCTGTCAGGGGCTGGACTGGGGAAAGGACGCACTCTTCATAAATATCGACAGAGGACCTATTTAATCAGACCTTTTAAAATCAGCCTCATCTGAGTTCCTCTGCTGAGAGTCGTCCTGTTGCACATTATTATTCTGTACTCTGGTAAAATTCAGCTGTAGGGACTGGAAGTACCTGGTAATTTTTTTGCCCTGGGAGAGCCCTTTTCACTTTAAAAACATTCCACTTCAGTGAACTAGTTGGCTAGGGATGCTGTCACACCACGTGTCATAACACAGCTTTAAATGTCAGCTCATATGTAATGTCAGGCTGGCTTTTTTTGCAGAGAGCAACAGATTTTCTCTCTCCCAGGTTGTGCTGCTGTAAGTGAAGATTTCATTCTAAAGGATAGTACTGACCTGTCTCATGTTCCTAGCTGTGGTACAGATTGAGCAAATAACTAATTCGAATTTCCTTCAAAGAAAGCTGTCAGACAAAGCCAGACCTTCCAGTCCTGTCCAAATCCATTAACAACAAAGATTACATTTTTCAACATTTGCTCTGTTGCTTTGACTGTGGGAACAAGGAGAAACAGTTCTTAATTACTAATAATCTCTAGCATGCGTTATTAACAAACTATTTTGTTCAAATAGTTGGAGCCTGCAGTGTTTTACAAGCTCCATGTACAGAGTATTCATCCTTGTGGCTGCTGCAGAAAAACCCTTATTTTTTGTCTTGCTAGAAGAATCTTTCTTAGCCTGAGTGAAAAACTAAAAATGTAGTTCACTTCTGAAGCTATGATTTAAAAAAAAATGAATCCTGAATTATCCCAGATCTATAAACTACAAACTAGGAGAGAATCAGGGCAAGAGCTATTGGAAACCAGATGATTCAAAATGATTCCATACCAGTGCAATACATTATATATCTATATATATCTCCCAGCATATATAAGCAACAGTGATACTACAAAGTGAAGTAGAACTGTTTCTCAAATAAAATATTTCATGTTTTAGGCCTGCTAAAGAACAGACAATCCTGTTATCAGAAGTGTAATGCTATCCCAGGACAAGCATCAGTCAGGTGGACTAAGACAGAGGGCTAACACTGAAGTCCAGGATGCAGCAAAGCTCCTTTCACTGAGTCTTATTCCATAGTTAAAAATACACTCCAAAAGCAAGCAGCTCAATCCCTTTGTTACCAATAAAAACATGTCAGGTATGTTGAGCCGTCTCAAGCATAGCTATGAAAGGAAAATATGAGACCACTGGGAAAGCTTAGCTTGTTTTTTTAACTTAGGATTTTTTCAGATGTTTTTAAAGTCATTTGGCTTGAGGGAAGTATGAATTGCTAGGCAGAGCTGCTGTTTCTGCCAGAAATCTTTGCATGACCAGTGACCAATTACCTAATCATCCAATCACGAAAGCGTGGATAGAGGGTCAGCGTGTGCTTGAAGCTTCTTTTCCTTTTGAAAGGCAGTAAGGGTGACTGTCCTCACCTAGTCTGAGCAGCACAACGTAGGATACAAAATTGTCATCCCATCAACTGCTTGCTGTTGGAAAGGCATGGATCCCTTTAGGCAGACATTCAGCCCCTTTTATTATGTGATGGAGAATAAGCATCCACACTGGTGCCACAGGGGTTATTCCGTCTCTCAGTAAATAGCTTCCAGATAGGCATTTCACCATACAGAGCAGGCTTGCTTGCTCTGTGTCACAGTTGAGAATGAGATCAGTTACTAAGACTACACTTTAAATAATATGAAAAGGAGTAAAGAGAAAATTCACAAGACCACTACGAATGTGAAGAACAAGTGAGATAAAGTCCTCATCAAAAATTATGACACTGTTGTCAGCATCATTCTTATTAGAAATCAAGGTGAAAGGGTCTTTCGCCTGATGGGTGGGTGAAACATTCAAGGCAGGACATAGGGTTGGCAGATTTGCAGTAAATATCTGGGACTTCCTGTTACAAATACATAAAATTGACATTTAGGATCAGCTTTGCCAAGTGCATTAGAAATAACAAGCTCTCTGTAGGTTTATGATGAAACCCTGGCCTGCTTCTGACACCAAGCCAGTTGTCTGGGCACCAGGCAATGGGGTTGTTCTCCTGAAAGATGGATTGTAGTTGTCAGAGAATTTACTGGGTGTTGGAATGGTCTTGTACAAGTTAAACTGAGACTGCATTGTTGATACTGGATAATCATGTCCTAAGACAGACACGCATCTGATATCCTTTTTCATTGTCATTAGAAAGTGGTCACAATTTTTTCTCCCGAAGGATGTTAGGATGGGTGGCTAAAGCAAGCTAGCTGCTTCAGGTTTGCAAATGGAATGTTATGTATTACGGCAAAAAAGCCTTTCTGAGCTTAAATGTTACAATCACCTAAAAGAAACAAAGGCCTACCTTTATCCTTATCTTGGATCAGAAAAGAAATAGAAACAAGGCCAAGAACAGTTATTTGAGCACACAAAACTGTAGAAGAGTCAGGCACATCTCTCAGACCACTCAGCACTTTGTCTCCTTACCTGAAAGACCACCTATTTTATTTACCAGATCACTTTCTTTACTGGTTTATTACTAATAAGAAAACTTTCCTGAGTGATACCTAGGCAAATTTTGTTTTTATTGCCACTTTTTAATTAAGCTGCTAGCTGAAATGAAATAGGTGCAGCATTCTTTTAAACAATCCCTTCTGTATTGGAGGGCATTTACAGTTCACTCTTTGTTTTGAGCTCAAGATTCTAGATACCAGGATAGATTGATATCGATACAGCACACTGTAGATAACAATAGAGGTCTGATTCCACAGCCAGGGGATTGGTTCAGTGAAAAAATTTGTAAAAGAATAGTGCCTCTGCCCAAAATAAAACCCTGTTAGCACACCTTTTGTTTTCCTCCTTGCAAACACCAGTAATTGGTAGCAAAAGCCAAAGAAAAATTTAGCTACCCAACTACACCAAAGCAGTTCTGGGAACTGACCTTTCCAAGCTACAAACCAGTAGGCAAGTCAGAGATCATCTCATAAAGGCCACCAAGACTCAGCGCACACTAATGACAAGGTAAAGAGTCTGAGGACTTGTTCACTGACAGAAGGCAGTATCTCTGGCAAATATTTGTTTTAGCAATACAGAATACTACTTCCTGGTTTGTTGCCTCAGAACTGTTCAGAGAGTGGGAGCACCATCCTCTCATGATAAGGAAAAACCAGCTATGGGCTGAAACCAGCTTAGCCCTGGCCCAACTGGCTCAAGTGCACACTGGTTCTTCTGGGGTTACTCTACTGAAGCAAATACTGGAGGAAAGAATTAATGCAAAAGGAAGAAACAGTATTTGGACCAATGCCATGGATTTCTCTCCAGTTATTCCAGTGAAATATTTGACTTACTGAGACCAATGACTAACTGGGAGACATGTCCTGGGCCTACAGACAAGGACTTGACCCTGCACATGTGGGAAGCAGTCACACAGCAGTGACAGCAGGAGTATTGTCAATCCAGGTATTTACAGGGAAGACTTTCCAGGAAGAGCAGCCTCTGTTAACTTCATCCAGTCTGGTGGACTCTTGTCATAACAGCCTAAAGGACGCACAGACTTCAGCTGCTGTCCAGCCTGCTCTGAGCAAGTAGGAGCGCTGATGTATGCAGAGGCAGAGCTACTCAGTAAGAAGGGTCAGCTTCTAAGTGGCTGTTCATTTGTTTACAATCGAATCATTCCCATGTTTGAGCAGCTTTCAGGCTGCTTTTATTTCTGTGCATTTTTGGCAGGGAAAAATGAGGAAATATTTGGCCCATTGAATGTCTCTGAGCTGAAGAAGCTGAAATTTCTCATTAAAGAGCCTTTGCCTTACTGGATGCCACTCTCCTAACTAAGACTCTGCACTTGCAAAGAGTAAAGAGTATTGCACAGGCCAATTAGATGCTGGACTGAGCAAATTAATTTCACTTGCCTGAAAAGAAAATTGCATGCCAAAAATGAACAGGAAATTATACCTTTTAGTCAATGCCTTTCTCAGTTTCTGTGTAAAGTCTTAACATCACTCAAACACACAGGGGAACATAAATCCAAGTATACCCAGTGAGATTAGACTGTGTTTTATACTCTTCTCCCATCTGAAGAGAATGCAGATGAGAAAGGTTTCTGATCACGTTCTTGCAGAGCCATCTTGCTGAGTGTGATTGTTGTGCAGTGTTTACATGAGTGTTTATGTGACTACCTATGTTCTTTTGATGACAATAGCATTCAAGAAAAGTAGCTTTCCCCTCAAAGAAAAGCAAGTGCAAAAAAAAAAAATGTACTTTTTTTTTTACTGCTGTAACTTGCATTGTAAAATCATGCATGCGTTTGATTTGTATCAGAAACAGCATTTCCCAAGCTAATGGGAAATTTATACATGAGCCTGGCTGGCAAGCAATTGCAGCACATTCCTTCCAAAGGAGTCACATTGCATGGGCATTTAACAGAATTGTTTGGAGATTCCTATCATCTATAATCAAGCAAACTGGTACACTATATAGTGCAGAGGTTGGGAAAGAGAGTTAGGTTCCATTTGATGAATTATACATGTCCCTTCCAACTTGAGATATTCTATGATTCTTTAATTCATTACTTCAGCAAGAACTCCTTGCTGGATTTTGTTGCCCATTCTTCCCAAAGATAGAGGAAGCACACCTAGTCCAGTGTCAAGGATTCCCACAATTTTCAGATCACAGAATTCAGAATTATTATTGAGGCTGGAAAAGACTTCTGAGATCATCAAGCCCAGCCTATGACTTAACATCAGCACATCAGCTAGACCAGGGCACTAAGTGCCACATCCAGTCTTTTCTTAAACACCTCCAGGGATTGGGAGTCCACCACCTCCCTGGGCAGTCCATTCCAATGTCTAACCATCCTTTGTGTGCGGAAGGGCATCCTAACATCCAACCTAAACCTCCCCTGGTGCAGCTTCAGGGCCTGCCTTCTCATCCTATCACTAGTTGCCTGGGAGAGGAGCCCAACACCTTTCAGGTAGTTACAGAGTGGGATAATATTCCCCCTGAGTCTCCTCTTCTCCAGGCTAAACAACCCCATCTTCCTCAGCCTCTCCTCATAAGACTTTCCCTGTAGTTCCTTCCCCAGCCTTGTTACTCTCCTCTGGACCTGCCCCAGCCCCTCAATCTCTTTCTTGAAGCAAGAGGCCCGGAAGTGCCCTAGGTGCTCAAGGTGAGTCCTCACCAGTGCCAATTACAAGGGGAGAATCATGTCCCTAGTCCTGCTGGCCACACTATTCTTGATGCAAGCCAGGGTGCCATTGACCTTTCTTACCACCTGGGTACACTTCTGGCTCATATTTAGCTGGTTGTTGACCAGTATTCACAGGTCCCTCTCCACCAGGCTGCTCTCCAGTCACTCATCTCCCAGTCAGTATCTCTGCTGGGGGTTATTGTGGCCAAAATGTAGGACCCCACACTTGGCCTTGTTAAAAGTCTTGCTCTTGGCCTCTGCCCATTGACCCAGCCTGTCCAGATCTCTCTGCAGCAGCATCCTCCTGACTTGGTGTCATTCACTAATTTACTAAAGGGAGATTTGATCTCCTCATCCAGGTCTTCAGTAAAGATGTTGAATAGAACTGGGCCCAGCACTGATCCCTGGGGGACACTCACTAGGCACCACCTGGATGAGGCTCTATTCACAACCACTCTCTGTG
>VZRI01014174.1:226532-267059 GCA_013397515.1 Upupa epops | reverse complement strand
TAATATTAAAAGTGCTTTACAGGTTCACACACTTTTTGTTCTTGCATCTAAGTTGGGGGGGGGGGGGCGGGGTGTAAAAATCTTCGGAGCTTTAGAGGTTTTGTACAGAATAACTTTTAAAATACAATCTGTATTCCAGATGTGCAAATAAAACAGTCTCTGAGAAGTACTGGTTGGAAGGAATCACCCTAAGTTGATTTATGTAGCATTTAGGACTGATCTTTGCAGCATTTCTTGCTCAAGTGTGTCTTTACTTTCTCTGGCTTTCCTTTATTCTCATTTCTGCCTGGGATATTCTTGATGCTCCTCTTGGCTTTCTCGATTGGAATTTCAGATGTGGTCACATGCTGCTTGGTGTGTTGGAAGTGGTGGATGGTTACTGCAGGTCAGCCCTTTCCTGCCTTCAGCCAAATAGTTTTGAAATCTAATATTCCCTTGATGGATATCTCTCATGCAGAAAGTGCTTGTTTAAAATAAGAGTGGATTTGCCTCTCAGCCTGGCTGATGGAGCTGCGATGTGACAAATGGACCAAATGCTGGTTCAGATGATGAATCTCTGTGACTGTGCTTAGTTCTCAGAGCAGCCGATTCTCCCCAACTGCTTTTGTACTCCTCACTTTTATCTTCAACATGTGGCCTATTGCCTTATCTGTCTCACACTATTAAGCTTGCCATGAACATAGAGCTGTTCTTTTCCTGTTAATTGCATCCTTCATGTGATTTCAAGAGTGACTGGATATCACGACACAGGAGACGCAGCAACAACTTGTAGTTTGTGAAGCTGGGATGTTGCATGGAGATGGGGTCAAAAGTGACCACTCAGTTAATGCTAGATTAGTCCTGTGATTTATTTTCAGGGCATGTAAAGCTTTCGAGGGGGTGGGAAACACAAGTTTAGCACTTGGGGGAAGAACGGGAGAACCTCTTTTCTGAATAAGATCTTAGAAATAGGACAGGCATGCAAAGGGTGATACATTGGGTTTGAGTGAAATTCCTGGTATTTCTGGGGTAGAGGCAGGTCTAGGAGCCCTTTCGCAGGCTGGTGTTCAGCTCTTTAGAAAGAAGAGCCTTCATTCCCCCCACCCTGTCTTCCGTGCAGTCCCCTCCCACATTCACTGCATAGTTTCAGACTTCTGTGATGAGTGAAGCGGGCATCTGACAGATAACAGTCGTCTTCACACAGACAGTCCTGATTCATCCCCAGGGGGAGTCTGTGATGTTCGCTGAGGTGGCAGATGTTCTGTGCTGGGGACTGTATCAGAAACTTGATTGCTGTACCATAGTGTATATAGTTAGAGGTCGATACGGTTTTAACAGGGCAGTTGCAAACAAGCTGAAGTTTTTTGTTTTTTAGTGCTTAGAATGAAATGCAGAAAGAGTAGTCAGACATGGGAACAGGCTGCCCAGGGAGGAGGTTCAGTCACCATCCCTGGATGTATTTAGATGTGGTGCTTAGAGATATATTCTGGGGATGAACTTGGCAGAACAGGGTGATTGTTGGGACTTAATGATCTCTGGGGTCTTTTCCAACCTGAATGTTTCTGTGATTCTTGTTAATCATTACAGGATTCTGTCAACTTTGTTGAACTTCAGTAAAATACAAATTGAAATAACAAACCTCATGGATTTGAGGGCAGCATGGCAGTAGAGAACCCGCCTGTCCTAGTGTCCCACATCTGCCCTGAGCAGCCTAGGTGAAGCCTGTTATGAATAGATGTCCCTGGATACGGCTTAGTGATTCTCCTGAGTGCTGGGGCTGCCACCATGTGATACCAGCTCCACATCTGTGAGCTTTTGGGTTTTGTCAGGTGGATCTTTGGGTACAGATGTAAAAAACTCTGTGTTCTTCAATGTTTTGTTTTCTAGGTCAACCAGGTCTTCGAGAAGCAATCTCAATGTCCTGTATAACTAACGGGAGTACAGGAAGCAGGAAAACAAGCCACAGCTCATCAGTGTCTGTTGCCAGAAAAGAAACTCTTTCATCTGCTGCAAAAAGGTACTGACTTGTTGTTAAAATGATTTTTTGAAAATTCTGTTTGAAATTTTAAGTATTTTAAAATTATATAGTAAATAATAAACAAATAAATAAATGAAAATGTTTTTTAAAAATACTTTGTGCCTCTGTGTGACCTGTCAGCAATGCTTATTGAAGTCTAGTAAGGCACAAATACACTTTGGGAATGTACCAGCGGGGGTCTAGGAAGAATTTGTAAATGAAAATGATTCCTGTAGTGTACAATGTCCAGAATGATTTTTCACTAAGGGACAGACAGGTAAATGTATTTCCAATACAAATGGTAAAATCTTCCTTCTAGATTAATCTGCATCTTTGCCTTTCAAGGAAACTAAAGGTCAAAAATGACTCCCCTGTCTGGAGTTTAAATAACAGGCAATAGCAAACCAGCTATGAAACAATAGTGAATTGTATGAGAGAAGCTGCATAATGAGTTTTTACATAAAAATGTAAGAAGGCGGCTGTTTAGCCTTTCTTTAAGAATCTCTTTTATCAGGTTGCAAGGTGTAAAAGTAACACCCATGAAGATTTGTAAGTTAAATGAGCCCAGCACCAAACAATAGGTTTTTTTCCTCTCCGTGTGATGGTTTCAGCTGCATTCAGCAAAGCATTTATATGTCTGGTCTGCTCTGTCAGACAGTGATTATATGGCTTTTCTAATCAGATTCTGCACCAACTCCTGCCTGTTGGGAACCACAGGCCACCACATCCAGCTGTAGCAGAGTAAGAGTATTCTCTAAGTATTAAAGTATAACTGTTGTAAATTATGTGAGCAAATTCTTGGCCTCTGTAGAAGTCCTCTGGTAAATTCAGTGGCTGGTTTATCTTCTGATGTGGATATAAATAGTGTGCTATACAGCCAGGCAGGGAAATGATATACTTCAGTGTATAAAAATGCTGTATGCAAATATAAACTGTATGAGAACAAACGAGAGGAAGCTGTAGTGAGTCCTTTGGAATTTGGAAAGCTGGGGTAATGTCCTGATCTTCACTCTCCAGTACATGTCTTTCTTTTGGTTGAATTCTGATGTTTACTTTTCAACAATAAATCAGAAAAGGATCACTGGGTGTTTCTGCCTGATGGTGTGACAGGCATTGGGATAAAGCACATTCCTGCAGGAAGGTATTTCTTAGCACTTCTGCATTAATCTTAGTCCTGTGTCTCTTGGCATTTTGACGAGAGCCAGCCTGGTTCCGTGGTGTTCTGCTTGTGTTTGTGCTGAATCACCTTCGTGATTCATTGTCTGCTCAGCACTTGACTGCAGAAGAAGAGCAGAATGGAGTGGCTGGCAGTTCTTTCATGTGAGTTAAGGTCTTTAAAAGGAGACCTGGATAGGCCAAAAGAGGAAAACAAAGGGCAGCTCTCCCCAGGCACTGAAATAACTGCCCAGGGGTGGTTTTGCTATTTTCAGAACGTTGGAAGATAACATGACTCGCTTCTTCAACTCTTATTCAGAAAGGCTTAAGTCTTCTCTTTGGCCACTTCTTTCACTATCCTGGTTTATATGATCTTTGGTGAAATTTATTTGGTATTTAGAAGAAAATAGACTTGACCTTTTGTAAAAGTGCCAGCTCAATAAAGGTGAAAGAAAATGGGAGAAAATGTTAGCCTTTGTGGTTGTGGTTTACTTAACTACAGCAGAACCAAATAAGGTCCTAGTAGAGGATGTAACTGAGTGTCAGTAGTGCCCTCATTTCCCTGAAGTTAGGGCAAACCTGACCATTTCTAACATCCTTGTCACAGCTGAAAAGGAAGAGGCTGAAGGAGAGGATTGGCCTCACGCAAACTTGTTCAGGCTGGAGGTTGAACTGATGCAGTGGATATAGCCTTACACTGTAGCTACCAAACAGCCCCCATACCTTACCTGTAGCTTTTCATATCCTAACTATTTGTAGCCATATGCCTAGTCATCAATAAAACGTCTCTCTATGTTCAAACTGTAACTGTTGTTCAAGTTCAGTGTCTTTGTTTTATGCAGCTGTAATATTCACATTTCTGGGGTTCTGGCCAGTGTAGACCTGCCCTCTCCAAGAATTCCTTCTGTTTGCTTTCCTTGACCATTTAATACTTGTTCTCCCAACTTGGAACACCAAGGTAATGGAGAAGATGTGGTAGAAGCACATCTCATTTCAACAGATGTATTCTCAGCTGTCCCTAGAACCAGAGCCCAAGAATGTACCAGGAAACCACAGGTAGAGGATTTCCCATTGACAGAGGAGAAATCATAGGGGAAAATTTTAGCCCTGTAGCCTGGAACTGACTTTTGATAGAGGTGCCTAGATACTTCACAACAAAACCCCTAGCTTGTATCATCACTAGTGTTTGAAATGGGTTTGTGATGCTGCTGATTGTCTCGAAAAACTGCTTGATCGTTTTCCTTAGGACTAAACATTCTGAAAACAACTTCTGGTAAGAATAATCTTCATGTTTCAGAATGATCCCCCACCACAGGGGCTGCCAACATGCTGTGCTCTGAAGGATGAAACATTCTGTTGAGTGAAATTAGAGAGCTTGCATAATGAGGGCAGATGGTTACAGACATCAGCTACTCACATGTAGACTGAAGAAATGCCTCACCAAGTTGGGATTTGGAAAGAGAGTTAGGAAGAATAAATGACTGCTTCTCAGAACAACTAGTCTTTAGAAACCCATGAGAAAAGGTGCTGTTCCTGATTTGGTTTCAGTTGTTACACAAGAGCTAGTTGAAGAGGTATTAACAGGAGAACCACTCTGTCATAGCAGTCATAATACAATTAGGCTGAAGATTTTAGCAGGAGAGGCCAAACCAAATAAATTCAGCACAGAGATACTCAACACCAAGGCTGCCACGTATCTGCATAAAATACGTTCTCAGTAAAATGGCAGTAAAATAAACCCAACCTACTTGGAGGAACAAACAGGGGCCTGTGGCTGTGCTAGAATAGACTCAGTTTTCTCTAGTGACAAGAGATTTCTAGAATGTGTTTGTCTATTCTGCATTTCTTACAACAGACTGTGGAAAAATTAATCTTTGGCATCCTATAATGGAAGATAAGTCTTCTGATTAAAAAATAATAGTTTTTATGTCTCTAGTTAATTAAAGGCTTCATTCTATAATTTATTATCTAAAACCCTAAGTTCTCCAAGCTTTGTTCTCTGTCATAGCATACATGCCCTCAAGAAATGTGAGAGCTCTATATGTTCTGTTTTGATCTTTGTTTCTGTAAAGAAAATCTAACTTTGATACATTATATTGACATTTTTAAGTAGGTAATATGGTTTGCAGAAGAAATCCAGAGTGATCTGTGTTTTGGGTTTTACATTTTGACTTGCTTTTAAGTCCTCCTTTGGAAGCATTTAGGGAAGTTAACTCATAAGCATTGATGGCTTTGCCTCAGTGGTAGAGGATATAGAGTCAAAGAATCAGTAGGGATCAGAAAGGACCTTGAAAGATCATCTAGTCTAATCCCCCTGCCACAGCAGGACCACCTAGACCAAGTTGCACAGGAACATATCCAGGCGAGTCTTGAAGGTCTCCAGAGGAGATGCAACTCCCCCAGCCAGCCTGTTCCAATGTTCTGTTCCCCTCACTGTGAAGAAGTTCCTTCTGATATTTATATGGAACCTCCTCTGTTCCAGCTTGCACCCATTGCCCCTTGTCCTATCACCAGATGACCTTGAGAAGAGCCTGGCTCCATCCTCCTGACACCCAACCCTCACATATTAACATCAATGAGATCTCCCCTCAGCCTCCTCTTCTCCAAGCTAACAAATGGAACAAGAAGAGAATACTATGGATGTTACATTAAAATTTGGGACCCATTCTTACTTATTCTTGTTGAATATCGTCTTACTGCTTTTTATTTTTTTGTGGGGCACAGTAAATGGAAACACAAATAATTAAGATTTTCAGGGTGGGGAAATGGTGTGAGAGAGTGGATAGCTAGATTCTCACCTGTAGGCAGACACTATTTCTTTTTTAATTTGCAAGTTAAATCTAGGAGAGAATCTTAATTTGTTTTTCGTTTTAGCTGGTGTTTCTATCTTGTTTTGTTTGTTCACTGAGAAATGTATCTTGGATGATTCCTTTTTTGAATCTTAAAATGCAGAAAGTGTGGGGAATTCAGAATCCTCTTGTCATCCAGGTCCTGCGGTTGTTTTTGTGACTCAGTATATTGCAGAATTTGCAAATGTAATAGTGAGAAGAAATACTAGGCAAAAATAAAAAGCAGAGCTTTTTTATTAATGTTTCTGTTTAATCAGGTAGAACTTTGGTTAGGTCCCTGACGAACTTGGGTTGTTAATCATGTGTATTTCAACCTGTTTCAAATGTTAATCTAATAAATCCAGCTCTAGGAAAATAAAGATGAGCATGCAGGGATGAAAGACATTCTCAAATCAAAGTTGTGTTCGTCAGAACCAAAACAAGTAGATTATCTTCTGTTCTTCCCTCTCCCATTTTTTTAGTTTTGGAGCTCCTGAATAAATCTTACTTTAGCAAAATGTGAACTTGGAGAGACTGAGGAAATAATCAGTGTTCTTTCAGTGATGGTATATTGTACGTTGTCACATGCTTCTCTAATCTTTTCACAGAGGGTATTTTCTCCCACCTTTTTAATTTATTTGCTTGTTCTCTTTTTTTTTTTTCTTTTCCCTATGTTATACCTCATTTTACAGCGGTACAGAAAAAAAGAAGGAAAAACCTCCAGGACAGAAAGAAAAAAAAGAGGAATCTCATTCTAATGATCAAAGTCCACAAAGTCAAGCATCACCTTCTCCCCAGCCCTCCTCACAGACTCTCCAAACACACAGGCAAACTCCAGAAAGCAAGAGTTCTGCTCCAGCTAAAAGGTTTTCACACTACCACAGTACAGAACTAGAAAATTACTGTAACGATACTGAGTTCATATTGACAACAAGTCATGTGAAGCAGTTCAGTCTCGTGATCAAGTTAATAATAAAAGATTGCTTATTATTTTTTGTGCCAGAGAAGATGCATCCAGTGTGCCCTACCACAGAACAAATACATAAAAATGCAATTTTTGAGTACGTTTTCCAGATCAGAGGGGCTTTTTCTGTTTGTTTTCTGCAATGGAAATAATAATATACGTCTAAATATTCTAAAATATTTAACTATGACTCTGACTTGATCCTTTTGCACATGGCCATTTACTACCTCTTCTAGCGTCCTTTGTTAAATGCTGCTATCATTGCAACTCTTCCCTTAGGAGTTTTTCTTTTGAAATTATTCTGCAATTCAGATATTTTTTTGCAGCCCTTCCTTTTTCAATTCCTGTTCCATTGCAGGGGAGTTCACTTTTTTTTATTCTTTACATGAGTCAAGTTGTGGTTTAACTCCCAAATCATAGAAACCGCTTGACTTGAGCGAACTTTAGCAGTTGATTGTAGGAATAAAGTCACTGGCATTCACAAGATTGTTGTCTTGCATTGCTCGAATTCACAGCTCTAATAAATATATAAACTTACACTTGACTGATGCATGTTATAACTCTCCGTAAAGGCTCTTGTCTCCATGTCTTGCACAAACTCCTGAAGCTGAACTTGCAGCCTGTTGTTCTGCTGCGTGGTATCTCACTGTAAAGGTGTTGTCTGAAGTCTTGCTTACTAATCTTTTGCAGTGTGAGAGGGAGAATAAGAATAATTGCCTTTTGTTAGTCTCCTCATGGTTTCCATTGATTTGATTAACTTGTTTGTCGCAGGACCTTTCAACCTCTTGAGGTGCTATGGAAGGAACTTTTCATCTCTGAGGATGCAACTCAGGACTTGTTCCTGCAAAAAGCATTTCTGACAGGATGAAGTGTGATACGATTAGCAGGACATATGCAGACTCTAAATCAGCTGGTTGAAGAATAAGTGGGCTTAGATGACTTTTGAATATTTTTTCCACTATTAAAATGTGTGTGTGAAATTAATAACTTAGTGACTGCAAAAATTTGCAGGTTCCCATTAGTGTAAATCTGTTACAAGAAGATTGTGGAGAAAATTATATCAAAGTTCATCGGTTTAATCATTTGCGGTATTGGGCTAAACATAGCTTGCCTTATTCAAGCAGTAAGTTTGCAGGCATGCAAACTTTAATCTTTCAAAAAGATTAAGCGCAACCATTAAGTGGTTGAGAATGTGCTGTGTGTAGAACAGCCCTTTGAAACCGTGATCTGATGGAATTGTTCTGCCTCGGGAATCAGACTGCTGAAGCTGATGAACAGTTCATCAGGGAAATGATTTCTACTTTAACTTCTGTAGTGATTTTTTAAAAAATATAATTTATTCTTTAAGGCTAAGACTTTGTAGCCTCATTTTTTTTTCACTTTTGTAATTTCATTATCAATATAAGCATTGAAGTGCAGAGTGATTTTGTTCAAGTCTTTACATAAGAGCATTTGGAAATGGAAAGGCAAATACAACATTAGGCAACTGTCTTGCTCAGTTGTTCGCATTCATCCAGTTAGAACTTTTTGACTAATCTTTTTTTTCCTGTTTCATGCTTCAGCTTGAAGGAAGACCTAGCTCTGCTTTTGTCTCCTGCTGCTTGATATGTCCGTTGCAAACCAGTTCCAGCTGCTGCACCACCTGATTTTAAAGCATAATTTTATTGTTTCTTCTAGCATCAAAAAATCCTTGACTGCTGAAAAACCTCACAGTGCTTGGGAGAGTTCGGATGACAGTCGCAACAAGCTCCTGAGAGTAGCATCAACATCCAAATTAATATCAAAAGTGGCAAAGAATGCAGACAAGTATGTATCTGTTTATTGCATAAAAGCAAGTGAACTGTAGAGGGAAAATATTATGAAATTGCATAATTGTAATGTTCTTATTTAAAGACTGCAGAATTTAGGTCTAAATATATTTTCATGTTGCCCATTTGGGTTGGCAGAAGTTTGTGTTTTGGGTTAGAATTTATGCCACTGACATGAAGCATCCGGATGGTTTTTTATCCTAATCAGAAACTTCAGAATGCAAGTGGATTTCCCTGATAATCAAGGAAATTTACTGGACTCGATGTAGCTTATGTGATTCTAAAGTAGACTGTAATAGTAAGAATTTGCCTCTGTGATTTCAGGTAGGTCTTCAGATAATTATTTAATAGGTCCCTGATTGCAGGTTCTAGACAATTAAGCAGGAGACCTTCTTTTTGTGCTGTAGCTCTCATGCTTTTTGTCTGCAGCACATTTTCTCAGTTTGTGGTCTCTGGTGGGGGTGAACAGTGTAGAGCAGTTACTTCTGTCAACACAAGAGCAAGATTTGCTTTTTGCTTCAACTCCATATTGTTGACCCCCATTTTGACCTAATTATTGTTCTCCAACCTCTCTGCTAGCTGGGCTTCCCACTTCCTATTCACAATGCTTGGTTCTTTTTTTGTTTTTACTTTGTTGAATTTTGCTGATTTTGTTGGAATGACCCCTCTCCTGTTTACCACATCCTACCCAGCCTGCTGGCAGTGACTCACATAGCCTGCAGATTCCATAAATCTGCATTTCCATTGAAATAGCCATTAACTGGCCCAAGTACACCGACAAACCCCTCCCAGTACACCAACAAATACAGCTCTTCAGACCTTTCAGAGTAAATTCCAGTGTTTTTATGGCCAGGTCTGTAGTGCTCTCCTTAGCTTGCCTATAACACTATCAATTGCATAACTAGAGTCAAGAGCAGCGCAAGTGCATTCCTTCGTTCCTATGAATGGTAAGAACAAAAACATCTTAAATTAACTTTGGGTGTGGGCATCGGCACACTGACTAAAAGCTTCATGGTCAGCCTGAAGAGTTCTGCAGAACAGTCAAGTGCTGGGTGAGAGAGGATATGGGTTGCGTATTATGCAAGGATTTATTTTCCTTTTATAATTTGTTTTCACTGTTGGAATTTAAAAGCCCTTTGGCAATGTAGGTTATAGCAGGGTACTACTAGATAATATTTTTGGAATGAAGAAAACCCCCATCCAATCTTGATTTCTGCTTCTCAGGTTTCTTTTCATGATTTCTAGCTATGCGACTGAAATACCTTTCACAATGTGGTATATACTTCAGATTAACTAATAATAAAAAATAAATTATATTTTTATTGGTGTTTTTAAATTCATTCAGGCATGATCAAAATAGGGGTATCTTGTTTCATTTTCCTGTGATTCTGCTTATTTTCTGAAAGACTTTAAATTCTGCTTTTCTGCAGTCTCTAATCTAGAAAAAAATCCAGGTATCTAACAAATGAGTGAACAGGGAGAGATTAGGACAAGATTTGGTTTTTGCTTCAACTCCATATTGTTGCCCTCCGTTGTGATCTAATTCTTATTGCTAGAGCAAGTTTTCTGTTCCAACGTTTTAATATATTTATGTATTAATTATATATTTTAAGATGTATTGTAATTACAGAGGTAATACATTAAAATACTGTAAAAAAAAAACCCACAAAAAAGCTTCAGTTATAGATCATTATCTGACTGAAGAGTGGGTGTTGTATTGTTTTCATAACTGGTTTGTATGCTCAGATCTATAAAAATAGCTCAGATTTATGGTCAAAGCTCATATGAGTAACAAAAGCTCTATTTGCATTGGAGAATACACAGCAGTATTCATTTCTTTCTTACTTTTATTTTCCTCTTCACTCCTTACGTCCTGTACGTCCAGTTTCTAACAGAACTGGTTGCTGTTGTGCAAAGACACGTTACCTCTCATTTATCATTCCCAATAAACCAATATTGTCCCAGTCTGCCTCAAGTTGCACAAGTCTCGTGCAAGGGAGTAGAATTTCAGCCCCTGCTGTGGGCCCCAGGACAGAAATGTTTTACACAGGCTTTGTGCTACCAGCCCAGGATCTGAACTCTGTTTGGTAAGCTCCCTCAGTCTGTAAGCCAGCACTGAGCTATAAATCAATCTGATAAAGCCATAAGGAGTGAGAGGGTTCCCACAGCAGTCCATCACTCGGTGTTTTTCAGGCGAGACCGGGAATCCAGTTTTAATTTTTCAGCTGGCAGCGTGGTGAAGGGTGGTTCAACCACTAGCCAGAGATGACTTTTCCTCATGCATATGCTCGACCTTTTGTCACTGTTGCAAAAATTTGACCTCCATCCAGCTAAAAATACTGGATGCCTCTCATACCTTCCTGCTGAATTTCTAATGAATTCAGGAGCGTGGTGGTTTGGGTTTTTTTTTCAATGCAATGCATGGTCCCATCAAGGATTGTTATTCTCATAAGAAGTAGCTCTGATACTAGAAATGAGCATCAAAAAAAAACCCCAAAACCATTCAAAATGTGTGTTTTACAGCCCTTGTTAATGTTCCATAAAACAGTAGCTCTCCCATTAAAAAAAATGAATTATCTTTGTCTCATGTAAATACCAAGGTGTGGAAAATAAAATCCAACTCAAGTGGTCCAAAATCTCATCTTAGAGCAGCACATGTAGAAATGAGGTGTCCCCAAAGCTGCCCAAGTGTGCCTAGAGCTACTAAAATTTCAAGTTTGCTCACAGCAAAAATAAGGAGTAAGTGAAAAGATCCACTATCTAAAGAGAAACGTATCTGTTCCTTCACATAAAAAGGGTTGAGGGGTTTTGTGAGCTCCTTTGAAGACTTTGTGTTCTACAGCCAATAAAGCTCCATTTTAAATGAGTCTGCAATTCACTTACATTTAATCCGTACGCCCAACAGGGTTAATTCCTAGAAAAATTGGTGGTGGTGTGTGCTGACAGCTTATTTTGACAGGTGTTAAACGCTTTGCGTGCAAGCCTGAGGGAGTTTGTCAGCTTTTAAAACATGTGATTCTTTTGAGTTTGCTCTCTGAAAATGGAATTTTTCATGCACAGGGACTATACCCTCTGTAATTTACTATTAAAAGCTGTTTGTGTTTTGTAATCACAGTAATGCTTGGGATCCCTTGCGGTAGGGCCAAAGATTTTAAGTTACTGTAAGGGTACAATGAACAGCATCCATATGATGACCATTATTAGTTATTTAGCATCCTCTACTCTGGTTGTCCTGCCCACAGTGGAGTGTAAGAACTGGATGGATTTGACTTGATAAGCATTTCACATTTCATTAATGACATGATTTTGAATTTTTCCCTAGGCACAAAGATGTCATCGTCAGCCAAGGTAAATGAAACAATTTATTTTTAAGTGCTTGGATGAGGTTGAAAAGAATGAATGAATATTATTTCCTGTAAATAAATACATTGGGGTTTGTGTTTGGGGTACAGAGTAAACATAGCATTAGTAAGCACTCCAAGAATTAATCTGGCTGGTCTCAAGATCTATATACAAATCTTTGGAGATTATGGAGAAATGCCTCATCAAATTGGATCATCAGGAAGGGCAGAATCTTTTTGTGGGTGGTGGGAGGATTAATTTTACTTTTGTGAAACCTTTTTTTGATCATTGTGTGTATGTGTGTAAGTAGACAAGGTAATGCAAACAAAAGGCTGAAGTTCTGACTAGTCTTCACCCAAGCAGGTCTAAGTGAGGCTGTAGAAATAGTTTTAAGATATTTTATTTCTGTCCCATAACCAGCAAAAATGTCAACTCGTGAAAAAAACAGCCAAGGTAAGAATGAAGCTGCTCCCTTCGGTTGTTTTCTAATTCAGTGCTCTCGTGAATCTTTTATTTGGCTTTTCACCATCAAAGAGCATCAGTGCATGGACTCTTTACTAAAATCTTGGAGCATTTAAATACAAATTTCAACTTTCTTATTATGGAGATGTATGTTTGCACATTGCACGTATCTCTGGGGAGCGTTTGGGGGGGTAGTCTAAAATAAATCACTACACGCATCATTTCCTCAGAGAGGAATGTGCGTTCAAATACAGTTCTAGAAGTCTTGCACTGTTGCCTAAGATATTAGAATTGAGAACTGCCAACTAAAAGATTTGTTTTATCTCAGCTTTCCGTCTTGCCAATATTACGACATTTACACGCTGATTAGACAAGAATGGAGACCGAAGATTTTAATAGAGTCTCCAAAAGGAAAAATGAGTCTTTTCTGCACTCAGTGTCTTTGCACACTGATGGGTCACACATTTTGTTGTGTGACATCTGCTGATGCCTTGTTCAGGCCCCAGAAGACCACCTGAACATGGTGGATGTGACAATGAAAGAAATCTACTTGTGTTGCAAAACTACTCTGCTTTGATGTCCTGCAGCATGCAGTTTCACAACTCAAGCATGTAACCCAAGTGCATGCTGTACACACCATGTGTCTGTGCACAGAGGCTCTGTCTCGTGCTCCTTTGCTGCTAATTAACAAATCTGTTGTCTCTGAATCCTGTGCTGTAAGCAAGATTGTGTTACACTCACTTGGATTACTTTGGGTCTCCTCTAAATTTTCTTTCCAAAATTAAGAAAAGACCAATATTTTTTTAAATTCATATATTAATTGTAGTGAAAGCCAAATCCTTACATTCCATTGCTTTATCTTTTTCTAATTTACAATTAGAGATTTAAAAATACTCTAAATTTTTTTCTTATCAAAAGTGTCCTTCAAAGGCAGGAGGGGTTTATGAGTGCACAAGCCTCAGGAACAAAGAGAAAATGTTTCTTTATACCAGTTTGCTTAACACCAGCTGTGGAATGATCCATACATGCAGCAATGGTTACTCTAAAAAAGAAATTAATCTGTAATGTCCAGACCAGGTGCAATTTAAATTAAAAAAAACAACTACAGTTCTATTAAAAAAAACCCCTTTCTACCAAATGCAACATTTCACAAGCCTGAGTTACATACAGCTAAAACACTTTAATGCTAATTCTTACCTTAAAATGTGTGTCTGTGATTTTACGTGTTCTGCCACGGATGGGACATCCTCCAGTTCTTGTCCTGTACTTCTTAATTCTCATGGGCTTGATGTGTGCCCTGCAGTCTGGTGTGTTACTCTACACATGCTGTGAACGACTCCTGAACGATGAACCTTTCATATGTTGTGCCACAGTCTCTTCTGAGTCCAGCTGGAATGACAGAAATGCGATGCACATGATGGTGGCCCCACTTATATGGAAGATGGAGTGAAAGTAAAGAAAAATGCATTCATTAACCTGTTAAACAATTATAATGGCAACATCATTCTGCCTTCAGCATGGATGAAGTTGCCATTAGCTGCTCAACCTTCAAAGGTTGTTTTTTTTTTTTTGTATGGACCAATGAGTGTATTTTTGGGCAGCTTTTAGAGTATGTCTGTGTGTAAGGCTGTGGTAGGTTTTGTGTTGAGTTTACTACCACAAAGATAACCACCTGCTGGGTCCCCCCCTTTCCAGTATAAGTTTAGCAACTTAGCCAGTTGGCACCTTGACCTAACCAGTCAGAAAGTTGGAGTTGTGCTTCATTTGTTTTCTGGAGGTGAATCCAGTGCAGAATTGTCTTGGGAAGGGTGGGCTGAAGGGTGGTCTTTGCTCATGCTGTTTGTGCAGGACCCTCCTGTTCTGCATCCCAAAGGCATGAAAAGTTAGAGCTGCCTCTTGAGCCTTGAAGAAATTCCACATTAAAAATATATTAAAAAAGTTTGGAAAGACAGCGAAATTGCTAATTATCACCGCAGAAGGTGTTTGCATTGGTTTATAGGATGGAAGATGACAGTTCTGATATTGTATGTCAAGATGCATTGAACATCCTGAAATCACTTGGTTTCCTTGGGTTGATCCATCAACTACAAAAACTGCTTTGAAACATGGCTGTGTAAGTGCACCTCCACGAACTTAAGATGTTTTTTGCTCCTTTGGTTCTTGGGATCTCACTTTTCTAGCAGCAGAAGCTAATGTGTTGTGACCCATCTGTGTGCACTCACTGTGATTTCAGTTGATCCCATGTATTACCTGTAGAAATGAAAGACTTGAGCAAGTGAGACTTGAGATGACCTTCATGAGTCTGAGTAAACTTGGATATGAAGTCCTCCAGAGAACGTGCTGCAGGTCTTGTGTATAGATGTCAGCAAGACTTGGCCAGTCCTTTCTTCCTGCAGCTGCATTCTGGGCAGTCAGTGGTGACTCCTGTCTTCAGGACCATGCCAAGGCCATGTGTGTTAACATCTACTTCTATATCAGTGCTAGGTTTTGTTTCCTTAGTAACTTTATGTCTCCCACTTGGGTTGCATTGCTGCTGCTCCATGTTAAGTTTAGTCCTGAGCTTCGAGCATCTTGGCTTATGCTGCAGCAGAGGTAACAGGGACAGGAGCACGCTGGTGATGCCAATCAGATGGTGGAAGCATTACACACATTTCTGTGTATTTGCTGAAGAGATTTTTGGGGTTTCAAGATTTTTTTAGTTTTTTAATATTATTTTTAATTTGTCCTGTTAAACTGAGATGGTGTTTTGACAATAAAATCCTGTACTAAGGAGATACTAAAATTCAGTGAAAATGCAGTAAATTGAGCAGATGCTTAGTGCAGTACTGGCTGAAGTTATTCTTTTAATTCTTGACCAGCAGGTGTGTATAGTTGTCTATAAAAACCATCTTGCTTTTCACATCAGCAGAGACATTTTTGAAGTATTAATCATAGAATGTGTTGATTTGGAAGAGACCTGATCATAAAGCATTCATATTTTTTATACCCAGAAGTTAAGACTTGCCTTATTTAGGAGATAAAAGGTATTTTTTGTCACCAAGACCGCATTTGAGTTTAGTTTTCAGTGATAGCAGCTCCACAAATGAATCACTATTTCACTTACTGCAAAATAATAGGATATTGAGATGCTTGTGGATGGCAATAAAAACCATATGTGAACAAATTAATGAAAAACATGCGACACATTCCTACGTTTTTGTTTCTTTTTAGAATGTGCTTTATTAGTTTCCAGTGCTTTTTTCCTTCTGTTCGTTTAACTGTGCTATAGTTCTAGCTTTGAAGAACAGGGCAACTGTGAAGCACATGATGGAAAAATTTACCCTACTCACAGCGTGAGAGTGAAAAATTCACTAACTGCCACAAATCAGGGGTTTTTCATCAGATTTTCTGTCAGTTCTGTATTGAAAGTTTTCAGAACTATCTCACATCTCTCTCGTTATTATTGGGCTCGGCCACAGTGCATATTGTTAAAAACTGCAGATACCATCAGAAAAACAAATTGGTATGTGGGAGCTTTTATTAATTCTTGGTGAAGTCATGATTTTATTATTTAAGCAGGAAGCATTTAAATGGTCTTACTGAGCTTATCTGTGCCCAGTGCACCTTTTGGACTCTTTTTTAAAGATAAATGCTCTAATTTGATACTCAACTTGAATTAATGAACGTTTATGTTTTATATAGTACTTGTTAATACCTGGGTTCATACTGCTTAATAACTTGTTACTACACAGATTGTTAATGTCACCAGATACATGTGAAAACATGGCTTAAACTGTGATTGACTTACCAAGTTATATAGAATTAATAACCAAGATGCATCACTTGGTCTAATGAGAGGTGCCTCTGCCTGTGGCAGGGATGTTGGAACTAGATAATCTCTAAGCTCCCTTCCAATCCAAACCATTCTGTGCTTCTATGATGTAAAACTACAAAATCACTGCAAACCGAGGCAGGTCCATTATCTTAGGTGCTTTTTTCCACTGTTTGGTTTCCATTGCTCCAGTTCACATTGGTGACAGTTCGTGTTCCCATGTGTCAGATTCACTGAACATCAAGACAGAGCTTAGCGTGAGGGATGGCAGTTACAGGGAGTTACTATAACTTAAAATTTATGTCGTGGTCTGGGCATGGTGGTGGGATTGGGTTGCACCCTTCAGTGTGCTTTTAGTGCTGGTTCAGATTAGAAACAGGCTTCTCTGCTTTTGTCCCTCCTGTTAGTGGTCCTACAGGGCTTTTGGTCACAGAGCAGAAGCGCTTGAGGGAAAGAAGCTGTTTGTAGTATTAAAAAGCATAACTTAACTGGTCAAGGGACTAGAAGGTGACGACGGAGTAATAAATGTACTATAGATGTGGTATAGCATATTAATAGAGAATTCTTCTTGGCCAAGCCTTGTTGGAGTCTTTTGGGGTTGATGGTTTGTGTTTACTTGTAATTCACTTTAAGATTTAGATTAACTGTTGAGCACGAGTAGAACAGAGCTGAAGATTTTTGGTGCATCAGCCCATGTTGCTTTTCAATAGGTGTGGTGGCACCTATTGGAAATTGTCATGAATAATCAGAAAGATGGGATTATTCAATGATTCCTTAGAAACTGAAATTAAAACCATGTAGAAAAAACACATTGTTGTGTTTATTGACTATTACCCTCTGATTGTTGTATAAATAAATATAAAATAGATATTTTTTAATAAACTTATAGTATATAAAACAACTACTATAAGCTCGTTAGAGTTCCCATTATTTGTACATTTACTAACTGAATATCATTTCATTACAGCATAGACTTGCAGAGCTAGCTCAGGGTCTATCTAAATAGAATAGTGTGATATGTTCTTCTGCTTCATTCTTCCCATTCAGTGCTTCTGTGGTGGGGTCTGAACATTTCTTTATACAAGGTAGAGAATTTTTACTTTCCTATCCACTATTTTCAGGCCAGTTGATACTAGAATTGAGGAATTTTTTTCTTTGTTGGACTTTTTTCCCATCTGCTCTTTTTCAAAGCTCTGACTTCATATTGCCTATGCTCTGTTATCTGCCTATCTGCTGCAAGATGACCAGGCTCTTGTTCCAAAAAACCAAGGAAAACAAGGTCTTGACCTACTGTGTTGTATCTGGAAATAGTGATACTGCAGGAAGGAAAGGGATAGTCTCATGCTCTCGGTTCTTCCAGTTAAGTTAAGCCAGTATGCTATGAAAGAGTTAAATCACTGGTTTTCTTAACTTGCAGATACAAGAATTTGGCCTGAGGCAATGGATTGCTGTTGAAGAAAGGTTTTGTTGATATACTGCCAGCATTTCAAAGAGATTTGTACATTAATATTATATCTGCCCTACAGGTTATTTTGACGAAAGGGAATTTACAGTCTTAAACAAAAGTCTTTCAGTGGGTTGTCTTTTTTTTTCTAAAATTAATCCTTCCTCTTCTGTAGGGAGAGGCTTGATCAAGTTATACCTAGGCAGTGTCAGTCTAACAAGTCTCTTAAATATGTATCTTCAAAGGTAATCTTGAATAAGGTGCAGCTAGCTAATAAAAGCAAAAAAATGTTCTTGTATTTATGGGAACATTTAAAGAGCTAATTTGTACCTGAATGCCCTGCAGACTGTCTTTTTCCTGAGCTCCAGGAGAGCCTCTTCTCTTCTGGCCAAAGACCTGACTTCATTCCTTTGGGCTCTTCATCTCTCTCATCTGCAGAGTCCCAACAGGTGCAACTGGCTCCATCCCTATGAATTTCAGTTGCAGATTGTCGCCACTGTTCTAAGCAGTGATGAAAAATCTGATCCTAAATTTGTGGTGTCATTTTGTTCTGATCTTGTGGAACCGCAAGTGCCAAGCTCGGTGTTAAATGAAGAATCCGCCTCGCACAAAGGGATGGTATTTTTAAAATACCCTCAGGCTATAATATCTCTGTGGAATGCATACTAGAAAAATACTTTGGTGAAAAATGCAACACAGTACTAGCTTAGAGTAACCATCATTTGTCTCAGCTGCAGCACCAATCTGTAGCTGTACTCAGCCGCGCAGTTAAGCAACCCACATTTAGTAAAATAACTGTTGTTTCTAATTTAGCTGCTGGGAAGTGAGATTTTGTTCTTTGATGTTTGATCTGAAGCGAGTTTTCTTCTGTTGTGATGGACTCATAGGATTCATGTTCAAAGGAGCTGTACTTCTTAGAAAGAAGTAGGACAACTGATTTTCATCTTCTCTGTATTTGTTCCTTGTATACTTGACTTAAATGGCTCTACTTCCATTGTCTTGGTATTATAACAAGGGAAAAATCGTTACACGTTAGTTTTATGTTGTTTAATTATTACAGATATTAAATCAGCTATCAGGGTCAAAAGTGACACAAAATTTAATGAGTTCTAGGTCTCAGACAGTTGTCTTGAGCACACTAAAAGTAGGGAAGGAGTCACATTAATTGTATCTTTTAAATCTGGGAAGCTGGTCAATTTCATGAACTGTGACCTGCTTCATCACACCAAAATTACTGAAACTGTTAAGCATCAAGAGATGCTTACGAGGTGGAACAAAAGGGTTTGACAATGAGAGTCAGAGCTGGGGTTGCTCTTCCACAGACTTTTGCACAACTGATCATTCTGATATTTATGATTAGAAATACTTATTTAAAATAACCTAGAATATTTAGCTCTTTTTTTTATTTGTTGGTTGTTGATATTCTACCTAGTCTAGCTAGTTCATCTTAGAGTGTTAGTTTGTGATGAGATACAGTTTCAGATATATTATTCAGATTTTTATGCTTTTTTTCTGCAGTGTTCTTGTATCTTAGCTCAGCCCTTATGGTTTGGTTAGCTGGCACCTAGGTGGGTTAAAGAAATGGCCGGATGGTCAATCTCAGAGGGTCATAGTGGTAAATGAGTCCTACTCTACCTGGTGGCCAATAGCTAACGAGTCTGCAGAGGTCTGTCCAAGACCTATCCTGGTTTAAGTATTCAGTGGTGTCAAGAGATGCATAAAGAAGAGCGCCGGGCAGGGATACAAGCTAGCTGTGGAGGGGCTTCAGGATAAAAGCCTTGTAGTTGCCACGGTTGCCAAGAGTTGTGTCATCTTAGTCCTCATTGGTTTTCAAGACTGGACTAGGTAAAACCCTGAGGAGTGTAGTCCAGCATCAGGGCTGAGCCTGCTTTGAGCCAGCGGTTGGACTCAAAGACTTCCTGAGGTCACCTTCATTCCTGCGCCATATCCTGTGATTCTGTGATTACTTAAGTTACAAATTTTAAGCTGAATTTGAAATTTGCCTTTCCAATTTAATCAGCATATCTAAAATGTTACACGCACAGGCTGTTATATTGCAAATCCAACTAACACTCGCGTATGTCTGTGTGATTGTGTGTATTTTAGTGTTCTGTTTCAAAAAACGAATGAACTCTGTGCCTTTACCAAGCTCTCATTTCAAAAATAATTGTTATATCACCAGTGTTATTTGCATCTCTGTGCGTATTACTGGTCTCTTCTGTGCTTACTTCTTGTGTAAACTTGCTGCGTGATTAACTAATGCACTTTTTTGTTCCAACAGAGGGAGAATATATCAAGATGTTCATGCGAGGTCGGCCAATCACAATGTTCATTCCTTCCGACGTAGAGAACTATGATGATATTAGGACAGAGCTGCCTCCTGAAAAGTTAAAACTGGAGTGGGTGTATCCTTGATATCAGTAGTGTGACTTGGTATTCTCTTTATGTCTTGTCTTTCTTTTTCATTGTTTATTTTTCCTTTACATCTGGTATTGGGGCTTCTCTGGTAAAAGGTAAAAATGATGTAAAAGTGGAGGGGGGGGAGTTAAATTTAATAGAATAATTGAAATTATTTGTGGCTACTATATAATATGACTTTGAGCTGCAAAATCTGTAATTACAGATAAAAACTCTTATTTCTTTGTTTTGCTGTCAGATGTAAAAGTGGAGTTATTTCTAGTATGAAAGGAAGTATCTGAGAGTCACAGAATTTCAAAAACATTCCTTTTTGTCCCCTCACAATATTAATATTGGTTTTGCGTTTGACAGCTTTAGTTTTCAGTCTCTGCTCATATTTAGGGGCTCTTAGAACTAAAATGGAAGCTCTTAGAAGAAAAATGGCCAACAACAATGCTCCAGGTTTGGTAGATCAGCCCTTAAATTCATTTTAAGAGACATAGTTTTGCACATGTGTGGGTCTTCCCACCACCTTCCATCCCTGCAGACCCTGCCAGTAAGCTGTGATTGTAGTAAGTATCTCAGTACTTCAGTCAAACATGTCTAGGCAGTACTTTAGTTGGTGTCATAATCTCAAGTTTGATCCTTCTGATGTTGCTGAAAGCATGAAGATTTTGAGGAATGTTGCTGAAACCCTATTGTGTGTCAGGGGATGAACAAAGGCTGCTCTACTCTTTCCCGTGTATCTGTTAGCCACTAAAGCATACAGATATTTTAAGTAACACATTATTATTTATTTAAGAAAAGATGTCTCTATTACTTTTCCTGCCTTTATGAACTACTAGATGTTTGAAAGAGATAATGTTGGCTGCTTGGTCATAAAGAGCAGCTGTGGAGCTCATGTCCTCTGGACTTTTCCATGAGATTGTGAAAACTTAGACCATGAAGGAGCATAGTTTTGGGTTAAAAGCGTAACTGGAGAGAAAGCAAGTCATGCTTTGCAAAGATATTTTGCCCAGCTACTGTCCCAGCTGTTGGGTGCTGATGCTGGCAGTCGTGGCTGTAGAGTGAAGTGGGTCAGCCACTGCTCTAGCTGGAATATTACAATAATAATAACAACAACTCTACTTTTCTGTGGAGCAAAGTACAGCAGGATTCACTAATTAAATTTATTTCCCCCACAAACATATGAGGGCTAGAACTGGAGGAAGACCACATTTACTTTTTCAGTAGCAGAGAGCAGTTTGGCCTGAGGAAACTGATCATGGAATCACACCCTTGGTTAAGTAGGTGTAAATCCCAGTGTGGATACACTTATTTCATGGCCAAGGACCTTCAGTTCAGGTTAAACCAGTTTCCTGCTGACAGCTAATTGAAGTGAAATAATTCCAGTCTAAAAGCATTGTCCGTGTGTTTGTGGAATCTGTTTAAAGAAAAGTCAAATTTAATCAGAGATGAGTGTATGAGTGTAGGATATCTTCTTGCCACCATGGTGAAGAAAACAATGAGGAAAAGGAAGGAAAATTTTTGAAGGCTTGGTATTGGTCTGTATGAAATGTCACAATATTGCTCATTAGTTTTGGAGAAGATACAGCAGCAAGAGATCTTGTAGTTCATGCTCAGGAAGCCTGTATAACTTACTAAAAAGGGCATGGGGACAGAGATGGACAATATTTAGTGATGTCACTGTTTGGAACTGAAAGCTCAGTTCAGTCATCCAAACCATAAATCTAATTTTTAACAGCTTCAGTTCCCCTGAAGTTCTTCTGGGTGATTTTTTATAGTTAGCTTTTGAAAGACGCTGCTCAACTATGAACAACAAAAGACAAAAATAAGTGGTTCTTATGTAGAATTTTTTGTTTGGTTGGGTTATTTTGGTGGTTTGTATGCTTAGAAGGGAGCTTCATCTTTTTACATGTCCTGCAGGTATATTCAATGGCTGATAGCTAGTGCTGTGTGGATACTAGAGCACACACTTCACATTTGTCTGCCCTGCAGCTTACTGCCCATTGAAGAAATACCTAAGCTGCTTAGCAAGATAAAGTAGCTCATGGGCAAGTCTGAGCTTTTGACCGTGTCTGGTTCCCGAGTGATTTAATTTTACATTTAATAATTTAGTTTGCTTTGTAGTGCAATCTTTCCGGCTGCACTTCAGAACTGGTTAAAGTGTATCTGGCATTCCCAGTAACAGTGAAATAGGCTTATTTAGCAGCTAAGAGGTCACACACAGGCTGGTGTTGATAGGCAATGACTTTATAGACTCTTTCTCCTAATGTATAGCAGTTCAGTTTCTGTAGGGTATTTATTGACTCCATTTGATAAGATTATTTTTAGCACTAATGCTTTTCTTTGTAAGAATTTTCTATTGAATTCTGAGGTACTCAAATCAGTTTTCATGGGGGCCATGGGTATTCTTAGCGAATTAAAACCAAAAAACGAACCCCAAGACTAAAAGCTGTTAAGCACATTACGTGTTTGGGACAAATTAGTGAGAACCATTCACAATATGAAGTCAGTGGTCTCTGAATTTCCCTGGGTGAAACATAGTCTCGTCAGAAGATTAATATTGACATTTAGTGGAAATTAAACATCAAAGTGATGTCACTTCTTCTGTGGAGAGACACTCAGTTATTGTATTAATATATCCGCAGCTTTGAGGAATATGGGGAAAGAATAGGCTGAGAAAACTGAACTAGCTTTTGCAGCCCTGTGAATGCCAGGGCTCAGTGGTGGGTGCCAAAATGTTTAGCTGTAGCTTTTCATGGTAGACTTGTGCTGTGAAAAGGCATGTTTGTGTAAATCATTAATGTTCAGAGATGTCAGTCTTCTGAAGTCCTTATCAATACAGTCCCCCTATTGTACGCAGCAGGTGAACAAGATCGGCATTTCTGCTCTGGGAAGGTATTTTCCATAGCATTCTTCACGCTTCATCATAGGAAAAATATTTCCTTTGGTTCTTAGCCCATCAGTTTTCAAAGTTCTGTGGTGTTGTTGGTTTGGTTTAGGTTTTTTGTGAAAGGCCATTTTGGAGTTTTTCTTTGTTCAACCAGTGTTTAAAAGAAGAATGAAAACAAAGTGGGAAAGTAAATAGTGTTGGAGGAGAAAGAGAGGGAGGGTAGCATGGTGAGGGATTTTTGGGGTGGCACTGGAAGGGGAGTGGTTGTATTTTAGGTAGAAAAATATCCCTTTTACAAAAGTAATAGAGGCCAGGCTGTCAGTTTAGATGTTAGGTTAGCCCAAGCTTGGACAGCTGCACTTTTCCTCATTTAAGAGAAAGAATCGGCTTCTTCCATCGAGGTTTCTCCGCCTGGGTCTCTGGCTTTGTTTTATTTACCTGATTAACCAAGACCTAAGGCTGGAATCCTTCAGCTGAACTGCTTAATGTATTTCCCATATTTTCCCTGCTGTTGCAGGTGGGTTAGTTGGCACTGGAGAACACTGTCAAGTGCAGGACCCAACAGGAAAGTTGTGTTTTTGCAGGCTACAGAGCTACTGTTAAAGTCCTGAGTTATGATGTTAAATATATACCTGGTGATACTGCAAACTGAAATACTTGAGACACGTTAATAGTCTTGATGAAGAAAATATCACCTGTTTCAGAGAAATCATGAGCTGTAAAAATGATTGATCAGGCTGTTTTGCAGCATGTAAAACGTCTGAAGAAGTCATTAGGAGTCATGCAGATTTCCTACAAAAATCACCCCTTTTTTATGTATTTGGGGGAGATTTGGAGGGAGTATTTTGCACCATGTCAGTTCCTTTTGAGTCTTGTTTGTTTTAAAAATACTCTTAAAAAATATGTCCTGAACTTGGCAGCTGCTCTGCGGCAGCTTTCAGTGTTCTGAAGAGCACTAAGGATTTTCACACGCTTGTTTTAAAAGGCTGGATGAAAGTAATACTCTGATGCCCAGGGTGCAGATGTTGCTGTAAAGAATGTTAAACCAGAATAGCAAGTCCTGTTGTTGCCTAATGAAACATCACATGGAGGGTATTATAAATAGACAATGCTGTATTTGTTTTAGTTCAGTGTACTTTACATATTTTCTTTCTAACATCAGTGAACATCGCTTTTTAAGGGATTTTATTTCCCAAAGTCTTGGGTTATGGGGTCTGTCTTGCTGTTTTAAGTTGTTTTACTGAAATTGTACATTATTTACAGAGGAAAAACCATTTAAATAACTAAAACATCTGCTGACATGAGAGCTCCCCAGGAATCCTGTAAAGAACAACAAGTGCGAAAAATAAGTTGAAAGTTGTTATGTTGTTTGGTTGGTTTTTTTACTGTTATAGAGTGATTATTAAAACCTTGACTTAAAAAAAAATGAATATATAGGTATGGGTATCGTGGAAGAGACTGTCGAGCCAATGTTTACCTTCTTCCTACCGGAGAAATTGTGTATTTCATTGCTTCGGTGGTGGTACTATTTAATTATGAGGAGAGAACTCAACGACACTACTTGGGTCATACAGACTGCGTTAAATGGTTAGTATAGAACATTTGCATGTAAGTATACTTATAAGTGTACAGAATTTATTATTTAAATTTTTTATTCTCTCCTGCTGCTGAGCTCCTTAATGTCATCATAACTGTAGTTATTTTCTGTTTCATCAGCCCCAGTAGGTTCACTGCACTGGGACTGAATGGTCCTAGCTTAGGATTTCTGGCTTAAATATAAAGCATTAAAAATGTTCCACACTGATGAAAGGATTTTTGCCTCTGTTACTCTAAATAGATGCCCCAGCAGTTAAAGGTTGTTGCCAGTCTAATTCTAGATCAGTGATTTCCAGGCACTGTGGTAAAGGCATAGTCTTAAAGGAGAGTTAGAAAACCAAATGGAAAACGGAGCAATAACTGTAATAATAATCTTATAAGAGATTCCCCATTTAAGTATTAATAAAGATGTTTGCAAGACAAGATAGAGAAGCAGGGAAGTTGAAGCTCATGTAAGGCAGTTGCTGACTTTGCATTAGTCCAATGTTGAGCATAAGCTCTCTGTTGTACTTGGATGGAGCAGGGTTGTGTCCTGGTTTCAGTGGGACACTCCCAGACTAGCCATGGTCTGGCCACCAGCAGGTTGGAGTCAACCAGGGCAGCTTCCTCAAGGTGGCTCAAAGGTGGATCCCAGACTATAAATGTCACACTCACTGTGAAGGGCAAGTTTGCTGAGGTCCGTCTGCTGAGCTCCTCCTTCTTCCCATCTCTGAGGGGCTCATGCACCATTCTGCTCGTGAGAACTCCTTCCCATTTATTGTGACTGCCATACGTTTGCTGGGCTATAACTTTGTGTGATTTATGTTGGCATTAGTTTTGGTATTTTAGTAAGTCAATTTTTATTTAAACCCGTGGGTCTCCTTTTCCTGATCCCCCTTCTCAGGTGGGGATGATCACTAGGTTGATAGAGCAACCACGGTAGTTTCACCCTAGATGTGGGCTGAATGGAGACAGGTGGCCATCTGAACCTCTTTTCTCCTGCCAGTGCTTTGATAACTGTAATTGCTTCCTGTGGGAGAAATGCTCTCAGTCTTAGGCTCTTCACTTTCATTAAAAAACTAGACTGAATTGTAGTTGGGTTTGGTATCCATCATTCTAAGCTCTTCAGGCTTCCCCTGCTCCTCCTCTCCTGTTTCAGTGGCTTTCTTCACCTGCTTCATGTTACAGAGAAAGCAAATAAGAAGGTCGATCCAAAAATCACTAGGACTGAGAGGATTTGTATTCTGGAATCTGGTTTCTCACATCAGCTCCAAAGCAAAGTGTTTAGCAAAAGAAGATTTTCAGTTACACAATCAGTGCATCATCCCAGTGTAGTTTATTAGTACATAAAACTACCTCAGTAACCCACTTCAAATGTTAGTAATCCCGACTCAGCTGGGTGCACAAGCCCTCAGCCGACATCTCAGCTGATTTTTTTCCCCAGATCCATGCAGTCTGTAGGTTTAGGCAAAAACCTGTAAACAATACAAGTGCTGTGGCATTTACTAATATGACCTGTAACTACATGTAGGAAGCTGATCATGAGACAATGAGTTTTTCATTACAGTGAGATCCCAATGTAGTGCAAACCTTAGATTTGTCAGGATGTGGAGGTGACACTGTGGCAGTCCTGGTCGTGTGCTAGCAGCCACCATGAGAACCTGATCAACCTGTCATTACTACAGTGTGTAACAAAGCATGAAAGTTTTTCATCAGACTTGTCTCCTTAAAAATGGGATTTAGGATCCTAAGTGTCTACAGGGGCTTCTATTGAGAAAGAAAAACAAAAAATTACAAAAAATACCTCTCCGTTTTGAAGACCTATGACAGCAAAAGCAAGTCATATTTCTGTCTGTCTTAGTCTTGCAGTTCATCCAGACAAAATTAGAATTGCAACAGGACAGTTAGCTGGAGTGGATAAAGATGGAAGGGTAAGTAATAGAGCTGTTGAGCAGTAGTATCTTGTTTTGAAAAATCAGGGAAAAAAGTGGCTTTGGTGTTTTTATTGTGATCTCATCATTACCTCCTGTTTGCAGTTCAGTTAATACACCACATTAACTGAGATATGGTTGCTGTTTCTAAGGTAGCAGCCCATATCTCTCACAAAAGACAACAAGTGAGCACTCAGCCATCCATCAAAATTAGTAGAAACTCATAAAGTCCAGGAAACTCACTTCAAATTTTGCTAGCAAATGTGAAACCTGCAATTGGTTTGTAAGACCCTGTCATATCTGTCCCATTCCTTACACTATGTCTTCTCCCAGAGAACAAGTCCCTGGTTCTAGGGGTCACTGTACCCTTAAGGCTTCATGGAAGAGAAGAACCTTGAGAATTCCTGGAAGGTGTGTCAAGCTGTCCTGCAAACTTGCTCCTCTGGGAGCAGGTGCATTTGACTGTGCTTGTCCCTGGCTCTTGGCATGCTCTTAAGAATTTGGATAATTGGATGGTCTTCATAGGGTTACAGAAAGAGGAGTCAAAAAAAGAAAAAAGAAGAGGAAAAATGAAAGATACCGTGAGGTGTAGAAGCACATTAAATGTAACCCTTATTCACATGTTCGACTTAATTTCTTACACTTCATAAGAAGTTGATATGGGACTTTTTCTATAGATGTTAGGATTCTCTCCTGAATATTTTTGACTCTCTTGTTAAGCCTGTTTGGGTTTTCCATGCATTGGATAATTTGTCCCATTCTGTGGTGAAGACTGTCCTTAAGCCAACTTAATTCCCACTTTGTTTGTGATTTATGAAGCTGGTTTGGGATGGTACTTGTGTGAAATATATTTTCACTGAGTGATGGTCAGGGGACTCCATACAACAGGGTATTTTTTTCCTACTTTATATCTAAAAGAAATCCCAAGGTTTGGTCAGAATTTTTAGTCATTGCATAAAACTGCAGCTGTGTCTGGGATCTGAAATGCAAGATGACTCTTGGATTATTTATTCAATGACTTGAATTTAGTATAAAAGTAACAGACAAAACATTTCTTTCCGCACCTACCATATACCACCACACTTAATTTCCTGCCTCAGTGGCACCATGTTTACAGCCCAGATACAGGCAGTAACGTAATTTTACGATGGTGTGTCCCTGGAAGAGGTTGCCAGGAGAGTTAGTTGAGGCCTCATCCCTGGAGTCATTCAATGTCAGGCTTGATGAGACTTGGGGCAGTGTGTTCTAGCCAGAAATGTCCCTCCTTATTGTTGGATGAGATGACCCTTGGAGGTCACTTCAAACTCTGTGATCTTGCCTATGAGCTTCATAGTACCATTTTGGTTGCAAAAGATGTTTAAGATCATTGAGTCCCACTGTTAACCTAATTATCCAGCAGAATTGCAGCAGAGGTCACCCTGCATTTCAGCCCATGCTTTGTAACTGGGGTAGAATCAGCTTAACAAACCCAACATCTGTATGCAATACGACTTTCCCTGTTGATGACATTGGTCATCCCATTGCTTTTCCATGCAGCCTCTGCAGCCCCATGTTAGAGTGTGGGACTCGGTGAGCTTGGTGACACAGCAGGTTATTGGCCTCGGCACTTTTGAGCGTGGAGTGGGCTGCTTGGATTTTTCCAAAGCGGTAAGACACATGTGATTTATTTGATGTGTTAAATCTCTTATCCAGTTCTTTGCAATGGGCAGATCTCTGGAGGTGTTGTCTGTGGTGTCTGGGTCTCTGTTGGTATCACTAGATTTGATGTGCACATTATACAGCCAGAAGCAGGAAATGGCACATGTGAAATTGTGGTAGTAAATGCAACACAGTGAACAAATAACAGCAAAAAAACCCCTAGAATTTGAAGTGTCTGCTTGGTTTGGTTTTGTGTGTGAGGGACTTAGCTTCTTGTTTGTTAAAAACAAGTTAATTAGTGAGGTTTGTTAAGGCAAATGTTAGTGAGTTCCAAGGGTAGGGTTTAATCCACCAGCAGGAAATTTAAATTATCTTCTGCAATTTTTTCCCAAGCATGAATTTCACGATTTGTGCCTTCACACAAACCAAACCCCTAAACTGGTTAATGAACCCACAAAATCTATCAGAAAAGTCAGTAGTAAGTGGAGCTTGATGTTGATAAAGTTTTCATTTCAAAATCTATTTTTTTCCTCTAAAAATCTGTATGTATTTTAATCATCAAACTCACTGGATATTTTTGCCAGAGCACTTGGACTTAAGAAACCTCCTGAAAACCATCACTTTAATTCTTGAATCACAGCAATGAGTATGTGTAAACAATGAAAATATGGGGATAAAAAAATTTGTATTATATTTTGCTAATAGTGGTAGAGATTAACTAGACAGCTGAGATGGAAAGGGATATCTGGAGATCACCTCACCCCATGTCCAGCTCACAGCAGGATGGTAGAAAAGAAACATTTGGGCTGCAGTTTCACTTGACAATTAAATGTTCCTATGTTCGTTGTATCTAGAGTTTTTAATTTCACAAATAAGTTAGTTTTAAATTGTTTTTTGCAAGTATAAAATTGTAAAGGAGCACTTCATTCCTGTCACTCTAATAAACCAAATACAACTTTTGAACTCAGATAAATATAATAGCATTATAATCAGTGTTATTAGTAATAATAAATATTACTTATATATTATTAATACTAGTTTCATAATGTTATTATAAATAATATTGTTTGTAGATGATAATATGAATATTTTAATATATTTATATATTATAAATATGTATTCCATCATTTAAAAAAAACCAAGCTCAAAAAGTAAGGACCTTGTGAGATCTAGAATTTAGCTTTTACTAGTTCTGTTCTGCAGCTGAAACTGGTTTTGATGCATTATAGTCTCACATCATTGGTCACTAGACTGAAGCAGTGATCATGCACTATGTAGAAAACAATGTTTCTACCACATAATTTTAGTCATACACAACCAGAGCTGTGCATGTTGCCAGTGCCATCTTCAGTAGTTTTTTTCACTTAATATTTGATGTGTGTATCTACATTTTACTGCTCATACTGCTGTTTGGGTGTAAAAATGTCAGCCTCCTCTATTCTCTTAATTTGTTAGAAAATGTGCTTGAACTGTGAAAACCAACTTTAAAATTAATCAGGAATCCCCCAAATCTTTCTCTGCATGCCCTTGAAATGACTGGTGTGTGTGAGTATATGCTGCTGTGAGTAAGCGTGGGTTTTGTTCTAAGATTGTCTCTCTGCTCCATTACAGGTACCGTTATGTTAATTACCAGTAATCAAAATTAGCTGTTTCTGTTACTTGATACTGCTCTGGAGCCATCATTTTATTCTGACAGTGGTATCTTTGTTGCAGTTTTACCAACTATATGACAAAGCTGCTGGTACTCAGTGCTCCTCAAGGGGAAAAAATAAAAGATGTGTGTATGAAATTTGATAAACTCACGCGCGCAAGTGTGTGTGTGTGTGGTGGTGACATTTGTATAAACACCTAGTATTGCCAGGTCCAGGTATTTGTGGAATAGAAAAAGGAGTGAAATGTCTTTGCTGCTAATTTGATACTAAAGGAAGGAAAAAAAAGGACCCCACCACCAAAAAACTCTTAAGGGGAAGATTAGTTGAGACCTCCCTAGACCTCCCTGGAATATTATATATACATGATATAATTTATGCATTAAGCTTTCCTAGAATATTATTTGAAGCATAGTTATTTTTATGAGGTTTTGCAAAAAATGGTGTCTGTCTTCAAGACAAAAGACAAATGCCACCTATATTGAGCTGACAGTTACTTTTAAAGGACTTGATTAATTTAGGGTTTTTTTACCTTTTAAAAAAATGTTACTGTTTCTAAAGAAATTGTTTTGTCAGCATTACTTTTCTTACTTCTTTTTTCTTTAGGATTCTGGTACTCATTTATGTGTAATTGATGACTCTAATGAGCATATGCTCACTGTGTGGGATTGGCAGAGGAAATCCAAAATAGCAGAAATAAAGGTAATTATTGCTCAACTGAATATTCTGAAATGTAAGTAGATGTATTTCTATCAAAATGGAAAGTTTTGTTTTCTGTAAAAAGTGGTTGAGAGACATACTTGATCTTACTTGGCAGACACAACTGTGTGATACTGTTGGCTGGCAATCCGAGATAATAAAATCAAGTTGATTTTCATCCATTGCCTTTCATATTTATTCTTTAAATTTCTTTAATAATGTTGACCAATACTAATTATGTTCTATTCTGTAAGTTTTAATGGACCACTGTCAATATTTTCATTTCCTTGCTGTTATTTAATGTCAAGCTATTTGGCCTATGCCTTGTATGTCCCCTTTCATTGACATCATGTTTTAGCTATTTTTACTCTCCAGGGAGAGGAAGAAATAGCCAAAGGAGTTTTTCTAGAATTTCAGGAAGAGAACCATGGATATAATGCTACAACTATGTTACTGTTGCCTCTGCCACAGCTTTGCTACCCTGAATAGCAGAGTCTGTCTAAAAACTAAACAGGATTTTCATAGAATCATTGGGTTTTAACCATGGCAACTATTTTAAAGGGCTGAGGCCTTTGTGATTTTAAAAGTGAATATAAAGCTCTGGATTTTCTACTGAAATCTCATATGATCATAAATGTAAAAATTGATAAAACAGTATGTGCACTATGTGATTTAGCATAGAGCAAGGTATCTAGTCCCTTACGACTGTGTTACGAGTCTTTTGATTTTACCTGTGTTTCTAGTAGCTAATATCCCATCTGAATAAAAATTATTTCTTTTATTTTTTCAGACTACAAATGAAGTTGTCCTTGCTGTGGAATTCCATCCAACTGATGCAAATACAATAATCACGTGTGGAAAGTCTCATATATTTTTCTGGACCTGGAGTGGTAATTCGTTATCAAGGAAGCAAGGGATATTCGGGGTAAGAATGTTCTTGATAACACATCACTTTGAATTCAGTGGAATGATCCACTCTATAAATTTGCTCCATTGCTACCATGTACTGTTGAAGCAGAGGCACAAACAAGAAATAAAGACTCCATTCTGCTTATAAGTATAGAGGATGTCTCGGGGGGTGGGTACATTATACTTTCTTTGCTTGTTTTGTTTCAGAAATATGAAAAACCCAAATTTGTTCAGTGTTTGGCTTTTTTGGGAAATGGTGATGTGCTCACTGGAGACTCAGGTGGTATAATCCTTATATGGGGCAAAACTACTGTAGAATCTACTCCAGGAAAAGGAGCTAAAGGTAAGAGACACTCACAGTTAATCACAGATACTTGGAGAGTCTGCAGAAGACAAATTTAAAGGATTGCATTAGCCAAGAGGCTTGCCCAGGGAGGTTGTGGCTGCTCCATCCCTGGCAGTGTTCAAGGCCTGGTTGGATGGGGCTCTGGAAAACCTGGTCTAGGGAGTGCTGCCCCTGTCCATGGCAGGGGCTTTGAACCAGATGATCTCTGAGGTTCCTTCCAACTTAAACCAGTTCATGATTCTATGACTAAGGTTCTACACTTGTCTTCTTAACAGATGGCACCAAACTCCTTCAAGTCTCATGATTTTACTGACTTAAGAGCATTTCAGAGTTTCTCAGTAATTTGTGCCTGAGATGAATAAAGAACTTTATCTAAATGTTTTGCATTTTTTTAAATAAACCTAATTAGTGAGCTTTCCTTTCATACTAAGATTTTTAAAAAAAGGCTGTGGGATCAGTCTGGTCGATTCTGTAGCGTGTCTTTGCCTCTCAAGGCTGATGTTGTACTGTGCTTATTCTCAGAGGAATGATGAGTGTTGAAGCTGATGCTAATAGGACTTGTATGTGAAGGAGAATGGTAATGCAGAGCTGTACCAGTTATGCAGATAACAGTATCTGGTGTAGCAGATACACCAGTCTTGTCTGTAAAATATGCTTTAAAACCCATCTTATTTGAAATTTGGGTTAAACTTACTCTTTAGGTCAAAGCTTTTGTAAAAAAAGAAAGGAAAATTATTTGTTACCCAACATATTCAGAGCTGGCACAGTTGAGCCCTAAGGTAACTTATAAATTCAAGGATAATTTATTTCACTTGGCAGTTATTTCAAACACTCTGATTTAAATTGGTATTCCAGGAAAACATTCCTGTAAAAAGCAAATTTTTAACGGTAAGTCTGGTTTTGTAGGTAAATCTTTTTCTTGTCATTCAAGCCAACTGCTATGGAAAAGTAAATTAACAAACTATCTGATGTTAAATTTTGAAGTTCTTGTACAAAAGTAACTTTTCCTAAGTATAACCTTAAAAGATACTGAACAGAACTTTTATTTACATCAGCTTAGTTAAATATGAGATCTACTGTTTGGTTTTATCACATTAGACTGGTTGCAGGGCTTGATCTCTAGGCTCACTTTTTCACAAGGTGAGAACGTGGTGACTTAAGCTGTAGGTAGAGCCAACTAAGTTAAGCTGGTATTTGTTTTTGGGTGGTGTTTTAGGCTTTGTCTGTGATTGCTGTTAGAAAATGCACAACTCTCAAAGGACCAAAACTTACTTTATTTTAAATGTGCCTTCCTCCAGCAGTTCTTTTAACATGAAGACATTATTAGAATGCAAAGGACTTCCTTTGCTGTTTAATTTTCTCGTCTCTGTTTTGTTCTTCCCGGTGTTTTCCTTTGACACAACTGCTGCATTGATAGATGCCAAGTGCCAGTTGGACTATTTTTAAGTGAGGCTTTAGATGTTAGGTTCATGCATCCTGGAAACTTTGCTATAAATAATTTAATTCCCATAAGACTACGGGCAGTAAGTCTGACTTCCTTTTAGTAAAATAACTCTAATTCTGTGCTAGTAATGACTTGCTAAATATTTATTGACTCTCTAGAACAGCTTCTCTTGCATCTGGGAAAAAAACTGCATGGACAGCAGAGAAATGAAACCATTGTGGTGTTGCCTTCACAAGTTGTAGGACAGAAAGCCAGACCTTTATCTTTTTAACCTGTTAGAAAACACTACCACCTTGTGTTAGCAGTACTAACACAAAACTAGTAGCCCAGGTGTAATTATTTATTATATGTTGTTACTTTATCCTTCTGCCAGAAGAATTTTTGTAAACCCCGGGGAAAGAAACAAGCAGCGATCTTCATTATTGCCTTGTTGTGCACTTTTGTAGGAGTCTATCAGATAAGCAGACAAATCAAAGCGCACGATGGCAGCGTGTTCACACTCTGTCAGATGAGGAATGGAATGCTACTAACTGGAGGTGGGAAAGACCGAAAGATCATCCTGTGGGATCATGATTTGAATCCTGAAAGGGAAATTGAGGTAAGAAAGAAGAGTGATGAGGTAATTGCTTTGAGCCAAGGTATTGACTAGCAAGGCAGAGCCCACCCCACCCTTTGGAGGATTGCTAGTTAGGTTGGTAGAGTATCTGTGTTCTGCTTCATAACTTTTCAGGTACATGACAATGTGTTATAATAAAGCTGTTTAAATTTTCAGCCTATAAATGAGCCTATATAAGACTTTAGTTCTCCTCTCTGTAAGTTCAAGAGAAATGTTAAGGTTTTTCTTACCTCCAAGCCCTCTAATAGATTTTTTTTTTAGTCCCTTTTTTTAGGATATTCTTTAATACTGCCTGTTTTTCTGTTAGGTTCCTTGTCTGGAGAAAAACAATGTTTGTTTAATTCCACTGAGAGGTTTTTTTTTTTTACCTTGACTCTGGACTGACCTGTGAAAAACTTGGCTAAGAGTAACCAAGCATTGACTGTTTTATATGACTGAGGCTTAAGCACCCCACTGTATTCATATCAGTGTCTGTTTTCCCGAGGTTAATAATTTTGTGTCAAAGCTAATTTTGTTATGACTAAAAATATTGCTGGAACCTTGACAGAGATGTGTTCTAAAGAGAAATTCAGAAAATTAAACAAATGGCCACCCTAAAATCAGTGCATTAGCATTCATGTATGCAGTAAACAAACCCAATAAAATTCAGAGTCACTGCTGACATGAGGCACGTGAACATTTACTTAAGGCTAATCAGGAAGCATTAGGGTAATCAGGAAGCATTTACTGTGTGCTACAAGAGTTTTTCTCAATTTTCTCAGTGTTTTGAAAAGTACACAGTAGCTGTACTAACCCTGTCCTTATATGAAGTGTGCCTGACACTTATAAATCCATCTAACTTGTACGTTGGTCTACTCAGCCTTATAAAAATACATGAGTTGTGATTGGTTTTGAGTCAGATTGCTTTGTACTGAACAGATAAATGAGGAAAGTTTTGAGTCGAGTCCTGATCTAGTATCTGCAAGACTAGGTTGTTTCTTTTTACTGGGAGGTATGGTATTTTTTTTCCTAGGTTCCTGACCAGTATGGAACAATCAGAGCTGTAGCAGAAGGAAAAGCAGATCAATTTTTAGTGGGTACTTCACGAAACTTTGTTTTGCGGGGAACATTTAATGATGGTTTCATAGTAGAGGTGCAGGTGAGCACAACTAATTTTTTTAACTGTAACCCAAAAAATATCAAATCTTTAGCAGCTGATGTACTACTTTAAGAGTCTAACTGTTGTTAAATTCTGTGATTTCTCTCCAGGGACATACAGATGAACTTTGGGGACTGGCCTCCCATCCTTTCAAAGATTTATTTTTAACATGTGCCCAAGATAGGCAAGTCTGTATGTGGAACTCTGTGGACCACACACTGGAATGGACCAGGCTGCTAGATGTATGTCAACCCTTTGATGTTAAATATAAAACTGGAAAAGAGGAAAAAGCATTCCATTTCTGCAGCACCCTTGCAACAGAAGCAAAAATTACAAAATCATTGAATCGTTTAGATTGGAAAAGACCTTAATGATTGGACTTGATGATCTTAAACCCAGCTATCCCAAGCCTACCGCTAAGCCATAACCCTGAGCTACAAATCTGCACAACTTTAAACCACACTATAGTCAGGGCTTCATAAACAGTTGTTGAAAAGCTTTGATAATCTTCTCCAAGCTCATCAGGCACTGTGCCGACTGTTACCTGGTTACCAGTGCCTGACACCATTCTGACAGTCCCAGGTAGATAAAACTTTGTGCGTTGGTACAGTACTACCTTTTTCCTGATTATTCAAACAATCTCAAGAGGGTATCATACAGTTGTGCAAGGTTTGGCCTTACATGTCCTTCCTTACTATCATTTTCTGTTTCATATTCTAGTTCTGTCCTAAAACCCAAGCAAAAATATGTTTTTTATGAAGCAATTTAAAACTTTATATTTACAGAAAGTCACCTATTGCATGTCCTGATGCAGCCTACTGCTGCCTGACTAGTTTTTCCTGTGTCAGATCACCTCAGAGTGAAGCTTTGCATAGCTTTGGTGTAAAGAGAGGTGTTTGGCCTCAAGGAAGCGGGCAGGCCAATGACATGTCTGTGCCTCTCCCATCAGGAACCAGGACACTGTGCTGACTTCCATCCCAGCGGAGCAGTGGTGGCGATAGGAACACACTCTGGCAGGTACGTGCCTTCTGACTGAGTACTGATGACTGAAAGGTTAAAGAAGGCAGATTGATACTGTGCAGCTAATTAATCAGCTTTGTATTCTTTCTGCTTGAGGTTATGTAGCCTCAAAAGTTTTGTGAAAGGACCAGGTCTTTCTCAAATGGATTAGATGAGAACAGAAAGGTTATTTACCTTTAGGTTGGTTTGTTTTTTTAACTACTCTTTCGCAAAGACCCCATGTTCATTTTATTGTTTTTGCTTTTGAAGTTCTTTTAAAGCAGCTTCCATGACCACTTCACATTGGCATACTAAATGTCATGTGTTTCGGTATTTTGGGTGTGTTACATTAGCTTATGAGGCAGGTGTAGTACAGCTCTTTGCCAACTGAAAAACACTTGCAGCCTTTGAATTGATGTGTGTAGCCTCAAAAACAGAGGCAAGTAAACAGAGGCAATTAAAACATGAGCTGAATCTTTTAACTCGGACTTCTTTCAGTAATGTCAAAAATGTATTTAAATTCATAGTCAAACTCCAGCTTGGTATCATCTCCCAAGTTATAAACCATAGTTTTTAAGAAAAATAAAATCTGTGTTAGGAACTGTCAAATTTCAGCAAAGGGTTAGCCCTTCTTACTTTGATGACATTATTCACAGAAGTGGATAAACTGAGGGGAAAATCACAGAATCATCATATAGACTCAGAACGGTTTAGGTTGGAAGGGATCTCATATCATGTAGTTCCAACCCTCTGCCATAGACAGCAACACCTTCCACTAGACCAGGTTACCCATAGTCCCATCTAACCTGGCCCTGAACACTTCTAGGAATACTTTGCGCTCAAAACGAACATGTAAATTATTTCAGTTCCTTCCCTTCTACCTCTTTGCTTCACACAAATTAAAAGACAGGGATTTTATAGCACAACTGTTCTTCAGAATGGGGAAGAAGCAGTTCGGCTTTTGGCTTAAGGCACCCTTTAAGGGTGATAAGGTACAGTCATAGAAGGTGTGTATGTGGTGCCATGTTTATCATCCAGGATATACCTTGGTGTTTCTAGAATTCAAGGTGGGGGGGGGGGTGGAATTTCTTTGTGCATTTCTTTGTGAACCAGAAAAATGTTCCAGTACAAGCTGATATTCTCTTTGCTGCTCTTGAATTGCTGTCACAAGATGAAGCCAGGCAGTGCGCTTGTGTTTTTTGTTTAGTGGAACCAATACTCACTGGATTCTCCTCTCTCCAGGTGGTTTGTGCTGGATGCAGAGACAAGGGATCTGGTTTCAATACACACTGATGGCAACGAACAGCTCTCGGTGATGCGCTACTCAGTAGGTAGGCAGACTTGTGCACCCAAAGGAACTGCTCCCCTGTCACCAGAAAAAGCAGAGCATTGTAAAATCCTTTTTAAGATGCTCAATGTATGACTGAATACCTGCTTACAGATTTGTTTATGCTAAATCTTGGAATTCTGTAACTGCAGATGTTACAGTCATCTTTCTCAGTCTCTCCTCCATGTTGAACTATACTGTTAGAATAAATGGGAGCTTTATTTTAATTATTTTTAATTCTATTTATTTTATTTCTTTATTAATCTAATTCTATATATTTCTGTATTTATTACATCTATTTTATTTATTTATTCTAGTTATTTTTTTATTTAGTTGTGAATTAGAAGTTCTCAACTAAATCATTGACACAGTAACAGAAAAGCCTGTTAAAAGATGAGTATTTCAGTGATTTTTAATACACTTCCTACTTTTAATACTCTTCCTAGTTAATACTCAGTTTTTATGAATGAAAACCCATAAAACCAAGCTCAGATCTGTCTGAAACTTGGAGCTGTTTCTGAAGTATTTGCTGTGGGATTACAAGTTGTCCAAGCCAGGATTGAGTCTCTTCTTCAGATGTGACATAACATCGGAGATTGCCTCCTCTGTGTTAAAAGTGGATTGAAGAACATCCTCAAAAATCTGTTTCTTATTTACTTTTGGATGACTCGCCATGTCACGGGCAAAATATCCCTCTTCCGCTGCCACATCTGCCAAGCACGGCGATTTATTTTAAAGCACTGATGTTCATTGACACTGGAGGTGTCTGATTGTGATTCAAGGCCGCTCTTGTCTGCATTGTAAAACTGCTTATAATGTTTGAATGTTCCACTGCTTTTTCAGACATGAATTTTGTGTTGATTTCTATGCAGTCTTCAGCTCCAAAGCTTGCTGTCAGGATTTATACCCTGCCCATTGGGCACTTAGAAAAAAGTGGAAGAAATTGCCCTGCAAACATACCCAAAAAGCAAAGACATACCAACTGAAACCTAACAGAATATAAACAGTTATGTGTCCTTAAACGGAATTCAGAAGTTTAATTAAGACCATCATTTTAGTGATAAATTTGAAATCACTAAAATCTGGAAAACAAGTGGTCTGTTAATTTATATGAGGTGTTTTGTGTTGTAGATGGCACCTTACTTGCAGTTGGATCCCATGACAACTTTATTTACCTCTACGTAGTAACAGAAAATGGGAGAAAGTACAGCAGATATGGAAAATGCACTGTAAGTATTGGAGGAATTATACCACCAGTTCTTGCTTTTGGTATTGTGCCTTGACTAAGATTTTTAAGCAGTGGGAAGTCTCTGGGCTGATCCTTTTCCATTTTGAGCTTTGAATATATGTTTTATGGTTTTTAAGCATTTAATTGATTCTAAAGTCCAGGCAGATGGATGCTGGTAAAGTACTTCTTGAACCAACATAGCATTAGGTGGTGGGATTTCCTTAGAATATGAAATTTTAAAGGTTGCAGAGATGCACCATCTTCAGCTGCCAATTGCTACTCCAAAATTTGGATTTGGGCGAAGCCACGGTCTACAGAAAAGGAGATAAGCTTCATACATCGAATCAGAACCATTTAGATTGGAAAAGACCTTTTAAGATCATCAATTGCAACCATTAACCCAACCATCCCAAGGCCACTGCTAAACCCTGTCATTAAGCTCCAGTTCTCTGCAACTTTGAAACACGTCCAGGGATGGTGATTCAACCCGCTCCCTGAGCAGCCTGCTTAGGCCCAATTGCGCTTTCCATGAAGAAGTTTTTCCTCATGTCCGCACTAAACTTCCCCTGGTGCAACTTGAAGCCATTTCCTCTTCTCCTATCACTTGTTACTTGTGAGAAGAGACCAACCCCCACCTCTCTACAACCCCCTTTCAGATAGTTGTAGACAGCAAGAAGTCCTCCTTTTTCTTGGTGATGCTTATTTCTGTAGACTGCACGTAGTACATCGGAGGAGAGACTATACTGTAATTTAAACCAGCATCTGTATTTCTGTCCCTGTGTTTGGGCAGGAGAGGCGTTTGTAAACACCGTAGTGAGACAAACGACCAATGCTATACTTAGGCAGAAGCATTAAAGGCTTCAAAGCAGATTTCTCTTAACCTTTTATTTTTCTCTCTGAGTTCATGTAGAAGCTAAAATTAGCAACCTGCTTTCTGTTGGGGTTGAGCTTCCCCAAAACCCTTCCTGCTTGTGCTGCTGATCCAGTTTTCCACTCCCTGTGTTCCCCTGGCTGCCAGGGAGATACCCAGGCTCGCAGCAGTGCCTTCTCCTGGCTGGTGCTGGGGTGCTGGCACTGCGTCCTCCTGGCATTCTTCTGGTGTTCAGTAGCCTTGCGGGTGACCTCCAAGTAGGATGACTCAGTCCTCCTGATAGTCAACTTCTGGTTGTTTCTTCCAGCTTGAATACATAGCTCAAATACTTTCAGAAGATTTTTATCGACTGAACCAGCAGCAGCTTGTGCATGAGGGCTTTGTGCCCACTGTTATATTTAAATCCCCTTTCTGCTGCTGCCGGAGAGGAGAGTGTATTTGTGTGTGTGTGTGTGTGTGTGTGTTGCCACAGCAAGGGATGGTGTCATTTGGGATCAGAAAAGAGTTTCATATGAGCCAAAACAACCATTTCAACTAGTGCAGCTGTTTTTTGAGGGCTCCAGCTATGCAGGCAGTGATGAGGAGGTTTGGGCTGGGGGGATGAGCATGTCAGCAGCCGAGCCGCAGGGTAGCTGGTTCTTTCTTTTACATCAGAGATAGCTGCTGGCAAAAGAGAAGTGAAATCCATACATTTACCAAGAGGGCAGTGGGGTGATGGCCACATGGGCAGCCAGAAGTATCTGTTTCAGTGAAATTAAGCTGAAATAATTCATGTGCCCATCATATGGACATTTCAACACCTTAAATCTGATATGGATAAATGATTGCCAGTGAAGGAGAGGGTTTGCATCCAAGCAGTTTTATTAGTGCTAATGTGAGTAATTGTGTCCGTGATGTATAAAGGCACTGACAAGGAAAGAGGAAAACCTTATCATTGGATAGTTATTGACAAAAGATTTTAACAGAAAATGGAATCATCCAATTGAAAAGATTATGATAACGTCATAATCCAGTTCATCCTTTGATATTTGCTTGCCTGAAGGGATGTTGCAGC
>VZRI01014174.1:112944-226405 GCA_013397515.1 Upupa epops | reverse complement strand
AGCCAATTGCTTTGTTCCCTTCTCCCCTCCCCCCAGGAATTTCAACAGCTGCCAAATGTCTGGCAGGACTCAGTAAATGACTGACCAGTTCTTTTCCATGTTGGAGTTCACTTGTGAATGTGGAGACTTGGAGCATAAGGAGGGGGAGGAAAAAGAACCCTAGCCAATTGTAGGGGATTTAATTTATTTTTTCCAAATCCTGAGTTTGCAAGTCAGTATCACATATCCCACCCATAACTGCAAAGCAGTTATGTCAATACACAGCTCCTCTGCTTGAGGCAGAGGCTAGTTCATAAGTAAATAAATCCTAAGGGCTAGGTTTTCCCCTAAATGCTTTTGCAGTTTCTCACGGAGGACCTGGGTCTAGGGAGGCAGACACAAGTGTAGTTCTGGAAGCAATCAGTGTCTCTGAAGAGGAAGCTGATGTGGTGGGTGGTGTGGAAGTTAGAGTTCACTTTACACAAGTCAGTGGGTTCTTTGGAGTCGCTCATAGTCTAGCGAGATGTGTCCCAGCCCATGGTAGGGTGTTGGAGTTAGATGATCTCTAAGGTCCCTTCCAACATAAACCATTCAATGATTCTGTGAATCTCCAAACAAAGATGTGTATGAGAGCTCGGTGAGCTCATGGTGCTGATAATGAAGCAACTGGGCCAAAATGGTTTGATTCTTCTACAGGTGACCCTATGCCTGTAGGGAAGAAACTGACATTAACATACATCCAGTGTAGGAAGCACAGCAGAAACTTTGAAACAGCTTTTGAGGGAGTTCTTCACTAGTCCTTGATCTTGTAATTTTACGTGATGGCTGTTAATGTACGACTGTACAAAGTTTTTAGGATGAGCAAAGTCTATTGGAATGTGCGTGAGTTCAGTGGAAATGATTCTGAATGGATGGGGAAATAACATAGAGTCTTGTCCATCACTTGTCTGTTGGGATCTAGAAATGATCCTATGCCAGTTACTTGCCTGTCATAGTTAGCAGGAACATATAATTTCTTTGTTCAGGTACAAGTGTGAGTTCACCCCTATTTTAGCAACATACCTTCCAGGAGTTAGTCATTTGGGTTCTGAGAGGGACGTGGTTTACACGTGGAGGATTCATGGAGAGGTGGGAGAGGCAATGCCCAGCCTCCATTCATTTATCTGTTCAATTAAAGGAGCCATTAAGGGATCTCATATGAATTGTGTCAAATGTGGGGTGGGTGCATTGGGTGGAGAGGGAGGGAAATGATTTGTTTGGTGTGAGTTGTCCTATCTGTGGGTGCAACTTCTGTTTCTGTTTGAATTAAGTGTCTCACACTGCTGTTGCTGCATTCTTCCTTTCCAGGGACATTCCAGCTATATTACACACCTTGACTGGTCCCCAGACAACAAGTTTATAATGTCAAACTCAGGAGACTATGAAATACTATACTGTAAGTATGAAATGAAATACAGTGGGAACGATGTATTAGCTGTTGGGGTATTTTGAAGAGTGTGCTCAATCAGGTTCGTACAAAATGCTCCCTGACAAAGAAACCAAATTGAACTGATGTAACGTGATATTGTGATGTTATTCAGAGCTGAGTATTACCTAATGGCACTGCCAAATATAGCTGGCTTCTTTACAAGGTCATAAATCAGTCTAACAGTGTAGAATTCACAGAACAAGTGGCACTACATTTTGATGCTGGCCCAAAGTCCTCTAGATTGCAAATAATATATACACTTGTCTAATTAGTGTCAACAGTGCCAGTTATTTTGGGGGAATAAAATCAGTGGGTTCTATTCTGGGGTTTCTTTTTCTAAACTTTATCTTGGCTGGTGGTGTTGAAAACCAAGCACAACTCCTTTAATGAGTTGGTAGTAATAATGTTTTTCTGTTTTCCTTAATATGTGAAAATATGAATGTAATACACAGATGAACTTTTGACATAAATAACCACTTGCACAGGGCATTGAGTCTGCTCTTGTATTCTTATCTTCCCGTGGCTTTAACTAGTCCAAGAATTCTTTTCCTCTACAGGCAAGAAGAGCCAGCAAGTTTCAATATCTGTCACTTTAATATGTTCTTCCTGCCAGCCACAACTTCTCAAATCTGCGTAGTGCAGTATCTCCATCTACCAAAAGGCAGTGTTGGTGCCTATAATGCTCCGTATAAGGGGAGCAAAGAGCTGTGACCTGTTAGCGCTGGGCTGATGCATTGAAAGATGGACACTCTTCCTAGTTAGAAACTGAAGAGCAATCTAAGGCTTCTGTGGTGGTGGTTGCTCACTGGTTTTAAAGCAGAGTGTCCTGCATAACTGCCTGGATTTTAGTACATCAACAGAGCTGGTAGGAAACAAAAAATATTCTAACACAGACTCTATTAGAGCATTTTGTAGTGTTGGTACCGGGGGTCTCATGCTGCTGCAGGGAAGTGTGTGTGAGGTACACTGATCCAAAGAGGGAAATGAGAAGTAAATGTGACTCTTAAACACCAAATAAAGCTTCAGGTATCTGGGATTTGATAGAGGTGCTTAATCTGCCATTGCTGCCTCTACAGTGGGATTCCAGGTTGGTTTTCAGATGCATTTATTTATTATCTCAGCACCTTCAATGAGCACACATGTAAATATATTTTATATGGCACAGCTCATTGTTCCCTTTTCTTTACAGGGGACATTCCAAGTGGCTGTAAGCTAATCAGGAATCGTTCTGACTGTAAGGATATAGATTGGACGACGTACACTTGCGTATTAGGCTTCCAAGTGTTTGGTGAGCCCTGTTGCACTTGCTCTTAAGCTTTTGTGTTGCTTTGAAGGACAGAAGAAAATGAGTTAGGATTGAGTGCCTTCTGTAACTTCTACACCTGTTGGCTCCTGATAGCCTGAAGTGTGTGAACATGTTGTGTATGTGTTTGATTTTTGTTCAGTCTGTCTGGAAGAAGTAGGGTGGAGGACTGTTCCCTCCCTTGATGCCATGACATCTTTTTTCAGGAGCAATGAAAAAAACTATGTAAGGAGTGGGTATTCAGTTTGGAATACTCACGGTGCTCCAAGTCTTTTACACGTTGTGCAGAGGGCCTAAAACAGCCAGAAACGTGGAGGGTGGCAGACAGGGACTCTGTTGCTGCTGAAGCTTTACTGCTACAATTGGTAGTAGAGCAGAAAGGATAAGGGGAGCAGCTTTCTGACTTTTCCAGAAGTATCTTAACCTAAGGAGATGAGGTGTGGGAGTGCAGAAAGGTTTTATTTTCATGTGCAGACCATTACCTTTGTCTCTTTTAACAGCTGTTGGATAGAAGATGCTGGTGAATGTGGGCAGGCTGAGATGCTGGAGGGTGTCCAGTGCAGAGCAATGAAGATGATGAAGGAAGTGGAAAGGCTGAGGGAGCCCAGTCTCTTTAGCTTGAAACCCTGAAAATCTTAATGAATTGTGTTTCTTTCCATTTACCTTGCCCCACAAAACAATAAAAAACAGTAAGACGATATTCAACAAGAATGAGCAAGAATGGGTCCCAAATTTTAACATACCATCCATAGTGTCCTCTTCTTGTTCCATTTATTTAGCTTGGAGAAGAGGAGGCTGAGGGGTGATCTCATTCATGTCTATAAATATTTGAGGAGTGGGTGTCAGGGGGATGGCTCTTCTCAAAGTCATCTAGTGACAGGACAAGGAGCAATGGGTGCAAGCAGGAACATAGGAGGTTCCATCTAAATATCAGAAGGAATTTCTTCCCAGGGAGGGTAATGGAGCACTGGAACAGGCTGCCTAGGATTGTTGTGGAGTCTCCTTCTCTGGAGACATTCAAGACCCTCCTGGATCTGTTCCTATGCAACTTGGTCTAGGTGATCCTGCTGTGGCAGGGGGATTGGACTAGATGATCTTCTGAGGTCCCTTCCAATCCCTGATGATTCTGTGAGCAGCTCTCATAACTGCTCTTTAGAGAAGCCTTTTTTTCTTTTTGTTGGTAAAAAGTGACGAAGTTTGATAATCCTGTCTGCATTCCCTTTTTGGATCAATCTGGACTTTGACCACTCTGGATTAAGTTTAATGAGTCTGTTCTTGGTAAATTTGGTGTGGCAGAGGACCTGGGAACGAAGCCGATAGAGTAGATAGTGAGATGTTATTCTGGGACAGAAGAGAATATAGTGAAACTTCCCAGGCAAGATTCATCCTGCTTTGATTTTTATGTTGTCTGGTAGTCTGACACCCTTTGCAGAGCTATAAACTTATGGATCAGTCTCAGACAAAGGCAAGCATTTTCCCATTAAATAAGACAGTGCAGCTAAGCCAGCCTCGCAGAGATTTGCTGGCATTGACTTGAGGGTCAGCTGGCTCAGGGATCCAAACAAGTCAGGAGCTGCTCCCTTTGATGTTCAAGAGAATAGACTTGAGTTTATGGGATTTGATCTTCTTGGGATGTGTGCTTTTCTGATTTAGCCCTGTAGATAGGGAGTCCATAGGCTTGGGCATTGCACTGTTGTCAGCAGAAGAGAAGAGTGTGGAAACTCATGGATCAGATGAGAATAGCATCACTGTGTCTTGGCTTGGGATGTTCCTGTGTTGGCTCGGCAGCATCCTCAGTCTGCACCTGCAGCACTTGAGTTCACTCATGTTGACTGCACTTTTCCCATACTTGTCTGAGTAGATTCTTTTGAGAGGCTGACTGTTGGATAGCAGAATTTATGAACTTTGAAGTGCTCCTGTCCTAATAACAAAGACCTGTCATTTTGTTGCTGTCCTAATAACCCAATAACAGAGTCCCATTATTTTGCATTTTTTATTATTTTTAGAGTTACTGAGAACAAAGAACTTGTTTGTATGATAATGCCTCTTTTTCCCTCGTGTTTGCCTGATGCACTGAAAGCAAATCCCACTGTCGTATGACAGAGGGCTGCCTTACATTTGGAGCTGCTAAACGAATTTGTGAACGTAGCATATGTTTAATAAGAGATGTGATCTTTAATGTTATTCTTTTTAATTAAAAGAAGAGGAAATAACATGACTGTTTGGCACAGGCTGCCTGCCTAAGGTAGTAGCTGAAACAGGAAATTGATTTGAAGTTCATTTATTATCCGTATAGAGAGATGAACTTAAAGTTCATTCTTTTTGAGCTGCTTAAACATTCTTAAAAACATTTTAAAAAATATTGTATATATTCAGGTGGTTTTCCTTAAGGTGAGAGCACTAAGAATTTTCTGAATACTTCCCTTAGCTGTAGCTATTCAGTAATTCGTGTATCGTTTAAGGAGCTGCCTTTGTTATTGCATGGAAGAAATAAAGATTCCAATCGCTGAAGAATGGAAAAAACCGCAAAATTTTCCATCTTGCTTAAAACCAAGAGGATACAGTAAGGAAGGTGGAAAAAGACAAGTTTGTGTCTTGTGCTGTATAAAATAGTAAACAACACTTGGGGCTGTTATTTTAATAAAGTCAGTGATTGTAAGGAAGGAATATGGTATTTTCATATGTGATGTTTCACATCCCTCTTCGGTCAGTTGGACACACTGCTGGGGTGGAGAGTGAAATTTGAGGGGGGAAAATTCCTCCTAACTCCTGAACTAATCAGAAGCTCAAGTCTGAGCTGTAAAAATATAGTACCTTTGGCATAAATCAACATCTTATAACACATAATCCTTTTCTTACCTCTTGCACAGCTTTTCTCACAGGTGTGGGTCATCAGTTTTGTTATGGGAACCTCTGGGGTCTTTATTTTTTGTTAACACCCGAGCCTGTCCCATCCCCAATTTGTTCAGTGCTTCTCATCCAGGCAGCGGTGTTATTCTTTTGTCTAGACATATACATGTCATTCTTAAAGCATATTGAATTGTACTTAAGCGCTCGACAGCGCTCTGGTCCGTGCAGTTCATACAGGCTGGGATTCTGAGCAAAAAAGATCACCGCTTGTCTCCTTTGCATTACGCAAAAAACAAAATACATCCAAAGTAAATCTCTGCTTCTTTATAATCGAAGACATTTCCTCTTACTTTGTTACTGAAAAATACATATTCAAGATGGCATCTCTGCTTTTAAATCATGAGTGAAGGTGTTAAATTAAGAGTTGACAGTTTTAGCAGCAAACTTAAGCTTTAAACAAGGCTGAGGTTTTTGCTACTGTTGCTAAACATCTGCTCTACTCTCTCCCAGGAGTTTGGCCTGAAGGATCAGATGGGACAGACATAAATGCCCTTGTCAGATCCCATAACCGAAAAGTGATTGCAGTTGCTGATGACTTCTGTAAGGTCCATCTCTTTCAGTATCCCTGTTCCAAGCCAAAGGTAAGTCTAGACCAGTCTAGTCCCTATGCTTGTTTGCCTTGTGTGACGTTTTCTTGCCAGACACCTGCTTCCAGCTTGAACCTTTTGGATTGTGGCAGCCAAAGAGCTCATTTATATCTGAGAACAGTGCTAGAGGCAAGAGCATGGTTTTCCCAATTACATTTATATATAAAATAATAAAAAACCCAGTATACTCAAAAGCCAAGTGGCAGTACTTTGTCTTTACTGGAGCAGAGCCTTTACGCCTTATGTTTGCTCTCCCTTCCAACATATCCATTGCTTCTTGCGTAAAAATCTACAGCTGTCCCAAATTCCAAGGGGATGTATAGTGGGGGAAAACCTGACATAATTCTTTACTTCTGTGTGAATAAAGAGCTCTCTGAAGAGCTAAGCAAATAAGTCATAGAGTTAGATTTCATGACTTCTAGTCAAGTCTGGGGATGGTGGGCAGTTGATGATGGGCTGTTGATAGCAATTAATCTCTCTGCTCATTCTCAATAGGCTCCAAGTCACAAATACAGTGCGCACAGCAGTCATGTGACAAACGTCAGCTTCACCCATAGTGATGGTCACTTGATTTCAACTGGAGGGAAAGACACGAGCATAATTCAGTGGAAACTTGTGGAGAAGGTAACTCTACCACAGAATGACATTGTTGTAGACATCGGTGCCACCAAAGTGCCCATCCCTGCCAGTGAAAACACTGTACAGTCTCCCACACCTCTCCCACAGCCTTTTAACGAGATGAACCAAAATGAAAGCGTAACTGGCAGCTCTCCAGCTTCTTTGGAGAGCAACCTGGAGCAGTCGGCAGAGGCCAGTGAAGAGCAAAGCGGGGAGCAAAGTGAGGGGAGCAGCCTGGATCCCACTGAGCCGGGTTATGAGGAGCCCTCCAACGACATTAGTGAGGAGCACAGCAAGTCCACGGTCACTGAAGAGCAGCAGGATAGCTCACCGGTGTCTTAACACTCAGAGCTCAGGTGGTCATTACTTTCCCTTGGTGTGTGTGCTTTCATTACAGGGTGAGGGTTCAAATGAGAAGTATCTGAGATTCATGACCACTGCAGCTTTCTGAGTTTCAGTGAGATTTTTAGTCTGAGCTTCAGTTCAATGTGTGGAACCATCCCAAGGGCCTGACTTGGTGGTCAGTGTCAAGATCTGGTCACTGTTAGTAGTGGACATTACTGTAGATCCATTGCAGTTCTGAAATTGCTGTCAGGAAGTGGCATGAAATACATACTGGAAAAAAAAAAGGGTTAGCTCTGAGAATTAGCTGAAGTAGACCACCATAACTATGTGAAAGTGCTTTCTGGAAGACGTAAGCTGGTGGGATGCTCTGAGCTGCTCCAGCTGGGGAGCGCTGTGCTGCTTTTTCCAGGCGCGTAGACAAACCAACAACAAACCAACCAAAAAGCTCTTTGGTAGGGCTGTTTTCCTTTGTTTTTTCTCGATGAGAAAAGTAGAGGAAAAGCAACGTAATGATGCCACATGCATGGCGATGCCTTCTTGATCTACCACATATGCAATTTTCTGACACTACTAATTCTTAGTGGAGTCTGGATGGGTCCTCAGTTGGTCTGCCATGGGTGCTGCTAGTTCCAAGGCAAATCTTGTCGGGGAATGGTGTTGGCTGTTCCATTTTCACAGACTAGTTCATAACAGACTAACCAAATAATGGCATGTTTCACTTTTCATGACCTGCAAGTCAGTTTAAACTGTGGGACATTAATTGTCTCTTCAAAGAATTGCTTGCCTAGAGACTTGGAAACTCCAGAGAGTCTTTACAGTGACTGATGTGAACAGGAGAGGAAAGGTGGCAAGAACACAGAAGTCAGATGGGCTTCAGAGTTAAGCCTTCAAGCAGAACTTGCTGCATCCCTAGCAGGAGAAATATAAATACAGTTAAATTATTAAGTTGGTGCTTAGGATTAGTATATTAAGTTGATTTTTTTTGTTGTTGTTCTGAATTTTTAGAGGTAACTCTAAGAATTATTAAACTGCAATCTCTACTTCCCCCCCTCGGCTCCTTTAGCAGTTGTGATATAACCATACAGTAATTTAGATTATGATTGTGATTTTTCTTTTAGTTAATTTTTCTCTTTCCCTAGACTTGCTGATCTCTTGTTTTTCGTGAATTTTTATTTCCACCCCACCCTTCCCCAGGTTGCTCGAAGCCATGCAGGTTTCATGTGGCTACACCTGGCCAGTTACGGGATATCTTGGCATTCGTTATGCATTTGGAAAGTACTTTTTTTTTTTTTACAAAGTTTGTCAGATAGCTCCATTTTTCTGTTGTTGTTCCTAAGTGTGTACGTTTCCTACTTTGACAAGATACAGATTTACTGACAGATATCCATTTCCTATGTACTTGTTTATATTTTGATTACATAGAATTTTCTTTTTTGTTGTTGTTTTTAACTTGCTGCATCATGCTGGTATTTTAGTTCTTAGGTAGACTATCATGTTTAGAAACTTTGGATGAGTTCATAAGTCTTAATTGTGCAAGCGTTTACGTGATTGTGCCATTCCAAAGTGCATCAAAACTGTCATTCCCTTACTCTAGTATCTTCTCAGGAGAAATGCTACAGATCAGGTATTTAGTCATCATTTGGAAAGATAATAAAAATCAAATGGACTCCCAAAGGACATTTAGAACATTTATATATAAAATATATAAATATATATATACACACACACATTTATATATTAAAAAAAAAAGTATCCTCTTGTTTACAACAGTTCCAGAAAACCTCAAAGTAGTTCCCTTCAGACGGAGGGAGAAATGGATTCCAAGCAACCCGTCTGTTCAAACTGTGCTCTGCACATAGAGTTTTACTGGAGAGCTAGTAGGCCTGGCTTACAAATCTGCCAAAGTCCAACAATGCAAGATCGGGATCGCCTCATCAAAATTCTTGGTTCCAAATGAGGAAAATGCTGTAAGTTTAGAAAACAGTAAAAAGGGGAGATGATTTCAGAGCTAAAGAGATGCAGAGCTCTCTCTGTCATTTTTATGAACTCTCCACACATTTCTTCTTGGAATGTCTGTCACCTGGGGTTGCCATGTAAAGTGAGTTATAGTTGTGATATTCTCGTGTCTGTAGTTCAGAAGACTCTACTAATATGCAAAAAGCCTTACAGCTTCCAACTGCTGGCAACTACTGTTTAACAAATAATTAAATCTGTGATAATGGATGGAAATGGGTGGGATTATGTAACTGTAGATGTTTTTAGGAAAATAATTTGTGAATGAATTCTGATTAAGAGTGTTTCATGTGAAGATGTTTGAGCCATTTCTATCTATCATGCATTCCTGTCTCAAGGCAGAAAATTTTGAAGATGAAAAAAAAAATTAAAATAAAATAATCAAAATAATAGATTTTGTAGTGTCTTTTTCCTCATCTGTTCTGGCTCCTCCTGCTATTACAGTCACAGTGTGGGAATCAATGGGTCTTGGAAGAATCTCTTTTAATTTGTACGTTTTCTGATTCCTCCCAGACTGCCTAAAAATTAGGTCATTCAGTGCGGTGGATATTTCTGGCACTTCGGAATGTTGATCTTCCTTACTTCTTTCAAAGTGTTGTGACATTTCCCTTTCCCATTTTTGATTAACAGCCTGCTAGCATCACACTGCTGTAGCTAACTGGTGGGAATCAAAGGATTGCAAACAGGTAACTAGTCCTGATGTGGCATTCATGTGCCTTCCAGTCTCCTGCCAGAAGCTTGCCGCTGTGAGTCATGCAGAAAGCATGAGCTTATTTTGGATGCAGCGTGTGTAAATACCCTGATGCTTTCACATGCCTTGTAGTTTCTGTCCAGTCACAGACACAGGAGGTCATGATACACTTAATATATTCCTTGTGAATGATGCTGAGCCTTTCTAAAAGGCTTTGGATCTCCATTTCTTGCAGCTGGTTTCTGCCCTTCACAAAGAGGAAGGGCGGGGTAGAGAAGAAGGAAACCTGTGAGACAGGTAAATGCCTGTTGTTTATTTTTGCTTAAAGGAAGAAAAATTCTGAAAAAAGCCTGCCTACTGAGTTTGACTGGAAATCTCAATGACTCTTCCATCAAATTGTCAGGAGAGTGCTGCTGCTGCAACAAGTAGATGTGGTGAGGTCATGCTATGGTGTTTCTGTCACATTCAGCATGGTGTTAAGGGCAGCTGTGCCATGATGCGTGTTTTAGGCTCTGTTCCCTTTCTCTCCAAATTCAGCTCAAGAGTTTTGCTGCCTCTTCTGAGGTGCTCAGTAAGGCAGGAATTCTTCCTGAAGAAGAGTGTAAGTTGTTCTTCAGGAGGTTGGGCCAGATGATTTTTAAAGATCCCATCCAACACAAAACATTTCGTATCTGTGAGCTTCCCTTGTGGTGGAAGCAGAATAGGGCTCCAAGTGCCTGCTCTTATTTGGGACAGCAGTGGTCAGTTCAGGTCTGCATCAACAGTCAGATGCGTCTCAAGTTCAGGGTGGAAGCTCTGCTGAAGGCATAGAACTATGACAGTGTCCCAGTTTGCATTATTGAAGATTTAAATCCAGAATCTGTGTTAAACTTTCCATTTAGGCTGCATGGGAAGATACAAATACTTGAGTGTTATGAAATGCCAAGCGTACAGGTTCTGGCAGTATGAACCACGTTATGCAAACTGATGGGGGTTTACCCATCAGGCACTTTTAAGCGCATAACCACAGACTGTGGTTTGTTGGGCTTTTTTCCCCATGGAAGTTCTAGGATAGGTGAGGAAGAGTCTGGGAGTGTGGGTGGGTAATGATGAGCCAAGGGCTTCTTAGGTGATCTTTCCATAATTCTCATATCTTTATGTATTCTCAGTAAGTGTTGGAACAGCCTGCCCAGGGAGGTGGTGCAGTCGCCATCCCTGGAGACATTCAAGAAATGAGTAGATGTGGCCCTACAGAAGGAAAATGGTTTAGCAGGCGTTGGGTTGATGGTTGGACTGGATGATCTTACAGGTCTGTTCCAACCTTAATGATTATATGCTTATAAACACCGAGCACTGGGTTTTGCATATGATGGTCAGCTTCCAGCCTCTTAGTATCTTTTATTGTCCCTATCCGGCTTTGTCTCTGAAAGCATAGTTATAGATGACAGTCTACGCTGAAAAATACAACATATTTTTTACTTTGAGCTTCACCCCATTAGACATCTTCCACCCTCTCATATTTTCTGATTCTGTTGAATCAGGATTAAAGCAACTAGGATGTCCTTGTGCAATTTATATTTGGCCCAGCCAAACAAACAACAGATTCTCCTTTCCGCTGCCTCATGCCAATAAAATGTTGGTTCCTGGCAATGAAAGGATTAACATTGCATGAGGTGGATTTGACTTGTGCAGTATTTGTGCTGCTTCTTTGCTTTCTTCCTCAACAAGTCCAAGCCCATTGCTTAATAGTTATTTCTGACAGATGTTTCGTGTACTAATACTTTAATCAACTGAGAGCAGAAAACTGCTTACAGTAGGATTATACTGTTCAGAAGCCTGGGCAGTGTGTGGGTTTTAATGTATTTTCTGTTCATGGGGTGTCCTTGTGTGTCTACACACGTACATGGGCGTGAAATTGGGCTGCTCAAGGCTCTGCTTTTGTTGTTTGTTTGCAAGAAAACAGTGAATGACTTCATGCTGCAGTGAATTCAGTAGGTTTAAGATAACCAAGGAGGTAATCCTGCCCCTATACTCAGCCCTGGTGAGGCTGTACCTTAAGTGCTGTATGCAGTTTTAGGCACCACAGCATAGGAAGGACATCAAGGTGCTGGAAAGGGTGCAGAGAAAGGCAACTGGGCCAATGGTCTGGATATCAAGGTGCTGGAAAGGAGGCTGAGGGAGCTGGGGTTGTTCAGCCTGGAGAAGAGGAAGCTGAGTGGGAGACCACATTGCTCTCTACAACTACATGAAGAGAGGTTGTAACGAGATGGCTCTTGGCCTCTTCACCCTAGTGTCTAGCGATAGAACAAGAGGAAATTGGGTCGAGTTGTGCCATGGGAGGTTCAGATTGGATGTAAAGAAAAATTTATTCATAGAAAGAGTGAGGAGGCTTTGGAACAGGCTGCCCTGTGAGGAGATGGAGCACCGTCCCTGGAAGGGTTCAAAAATAAGGTAGACATGGTGTTCCAGGAGATGGTTTAGTAGTTAGGGGTCACAGGGCAGATAGTTGGATTTGGTGGACTTGAAGGTCTTTTCCAGCCTTGATGATTCTAAATGGAATGCATTGGGTTGGAAGGGACCATTAAAACTCATCTAGTCCAACATTCCTGCAGTGAGCAGGGGTTTTTAACTAGAGCAGGCTCAGAGCCTCATCCAGTCTGAAATTAAAAGGCTCTCCTGAGGTCTGCTAACTTTGTTACCTGAAACTTGCACAGATATCAGATTCCTCTTTAGAACAAAAGGAGATCTTGAAGTGGGGAAGCTCAGCTGCCTTTGGGCACAGCTGGAGCATTAAAGCGGTGCTGAGGGGAAGGAGGGATGAAATTGTTAATTGTTGGACTCAATGATCTTGAAGGTGTTTTCTAACCTAAAGAGTTCTATAAAACACTACTTTTAGCAGAGGCTCCAGTGGATGGACTTTGGTTGCCATTGAAAAGGATGTAAAAAATCAAACCAAACAAAAAATCCTCCAGATAGTGTACTTCAGGCACTGCGCTGGAATGACTAAGCTGACTTAAAGAGAAGAAAGGGATGTAATCCGTGGATAATTTGAAACAAATCAACCCTTTTCCCTGGACTGCAATACAAATTGTGGATCTCCAGCAGAGTCAGTAAGTCTGTGACTTCTAGCAGCCTCTGCTGTGAGCCTCTGTCTATGCCGCATTATTTTGCTCTCAGATAACAACTACGCTCTGTTGACTGTTTGGGACAACTGTAAAACAATCCCACTTTGTATAAATTCTGGAGTAGTGTCTAAATTTTAAGTAGTTCCATCATCTCAGCCTTACTTTTTGACAAAGTGCTCTCCAGAACACACTTCTATGTGGTGAGTCAAAAGAAGTCTTCCACGTAGCTCTTGAGATACTCAGTGCCCTGCTGCAGGATATTTCTGTTAGGTATCTCTTGTTTTGCCCGTTGACCCTGCTCTGAAAAATTTTCCCTTTTACCTCCTTTAAGTTCATTCAGACTTTCCTGTCCATGTCTAACGGCATCCAGGTACATCATAGACAAGGAGCCTCAGAAGCTGCCTGCATCAGGCAGATGATACAGCTTCAAATGCCGTCTGATACACTAGTAGCAAACTGCTGGTGTTTTGTCATCTATAAATGAGCAGCTCTGATACTGTGTTGACACTCACACAGAATTGGGAACTTGAAAAACTAGCGCATGCCATAGGCAAAAGGAGCATGGAACAAAGTTACTGTTACCACTACCTCAGAGAAGCCTGGAGGTTTGCATCGGAGCTTGAGCAGAGACACAAAGAGGCTGAACCAAACCAAGAGGAAAGCTGACAGCTAACCTCATAGGCTTTACCAAGGTGGCTCAACAAGGTTTCAGTTTGAAAGTGGAGTGAGCACAGGTGGGTACTGGGGTATGTTTGGAGAAGGTAACTGAGCCAAACTTGCTCTTACTGTGTTTCTTTTTGCTGGGAGGTGGGTAAGAGTAGCACCTACGCGTAGGCACGTTGCAGATTCTATTGTGGGCAGAGGTTCTGTGGAAAACCTTGCTTTCAGCTTTGTATAGATTAGAATTTTTCCTTGAACCATTAGTGCAAAATGAAGAGTGGAGAGAGCAGTCAACACCTTGTCCCTACACAGGTTTGCTGCATTGCTAAGTGATGGGACAAAAGGAAATGGCCTCAAATTGTGCCAGAGGAACTTTAGGTTGGACATCAGGAAAAGCAGCTTCCTAGAAAAGATCATCAGGCCTTGGCACAGGCTGCCAGGGAGGGAGCTGAATTGATATCCCAGGATGTGTTTAAACGTCATGTAGATCTGGAGCTTAGGGACAGGGTTTAGCAGTGGCCTTGGGACTTGGGTTGGACTTGATGATATTGGAGGTCTTTTCCAACCTAAATGATTCTGTGGTTCTGCCTAACAGAGGTTTGTCATGGACATTTAACATGAGACAGTTCTAGTATAGGCAGGGCTCTCGATAGGAACCCATTTGCCTCGAGTTTGGCAAATGGAAAGCTCAGTGTCCCCTGAGCCTGTGTAGCTGGGTTTCTGTGTCAAAAGTTCCACTGCATTTTTTTACATGGATTCACAAAATGAGGAGGTCTCAGGCCGGTGGATGTTCTGCCAGCTGGGTGGGAAACGGATGTGAAACGTTTTAAGCTTTCAAAACCACATACCTAGGAAGGATTTTTTTGGGACAGATGTCATGTCCATTCCTTTGCCAGGACCATAAGGATTTGCTCACATTATGTTTCATGCCTGTGTGTACAGATAAGTTCTGCTTATGGTGGAGTATTTTGAGTTAGACTCAATTATCCTGTAGAAAAAATAGAACCCAAACCAAACACCCACAAATAATTGTCATCCAAATACTCTATCAAAGGGCTTCTTAGAACTGTGCTTCTGACATCTTTCTCCCAGTGTTTCCAACTCATTCAATCCATTGATTTATTGGAGACTTTAAGTGGTAGCATTCTCATTTACTAGTTTAATTTGTACTTGCTTTATCCTCTATCCCTCCACAGTTTGAAATTTGTTTGACTGAAAACACGTGAAGGAGCACAAGCCTGCTGCCGCTTTGACTGAGGAGTTTATTCCTGTGTTCCCTCATGCCCTTTGGAGGCTGAACTGTGTCAGATTTTAATATTTTAGATAACAGGATAGAAATTTTGCTTTAGCTGTGCTATGACCAAAGTCCTAGAGGAACTCTGGTCGGGATCTACCCCATTGTAGGAACCTGAATTATTACCAGCTGCGATACCTCCCCACTGTGTGCACTGTCTTCCCAGATCCCTCCTATGGGAAGAAGTCGTAACTCTACAGCAAAGAGCTGAAAGGATTTTTGTGCTTTGGTGGGGGCTGCAGGTAGTGAAAGTCACAAACATCTCTGTGAACAATCCAGCATTTCTAGAGAACTTTCTGACCAAAACTCACAGGAATTAGCTTGTCTTTCAGGCATGGAGCTGTATGAGCAGAGAGCTTGGCCTGGGGGTGCTATGCTCCGGGCACTTGTTCTTGGTCACGCACATCTGCCACACTGTGTCTCTAAAATATGCAGTTAATGAGTGATAGGAAGGAGGGAATGAACATCAAGTGTGCAAGGAGCAAGCAAGTTTTTGACCAGCACAACATGTAACTCTGCTGTAGTCTTTCAACTGATTTGTTCATTTTCCCTTTTTCTATCAGATTTTCAAAGAACCTCCATGAGGTTTATTCCTGGTAGTTCTCAAGGAGTTGCAGTTCAGAGCTGTTTTCAGGGTGGAACTGTGCTTAAACAGCAATGAAATGCCAAAATTGATGAAGTAACTGCTAATGGTTCAATGAATCCACAGTAGCGAGGCTGCACAGTTGCTGAGTAGTAGTGAGAAGAAGCCAATTCTGTGCAGTAATGGAAATCATGAATAATGCTGCCACTTGGCTTTCCTTGACTCCTGTGCCCCCCACTGACCATGTATGAATAGAATGGCAGTTCTTGCCTCCTGATTTGTAGAAGGGTGTAACTTGTGGCTTTTTGTTGATGTTCGTTTGGAAAAAAGCCCTCCCCTTCTTATGATCCATGTGGAACGTTCACATCAGGCAAATTTTAAGCTGGTGCTAACAAATCACAGGATCACAGAATGTACTGGGTTGAAAGGGACCTCCAAAGGTCATCTAGTCCAACACACCTACAACAAGCAGGCACATCTCTTGCACTCTATGAAGCCTGACCTTCAATGTTGCTAGGGATGGGGCCTCCACCACCTCTCTAGGCAACCTATTCCAGTGATCCACCTATCCTCAGACAAAAGAAAGTATTCCTCATGTCCGCCTAAATCTACCCTTTTCAAGGTTGCACTACTAGATTTTTCTCTATCGTAACAAATGAGCAGTCTGCAGACAGTGGTGTAGGCAGCTGGGTTAGTTTCAGCATTGATTATATTCTGGGAAATAAATGTTTCTTGAGTAATTCTCTCAGAAAGGGGAGAGAAAGCTGTGAGAGGGGATTTGCATGGCTGGCTCACCCTACTTTCCTTAGCTCACCACTACAGTGCTCTACAGGCTAGACTGTGGTTTTATGATTCTCATTCTCTAAACTACAAGAATTTGACCTTTTAAAAGGGTCTTTTATATTCCAGTAGAGAAAAGGCAATAGGAGGAAGCATGTTGTGCAATGCTTTGTGAGAATTTATTACCAGGCAGACTTTCCTAGAGAATTTTCTCACTGATTATTTTTAACCAATTTTTTGGGGGGTGTTCTTTTTTCTGAGGGTCACTGGAACTGGACACCCCCTCTGTGGGGCTGCTAACATTTGGTCAGAATTCCTGTTTTCAAATATTTGTCTTTAGCCAATGAATGTGTTTGTGATTGCATGTTTTTTTTAATTTACAGTTTCTAGCTGGGATTACCTGAGCTGTCTCTGTGCAGGCCTGCTCTAAGCCTTACACCAACTAGTGCTGCACGGTTACTGTTTAACCTTGGAAATGTTTTCCAAGAATACTTCCTGTTGTGGATGTGCTTTCCATGGGCTTTATTTCTACCCTGTTATTCACTAAAAGAGCGGTATTAATACACTCTTCACTATCTGCAGTTTATACCTTGTCATGCTTTAAAAGCCGAGCAGAATCTGTAAGTCTATTTCCTGTGTTTTCTGCAGAAAAGTCTAAAATGAGTGTGTAAAAAGTTGAAAAGTGTCTCCTTCCACCCCCACTGCTGTTCTCCCCCCTCAGTGACTTGACGGATGTGTGGTGGGCTGACTGAATTAAACTGTCTTGATGCCTTTCTTCCCCAAGCAGAGTAAGTTGTTTCATTGCCTGCGGATTCTGAAGTGGCTCTGTTAAACCCTCCCGTTGTGCCTGACCCTTTAGCTGGAAGGTCGTGGTTGAAATGCAGTTGGAGCCTCTAATCTGGTCTCTAATCTCTTTGCAGCAGGTAGAAACTAATCATTTCATCTCTTTACCAAAACTCTGCCCCCGTGGTGAACAGCTTCAGCCATCAGGATCTTTCACCTGGGCACTGGCCAGAAAGCTTTTGTACACCAGAGTGGACCGGGAGTGTGCATGAAAATCTAGAGATTTATTTTGCTGTAGGTGGGTTTTCTGGTGAATTTTGTGGTGGTTTAGGTGGATTGTTGTGGGTTTTTTAATTTTCTACTCATATTTTTATGGAGCTGCTCACTTATCGGGAAGGAATGGGACAGGTAACCTGTCAACACCAACTGTATTTTGTGGCCTCATGGATGTGGGCACAAATGCTTCTCTCTGCTTGATGACATCCCATCTCCTACCTGATCTATAACCCACACACAGACCTTCCAAAGTTTGTTGAGGTGGGCTCTAGGTAACTTTTGAATATTAGTTTTGCTTTCTTCTTTCTATGCTTCGCCTATACCAGTTCCAGCTGTGGCACATGTGTGGTTGTGTTTGCTGGACTCTCCTAATGGGGACAGCAGCCACTGCAATGGCCACCTCTCATGAGAGACTGTGACTGTGTGATGGCATCCAAGAAGGCTCCTCATCTGAGAGAACAGCACTGAGAAATCTCAGTTTTATGGAGACATCTGTCTACACTCACTCATGTGATCAGACTTGCTGTTCTCAAACCCTGCAAGGTGATGGGTGAAGTGTCCAGCACAAGGCGGAGTCTGGGACTGTCCCACCCCAGGTGAGGGGGACTGGTGAGGGTTTTCCTTGCCCTGCTCCTGCAGTGATACAGTTTGCAGCGTTCGTTATATGGGGCTTACCCCAAGCTCCACAATAGTGTCGAAACAGTTGGACAGTGGGGATGTGAGTTGGGTGCCTGTGCCATATACATGAAATGAAAATAAGGACAAAAAGTAGAAGGAGGGGAGGGCCTGCCTGCATGTGAAGTAACAGGAATTGAGCACTTAAAATTCTTTCTGAGGAAAAACAAACCTAAACTTTGATCTAAAACACTCTGTGGCCATTTTGGAAACAACTCCCTCCCCTCCAGCTGATACGAGAACTGGAACCAGTTCCTTCCCCCATCCCTCTTTTATCCGTTTCCCTTCAGTAAACCCTGAACAAAAATATTTCCGCTTCCTCTCCCTCCCTAAACCAGGAGACTGCCTGAGAGATACCCCTTCAATCCACGGAATCAAAATCGCGATGAGATGACTTGTTCCATTGCAGACACACAGAGCTCCTTATCCCCTGCACTTGGGGGTGACAGTTCTGAACCTAGCTCTGACTGTCTCAAAAACCTTGGTCTGAAATACCGATATGGGGATGCTGTGGGGGAGAAGGGTGAGGATTTTAAGCACAGGTCTTTGAAACTGTGAGAGCTTAAGAAGAATTGGGTCATATCTGACTGCTACCATCTGGCCCACTTCACTCCAAGATTACCCAGGAATGTGTTTCACATGTGCCTCTGGAACAAGGTTGGGAGCTGCCAAAGAGAAAATATTTTGCAGCTGAGCCTTGCGTTTCACTCCAAGCGGCTCCGGCTCCAGCACAGTAACCTGAGGAGGAGGATTCCACCAGAGGGAATCGCAGAGGCTGTTCAGGCTCAGCCCGTGTTTTGTCTGTAAGGTGGGGCTCCTCCTTGAGCAAGTTGTACTCACTCCTCCTTTAAACTTTTGATGGGTTTAAAGGTGCCTTTAATCTGTCCTAGGCTGGGACAGCAGATTCCCAATGGAGAATGTTCTCTTTGCCAAAAGGCTTCAGCCTTGTATCTCCATTTCCTTGTGAGTAGAATGAGGGCATCTCACTTCCGTAGTGCTGAGATGTGCTGTCCTACCAGAAAAAAATATACATATGTTTACATAAATATGTTTTAAAACACATAAAAATAGGTGTTGTGGCAATAGTGACCTTCATCTGCAAATTTCCATGAATCTCTCCATGGTAAACTGGTATGAGGGCCAGGAGCATGCAGCATGAAAGAGCAGGTTGTACCTGTTATACTTGGGCTGATGTAGGTTCATTTTACACAGGATGAAAAGCCCTTTTCAGTAAATTGGGAAATGGGAGGAACAGCAGCACCACCCTTAGCCTCCATCTGAGATGAAACAGAGCTGTTTGCAAATTGCTCTAACCAGGATAGAGTTAATCCTGGGCGTTAAACCACGATGGTCTGCAGGACCAGAGCTGATCCAGCTGTGGAGGTTTCATTTCTCATTGTGTGCTGGAGATGGTGGGGTGCTGAGGTTAATGAAAGATACAGGCTCTCTGGGAGATGTTGGGATAATTCTGAGAAGTGGCTCGGAGTGCATCCTCCCTGCTAGTTTTTATTCTTCTTTTTAATAATTGGAAACTGCCAAAGTTTAAATTCAATTTTATCTCAATGTGATTTTTAGGGTTTGATTGAGGTGCCTTCTGCTTTTAAGTCTTAAAACCCAGGGCACTTCATTTACGTGTAGGACATGAGTCCCATCACACCGAGTGCCAGCTGGAGCCACCCAAGCCTTGGAAGGGTGGGAAGTGTGCAGAGGGACCAGCTTGATACTTGAAATGAGTGGTCAAACAGAGGCATCTCCACAGCCTGCCTGCTGATGTGCTGCTGCACTTACCGCAAATTCTTCCACCGTGTTAACAAAGGCTACAAATAGGCTCTGCCTCAGCAGGGTGGCACCTCTCTGCCTGTCATGATGTGGTTTCTGGGTTAGAGTGGATGATGGTTACAACAAGGAGTTCAGGTTGCTTTTGTTCATAGAGTAGGTGCACAGTGGGCAAAGGGTTCCAATTGCTGCTCCTTTGTGTTTCATCCCTCTCAAACTCGACTGGTTTTAACTAAAAAAAAAATCACATTAGTTGTTCCCACACCAAGGCTGTATTTCCTGAGTTTGGGATCATTTCCTGAGGAGCTATGAAACCTTGATTGCTTGCTGAAACAGAAGAATGTGATCCTTTTATGCTGCTTTCTGGACTTGTAAATTATAGCAGGCTCCAAACGCCAGCAGTGACAGCGGTGTTTTGTGGCTTTGCTGCCGTCTGAAAGCAGTGAGCAGGATGAGATAAGAATAATTATTATTATTATTGCTATTTTTAAATAATAGAAATTATAAATAATAAATAAAACAATAATAAAACAGTAAAAGTACAAACTAGTAATTATTATTCTAAATAATTATTTTAATTATTTTTTGATCCCCTTTGTCCATGCCCACAAGACTAAAGATAGGTTGAGTTTCTCAGAATTACTGTCAGTTAGTCCAGGCTTTCTCTCAAACACACCCAAGGAAGAAGGCAGCACTGAGCAGCAAATAGACTTTACCTCAGACCCTGTTTTCTTGGGAATATCTGTGCTCCACCCCAACGGTCTGATCATGCTGATTGTTCATAACCATGTGTAGTCTCATCAAGAGAAGGCACTGAGTTTTCTGTAGTCTTGATATCAGGTTTTACAAAGCACCTGGAGTAGGTTGTGTTGAAAGTTCAACAAATTTAATAATAATAAAAAATTGACGCCTCTCAATTTTTCCTTTGTTGGTCTCAGAGAAGAACACCTACAGCATGGGAACATCACGCTGGCCGGGGAAATACTTCCCTTACTTAATACTAGGAAATGCTTAATCGCTGCTTGAGCTGTCAGGGAACTTTTTCCTGTCTCCACCCTACCTCAGCCTAAAATCTCTGTTGAAACATCAGTAAAGCATTCAGGGTGAAAACCCTTGCATCTCTCATCTCTGTTCAAGTCTCAGGCTGTTTTCATAGCCCAAAAGGAGAGTTTTCACCTAATATCTCTTCAGAGAGCTGTGGGACAGATGGCAATTTCAGCTGAGATTTGCTGGGGTCTGCAGGTGCCCTTAATCTGAAGATGTTCCTGCCTGGGTGTGAGGCATCACTGCCTCACATACCTAGGATTTTGTGTTACGGTCTAGAGGGTGTGGAACGACTGAGATGTGAATCACCGACACTAGGGCTTTGTTAAATTAAGAAGACATGAAGACATACTTAGCCCAGGCTTTTTTACAACCTTAACAGAGAGGATGATGTGTGACACTGCCGGTACGAATGAGAATTGAGTTTGTGCTCAACCGTTTCTTCCAGCGAAGAGCAGGTTCTCTGGATTCCAACATGCTCAGCACTAGGTGGCACTCCTCTATAATCTAAACTACTTGGCGTCGGGTGGGAAGTTTTGGAGAACATTTTACAGATGGGAACTACGAGAAGAGATTCATCAGCAGTTTCCCGTGTGGCGGTGCGAGGGGAATCTGAACTAGATTGTAGGGCTGCCTGAGCCTCGCTGATGTCTGCTGGGTGGGAGAACGGGGAGGAAATGAGATCCTGTGATTGCATCGTTATCTGTACAGACTGCTGAGACCCAGCGTGGTGTTTTGTCGAGTAAATAATGTCCTTGGAGGAAGAGTTGATTCCAAAATAATTAAAGGCCACATAAGCAGAGAACAGGATGGGGACTGTGGGATCCCTATGAAAAGAGTGGCCATCCCCTCGTTAGTTCTTGGTGCATTTTGCGTCCACTGGGGACAGAGGCAGGGAATTTGCTCGACTTAAATTTGTATGGGCTTGCATTGCTGTGTTTGTTTTTTGCTTTGGGTTTTCGATTTGAATAGACTGAACACATGATGCACGTGAAGATTTTATAGTTTCTGGGACAAATACTGTCTGGGTGGGGGCAGGACCAACTATGGGTCCAAGAGGAGGGGCCTCACAGTAGTGGGTAGCAATGTGGACATGTCGGTAAAGTGAATTGTTAGAGGAAGTGGAACCAATGGATGCAGAGTTTGGGCACTGGAATTTGCTTTGTACTGATAAAGAACAGCTCAGAAACCTCAGAGTTTGTGATCCATCCATTTTAATTAATCCTGTAATTCCAGGAAGAGATTTTTGTCTGGGAATGCTGCTCAAGTTCCTCTCTAGTGACATCAACATCAGCATAATAAGTGATAGAGGAGGGTCTCATGTGCCTCACACCTGAGAATGAGCTCTGAAGTTCTGTCTCAGGGGACTGACTATGGGCAGTAAGATGATTTCCTGAATTATGACCTGGTGAAAAACCTCTGCAACCAAATATTTCAAGGACTGAATCAGGTGCTGTAATTTCAGTCAACAGAAGCTGGGTCTGTTAAAGAGTTACACAGCCCAGTGAGATCAAATCCATGGAGCTGGTCCTGCCCTAGCCTGGGGCAACAGAGTCAGCTGGAGGAGGTAAGGTGCCCTTTTAAGACTCCTCTTCTAAGCAGATCTCGCAGAACAAACTTGATTTGCATCCTGTGAGACTGCTTTGGTATATGAATCTGAGCGTGCTTGAGGTGATGATGCTCAGGACATTTGTTTTAAAACATCTCTCCTGATTCTTGTGAATTTTTTCCTTTTTTTTTAACCCAGGGGATTTGAGGCTGCACCTAGGGCAGCCAATGTCTAGAAATGGAGGCCTCCTGCCTTCTTCTGAATATGATCAAAGCACTGGAAGTTGTTTCTGTTGTCTGGTGCTCCTGCCTCATCCCTTCTCACATGTGTGAGTTGTAAAGCATCAGCCAGTATCAGTGATCAGCCCTGGGCAGAGCAGCTCAAGTGCTGTGTATGGTCCCTGCATGTGTGCAAACCCTTTTTGGCCATGGATGTGACAAAATTTGTATTTGTGCTGCTTCTCAGGAAGCAATATCCAGGTAGTGAATGCTCTCAAGAAAAATGCATGACTTGGAAAATGACTGTAGCCATTGCTCTTATCTCAATGTTGTTTCTGGGCAGCTTCAGAGGAAGGGTGACCTATTGCTCTGGGATTACTGCTGTGATGGTTGAAGTCTGATGATAGGGATTTCCTGTGTGACTGGGAACACCAAAAACTGGAGCCAGTCAAAGCCTGAACTGCTTTATCCTAACTCAGTTTGGGACCTGGATGCTGGTGGGTAGAAGAAATGGGAAAAGGAAGAAAGCCCAGCCCAGTGCTTAGGGCATTTGATCGGGGGAAGGACTGGGCTTTAGTTTAGGTGCCCCTAAATGCCAGACTTTTCCAAAACAGAGCAAATACAATTCATCTAACGTAGGGGGTGTGTGGTATATCTCTAGGTCCTAACATGAAAGGCTTCCTCCTGAAATACCTTTTCTCCTCTGTCTAGACCAGTTCTTATCATTAGTGCAGTTCTCTTTAGTCTATCTGTGCAAATCCCTGGTTTAGCCCCTTTTCTTCCAGCAGTCAGTTTACTGGGTTGTTTTCCCCTGAACTTTAGCCATGGGCATTTTTTGTGCTGTAAGGCAGCTCCAATAGTTTGGAATGCCTTTATTATTTGTTCCCCTTCAAATACTTGGAATAATGAACCTAAACCTGTGTTCCACGGTAGATGTTTGGTTGTTGTAATGGCAGAAAGGGGCGTGTTTTGCAGAATCCTTCTTGTATAAGGGGAAAGAAAACTCAAAACTCATGAGTTTCTGTCTGGAGGATTGTGTGCCCAGGAAGATAAAGACAAAAGAGAGTAGCTGGCATAAAAAAGTTGCATTTTGTTTATGTTATTGTTTAATATTTCTAGTTATTTTTATGAAATTTTATATTTATTAATTTGTATGTTTTTAATTTTAATGACTTCTTTTACTGTTGTCTATTGCTTCCTTCCCTGTAATGACTGCATTACAAACATTTCCATATAAATACAAATCTGGAGGTGGCTTGTGGTGAACAGCGCTCGGGTTCTTTGTGGTGGGATACAACTGCGACTGGGTGATTTCAAATCCATCCAATAAGTGGTGGAATACTGGTAAAACACCCAGAGGCAGCCTGTCTTCCAGTGTGTATTTCTTCTGGCACAGACCCTACATCTCCTTGGCCAAGCATTCAGCACTGGGATCTAATCTAGATTTCCAGCAAGTTCTCAGTGAAGTGCAAGATGTTTCTCGAGCATGGAGCCAGGAACCAAGCTGAAATAAGGCTCGCTCTCTGAAGTATCTTCAAAACTGTTTGAATAACCTAGTGTATACAAATATTTTAGGTCAACATTCATATTCTCTCAAGACTCGTAGGCGTTTCTGTACGGGTGCCAGCAGCACTGCATCTCTAAAGAATGGAACCAATGCAGTTTTTGTACTTCTACTACTGTGTCAGGGAATCCACCCACGGCTTGATAATGTCAGTGTAATGTGATGGAAAGTTTTCATTATCGGGTAGCTCTCTTGTTGTTTTAGTGAGGTTTTTTGCGTCAGCACTGTGAGAAGAAGGAGAGGATAATATCCAGCGATGTGAATCAGAAAGGAAATCATCCCAACTGTTTGAAGACAAATTCACCTGGTCTCAGTTTGCAAAGTGGTGAAGGGAGCCAGTCCTCTTGTTGTTTTTTCGCTTTTAATAGCCTGGCCTTGAATTAGAGGTTAAATAATGCTCAACAGCGTCTTGTGCTGCATTCCTGAAGGTCTGCAGCAGCACATCTGCGAATAGCACGTACCCACTCGCATGCTTTCCTAGAGCTCACAGACATGTTGAGATGCTCTGTTGAAGGGAGCAAATCCGGCTCAGGGTGTATTTTATGGAGAGACGAACCCAGATCAACAGACTGTGCTGTGAACCATCTACCAGCCTGGTTAAATTTGTGGTGCAGACAGAGCTTAAACCGGTGTCTCACTTCATCTTAATCACTGAGCAGTCTGCTGACCAGCTATATTTAAGTGCTTTGGCAGAATCCTGTTCAAAATTGGAAGGAATGTTTTTAATAGTTCATGTCTTTGAGAAGGCCTGCGTGAAAAATAGAGCTGCATCCCACACATATGAGAGTCCCATCAGAAAGCCTGATAAGGCCTGGATGTAAGTTGTGACTATGAGATATCAGCAAGACAGATTTAAAGTACTGTTGGCTGAATGACAAAACGAAGATTCAAACTTTTTGAGGTTAGAGGCCAAATTCAGGTCTTTTCAGACACAGGAGCAGAAGCAAGTTTACAGTATCACAGTAGACCAGGTTGTAAGGGACCCCAAGGATCATTAGGTCAAACCTGTTCAATTAAAGAAATACAGTTCAAGTGAGCTGGCCCAGCACCCTGTCAAGCTAAGCCTTACAGCGGTCTATACTTGGGGAATTTACCACTTCCCTGGGAAGACCATTCCAGTGTCTAATTACTTTCACAGTGAAAATTTTTCCACTGTATTCCAGTCAGAATCTCCTCAGGAGCAACATGTACCCATCACCCCTTGTCTTTTCTGTGCGATTCCCTGTTAAAGCTTTGTTGAAGTCGGTTGCCATTTTCTGTGACTTCAATTATTTGAACCAAAGCGTTTATATCACTTTGAGCTCTTACATATGGAGCAGTGAACCTCCTAAGAAGCCACAACACTCACCAGTTGCAGATCATTTTCTCACAGAAGAATTTAGCTCATCCAGAATTCATGCAACAATTGAGATGGGAAAGCCATTACTTCTGTGCAGTCTGTGCTGTCTGCACAAGGATGAGGTTCCCATATGCCACCACTTTTAGGGGGTTGTTAGAAAGTTATCTGGCCAGGTTCTGGGGTTTGTGTGATTAGAGGGAGCTCTACAGTTTGAAGGTACAATGTGTAGGTCCCACTTTGCATAAATGCCTTCACAGGGATGTGTCACCATGAAAGGTGGATGAAAGAGTTGTCAACCATAAGAATTCAAAGCTTAAGCTTTACTTCCTTTTCTCTCTTAAATTACAGTTAAACTACAACGTGGAGAATTTATATTCATATTAAATATTCTGGCTTCTTTTTTTATTTTCATGTTTTCTTTCTTACAGAATGAAAGTGCATTCTTGGTTTAAGCTATAAAACTGTTGGTAGGACCCATCAATATGACCCATCATGGGAAGACACCTGGTGTGTAAGTTGGTGTGTCACTTCACAGCACCCTCTTTTTCTTGGAAGGATTAGAGAATGTTCTACTGATTGAGTCTACTCCAATTAGGTGATGTGGATCTGACCCTGCTCTTCAAATGGGAACTTTGATAGCCACTCAAAGTTTTATGGCACTTCAGTATTTTTCTAATGCTTCCATGCAGAATTGTGGCATCGGAGGTTGGTCTTTGTTATGGGTGTGGCTTCTCTTCTATACACATTTTTCTCTACAAGTTGCAATGAGTAACTTGAAATACAGTCATCTCACTAAACCTGAGTGTTTGCAAAGAACAATCTGCATTGAATATGCACTGATAAAACAGTTTCTAAGCATACAGATGGGTGGACATAAAGACGCCCAGAAGCCTGGGTAATGACTTCTGCAGCATGCCCATCCATGCATTTGACAGCCTCTTCGTGAGGATATGTAGGAAGTATTTCCTGAGATTAAGTTTGCACACCTACAGAGAACAACAGCCCTACTACTTCTTCCAATAGCAGACAAGGCACTCATTGTGACAAATAGATAGGAGAGTTATATGAGAGATATGTTTCAGGTTTGTTTGTAGGTGAGATGTTGTGGGTGGAAAAAGAGACAGAAGAAGGTGAATTGCAAATACTGTTGATGAGAATAGACAATACAAATGAATAAATCTTTTCAGAGCTACGAGGGTGATTAAGGGACTGGAACGTCTCTTCTATGAAGAGGAGCTGAGAGAACTGAGGCTGCTTAGTCAGGAGAAGAGAAAGAAGATGGAGAGGGGATCTTATTAATGTTTACAAATATTTGAGTGGATATCACACCGAAGGGACCAGTCTCTTTTTGGTGGTGCCTAGAAATAGGATGAGGAATAATGGTATAAGCTACATAGGAAGTTCCATCTCTACATGAGGATAAATGCCTTTACTGTTAGGGTGATGGAGCACTGACAGGCTGACCAGAAGTCTGAGATTTTTCAAAATCCACATGGGATGCAGCCCTGTGTGGGCTGTCCTAGGTGATCTAACTTTTGACAGGGGGTTTGGACTCAATGATCTCCAGAGGTCCCTTCCAATCTCTAGCATTCTGTGATTCCATGATTTGATTGCTTTTCAGACAAGTTTGTATGAACTAACTATTCCCTTGAGGTTTCACTGACATGAACAAGAAATGCTCTGAGACAGGAGGTGAAGTTTAAGGTAAAACAGTTCTGGGGAGTTTGGTGTCTGCAGCGTCTGCCTGGAAGGATTTGGTTTTGTATAGCTCCAGTCCAATCCTGTGGACTGGTTGCCAGTTAGCATTCCTGGAGAACATTGTCCTGTTGAATTTCACACAGAAGGAATCAGTTGTGTACTCTGAGAAATTGTTGGGATACAAGCCAAAATACAGTGAGTGGTGTCAGTGCAGGGATTTGCTTCAGAATTTTGCTCCTGACCCAAAAGAGCTCAGAGGCTCTCCAGAATACTGAACCTCTGCCCCCCTTCACAGAGAACAGTACTAGGAATCTTGACCATCTTCATGTCTGTGCATCCATCAGTCTGTCCTGGTGGAAATCGTGGGGAGTTTGGCCAAGCAAAGCTGTCAGCAGCTTGACTGTACAAAAGTGGAGGGATTAACCAAAGGAGATTCCATTCATAGGGAATTCAGCCTAGGAAACTCAAACTAGGATCTTCTGGATCTTGGCTACACAGTTTTAGGTATTAAATTGACACAAAGGGAGTCAGAAAGGAAGAATTACAAAATCTGCCTGATGGTCGCTATTTACTACATGATCATTTTCCTCCAAGCTAGGACACTGGAGAGAGAGGGTTCCCTTGCTGACAGCACCCGTTTTCCTCTATTTTCATACCACACACCCACATGCTGGACCTTAAGGAAAGGTGTGTGTTTACTTCATCATGGCATGGTTGCTGGCATTAATAGGTCCTGAAGATTCCTTCCCTTTTGTCTGAATTCCCCCTTGTAGCTTACATTTTAGTATTCCTCTGGAAGGTTCCCTGCTTTCATTTCCATGCAGTCTGGAGGCTGGGAATCACATTACTGCTGTCCAGATGACCTTGAGAATGCAAGGAACTGTCTCATAGCAGTCTATCTTAAGGGCAGTTCTCCAGCACTCTAATTAACTCCACATTCATCCCTCTATCTGTTGTGCTGGGTTAAGGTCTGACCTAACAGGAGGAGGGAAGGCTGGAATAAAAGGTAGTACTTTATGTACAAAATCAAGGGAGTATAAAGGATGATTGTCTAGAGAAAACGCATTACATGCTGATAAGTTTCTATATGTTTACTATGCTCTCCTTTTAACGAGACTGCGTTCCTGGAAAGTGCTGCGAACATAAAGCAGCTCTTGTAACCTGCCACTCCTACCTGCAGTGTGTGCCAAACCATGTGAAATGGTTGAACTGCCTTCATTTTTTAAAGCATGATCGCTGTTGAGTGGAATGAATCTTCATTTACAACATCTATTTATTTATGTATTTTTAATTTAATAAGTTAGGGCATTACTGCAGCTTCCAGTACCTGAAAGGAGGCTACAGTAAAGCTGGAGAGGGACTTGTTACAAGAGACTCCAGTGATGGAACAAGGGGGATGGTTGCAAGCTAACAGAGGGGAGATTTAGATGAGATCTTAGGAAGAAATTCCTCCCTGTGAGAGTGCTGAGACACAGGTTGCCCAAGGAGGTTGTGGCTGCTCCATCCCTGGAAGTGTTCAGGGCCGGGCTGGATAGGGCTCTGGGCAACCTGGTCTGGTGAGAGGTGTCTCTGCCCATGGAAGGGGGTTAGGATTGGATGGTCTCTGAGGTTCCTTCCAGCCTAAACCATTCCATGATCTCACAATTAAATATCTCATCATCCTGACTGGCCAGTAAATTTTTGAAAAGTAACCTCTTTTCTGTAATGTATGTGTACTTTGTCTTTGTACTTGCTCTGTTATTTTCTTCTGGAAACTATTTGCTGACTCTCTATTTAATTCTCTCACCAAGTTTTTGACAAGACTGTAATAATGGTTGGGTAACAATAAGACATATGATTTGTTAAAGTAAGATACAGATGCAACACCCATCCTCGGGTGGATTATCATTTCATTCTGTGCTTAGGTCAGGCCAGATTCAGCTCTTAGCCATGTTTTTGTGAATCAGCACAGAAGCAGGTGCACCAGCAGGGCTGGAGACAGAGCTGGCCCTTTGTTTCATTAAGTACCTCATTAGAATTTCCTGCCTTTGATCCCTTTGGTTTTCTGTGCTCTCAGTTTATCTTCCATATCTGATTATGTGTGTCTAACCTCGATTAGCATAACTAGTCTGGAACAAAGGCTTTCCTATGGTTTCTAGACTTAGCCTATTGAGACGCACTAGCTGTGGCTGGTAGAGAGAGGTGAGTTAGCTGAGGCAGCCTTTGTGTCCTATTCCTGCTGATGGCTTTTGTCGATGGCACCCACTTCCTGCTTTCACCATTCACCAAAAATACCTAATATTGAAGGACAAATTACAATACAATGAATCTGCATGTCTATCCAATTGGTCTAAATAAACAGGCATTAAAATTGGTTCATTAAAATTGGATTTGCTCAGACATTTTCTGCAACAGACAAAAATAACTTGTTGTGCAGGGCTAGCTTTTATCAGATGCCTCAGTAAACAGCAGGGGCATTTTATACAGAGCAGGAATCTTCATTTCAAGGTGGTAATTCAGCCCTAGACTAGCCTGTTTTCTGAGAGCATTGCGACCCCTTGGATTTTGGTCTGCTAGGAAAATGGTAGGGAAGAGCACCACCTGGAAAGGGAGAGCATGACAGTCATTGGAACCTACTGAGATTTTGGGAGAAGGCAGATCAGCTGGATGTGAAATTGGTTGCAGTCAGGCAGGGGTCGGTCTTTTCTCCCTGGACACTGGAGACAGGACAAGGGGTCACAGTCTTAAGCTCCATCAGGGGAGGTTTAGACTTGACATTTCATTTCACTGAAAGAGTGATCCAGTTTTGGAATGGGCTGCCCATAGAAGTGGTTGGGTCACCATCTCTGGAGGTGTTTAAGGTTAGGCTGAGTGGCATGATCTAGATGTCAGATGTTTAGGTTTACTTGTTTGGTTTTAGGTTGGACTGGATGATCTTTAAGGTCTTTTCCAGCCTTATCATTACTGTGATACTGTGATACACAGGCCATGTAGAATCATAGAATCATAGACTGGCTCAGGTTAGAAGGGACATCAGACATTATCTACCGCAACCTCCCTGCTATGGCCAGTGATGCTTCCCAACCAGACTTGGTTGCTGAAGGCTGCATCCAACCTGGCCTTCAACACCTCCATGAAGGGAGCATCCACAACCTCTACAGGTAATCTATTCCAGAGTCTCTCCACCCTTGTGCTGAAGAACTTCTTCTTTAGATCTAGTCTAAACCTTGATAAAATTGCTATATAAGCTAACTGAAATTCTAATCTACCTACTCTTCTTCAGTTTAAAACCATTTTCCATGTGTCCTATAGCTAGATCTCCTTGGGAAAAGTCCCTCTTCAGCCTTCCTGTAGGTTCCTTTTGGGTATTGGGAGGTAGCTATAAGGTCCCTCAGTCTTTCCTTTCCTCTAGACTGGACAACCCCAGGTCCTCCAGCCTATTCTCATAGAAGAGGTGCTCCAAGAGATGATCTCCTGGAGGAGACACCAGCCCTAGGAAGAGGTAGTCACATATATATATATATACGGACTATAACATTCTGCACTCAGCAGTAGCTGACCCATCAACTTCTTAACTAGAGATATTTCTAATACACTGGAAATAAGTATTATAAATATAATAATATAAATAATAAGTATTAATTATAAGGTGATGGAGCCTCAGGGAAGGAAAATTGTTCATCCATGGTCAAAGGATTTGATATTTAAGGCCAGGTTGGATGGGGGTCTGAGCAACCTTGTCTGATGAGAGGTGTCCCTGTCCATGGCAGAGGGGTTGGAACTGGATGATCTCTGAGCTCCCTTCCAACGCAAACCACTCTGCAGTTCTATTCAGGGTGTCACTACTGAATGGAACAAGGGAAGAGGATGAAGTTTGGGCATTTGAAGTGGTCACTGTATTTGCATTAAGGGGTGCTTTCTCCTGCTAAGAAGATTATTTAAGTGCAGATATTATGTCCTAGTTTCCCTAGCTTTGGTTTTCTTTTGTTGTGTGTAGTGAAGGAATCAATAAATCAAATATGTTTTCTATAAGGTGCTTCTGCTTCCCTCACTCCGCAAGTTTGTCAGGTCTTCTATAGACCTCGGTCTGTGATGACAACTGGGTGGCATGTTTAGAGAGAATCTCCTATAATGAGTCTGGTGCCAGCTCCAATCATTTTCCAACTCAAACCACACAAATATGTTCTTAAGACATTATCTAAATAAACATAGCTCTTTGGGACCTTTCTGACTACAGTCTTGAGATAGAACATAGCTTGTCTCCGGCTCTTAGGAGTGACAGTTGGAAATGTCATGTCAGTGTGGAAACTAAGTAAAACACAGGGCTTCTATCAGGGACATTTCATACTCAGCCACAAGATGATAATGGAGTGTGAAACATTGCCTACTCACAGTGTGAAAAAAGGGGGAAAACTGAAGTGGCTAAGGTTAGAATTGGCTGTACTTTCTTGCACAGTGTTTTCATCCTCTCCAAATCACTTTCTACCACCGAAGATCTGCCCCCAGATCATGGCACTGAAGCCTTAGGAGTGGGCTGAGGGGGCCAGGTTTGGCTCCTGGAGATAGCAGAGAAGCCACCAGCCCCAGCAGTGCCCCAAGGAATGTGTGACTCCAACTTCTCTACTAGGACACCTCCCACCCACTCTCTTTTGGATTTGCTTTTGTGCAGAAGCCCACGTCATGGTATGTTCTCTGACCAGGTGGTTCCACTGCGACTCAAACCCAGGCAAAAAATAAACCTAAACCAGGACAACTAAACTATCAAGCACTAGCAGATGGAAGTTCCCATGTTGTGCATTCTAATGAAGCCTATAAAAATAGCAGATCATAACAATCTGTTTTTAAAAAAGGTACAAAATTAATAATGATCATTTTCCCTTTCCTCCCACAGAGTATCAGCTGTTAATCTTGTTCCTCCCACGGACTGATGATATAAGTTCCTTAACACAACAGGTGAAAGCTAGAGCATAATACTAAGGAAAATTTGCTCTGAGATAGGCAGAAAGATTTACCAAGTGAGATTGAGTCAGCTCTAATATCTTTTTTTAATCTAAAGCCTGAACTTTCACAAAAGGGATAACTTAGAATTTATACCTCACTGCGGCAAAGCCAAACACACCAAATACTTTTCTTTTACTGAAGCGACGCAGGGAAGGATCCATTTGGGAAGTCTGATGTGGGTTTTGTCAGCACACCAGTGTTTTGTGGGCAGCTTTTTCTACACCTCTATGTGCAGCAAACTATTTTTTGTGCATCTGCAAAGTCAAATACTTCAGTGAGTGTGAATCATGATGTTCTTGCTGCTCCTCTTTCTTTCCCTGATGATCTAGTGTTTTTTTCTCTGTGTGTCTGATTTATGTGTTGCTTTAGTTTCTAAAACCTTCTGAACTGAGTAGGTGTGAGGGCAGGTGTGGGATGAGCACTTGGGGTGTCAGTGCTGCCAATTCCCCCACCCAGAGAGATGCCCTGGTCAGGGTATGATGTGACACTATGCCCTCATTCTGGCAAGGAATCACCAGTAATGTTAATTATGAACTTACTGCAGCAATCTTGTGAAAATACAGATTGAGTATGCAATTGTTGATTTCATTTGGCCTGTTTCGAGGAATATAGAATGAATAATGCCCAGTATGCTTTTTCCACTCAGCCCTTATGGATGTGTTCTTCATGTGCTCCAGCTCAGATAACCAGCTGTGTTATGAAATAGGAAATGAAAGTCTGCAGCAACATGTGGCTCTTGGTTTCTGGTAAATCATCTGGTCCATCTGCCCAAACTCTGGTGAGGCACCAGCGAGTTGGGTTAGTCAGAGACAGACCTTCTCAGGCTCTGGGGATGTGTGGAATCACGGGGAAGGTTTCATGGTGGATCTGCAGAGACCACCTGCATTTCATTGTATTTCTTTACTCCTGTCTTTCTCCTGTGGTTGCTTGTACCAGCAGAATTGTTTCCTATAGTCCAACTTACACTCCTCTGGCAAGTCTTATTTTCACAGAGAACAAAATATTTACATCCATTTAATATTAGTCTTCTAATTAGTCCAACTGTCATTGTTGCCTGTTTGCTTTAATTTTGTGAGCTGGAAACACCGCTTACCTTTTTTCTTGTGTTTTACACAAAGTTGTTCTTTGCTGTCTTTGCCATCTGATTTCAGGAGCAGAAATCAAAGCTGGGCACTCCCTACGTGTAGGCTGGTTTTTTGCAAGCAGGGACTTTACCTCAAAATCTTCGTGCTGAAATAATCTGCTGTTGCAATCAGCTGACTGGAATCCTGTGGCTGCAGATGAGAAACTGTAGAGTAAGTAAACTGGAGAGGTCAATTCCTTACTGGTCTCAACTCTAGCATAACATTTTGTTACAAGGTCAAAAGTTGGCAGGAAGCAAGAGAACTCAAAAGGGAGGAAATCATGTGAGAACAGCCCATGCCAAAGGTGTACCTTGCCATGGATTGGGGTGTTTACTGGGAACACCATTAATGTCCCTTGAGAACCAACATGCTCGTTCAATCGATCACAGAGTCATCAAGGTTGGAAAAGACCTTCAAGATCACAAAGTCCAGCTGTCTGCCCTACAACCCCCAACCACTAAACCATCTCCTGAAACACCATGTCTACCTGTTTTTTTGAACCCCTCCAGGGATGGTGCCCCCACCCTGTCACTGGGGAGCCTGTACCAAGGCCTCACTAATCTTTCTGTGAAGAAATTTTTCCTATACCCAGTCTGAACCTCCTCTGCATGACTTGACTCCATTTCCTCCTGTCCTTTCGCTAGTCACTAGGGTGAAGAGGCCAAGAGCTACCTCACTACAACCTCCCTCCAAGTAGTTGTAGAGAGCAATGTGGTCTCCACTCAGCCTCCTCTTCTCCAGGCTGAACAGCCGCAGTGCCTCAGTCCTCTTTAAGAGGAGCCAGAACGTCACAAAGTACAACTTGTTTTTATACAAATTCACTCAGTAAATTATGAATACAAAATTTTTAATTAATATTGCCAAGTGTCTCCTAGAAAATAATTTATCTGTATTTTCAAGAACATTCTTCATAAATGCTTGGCAGATTTCCCTGAAAAAGTTCTATGGTTCCCCATTAGCCATCCCCCAAAGACTTCAGTTGCTTGGTGTAACAGTACAGAACTTTTCACATGTCAGTGGAATAATTTATTTCTTGAATTAATAGATGTGATTTCATTGAGTTTAATATTTTAGCCAGGATTTATTATAGTGCAGTTTCTAATTTATGTTCAGCTCAGGTGAGTAGTGCCACATTTTTCATCATAATGATGATTGATTCGAGGCCTCATTACAAAGCAGTGGTGTGATGGCTCTTGTTTTACTCTGAATAGGAATGACTACAGAAAACTCTGCTGTATGTGACAGTTCCTTGTCTCAGCTAAAGCAAACTGAATTGCAAGGAAATGTTTTCCTTTATTTCTGGGGTCCTTTTTCTGCCCCTGTTTAAGGAAAACCTGTTAAATCGGGGACAACTCCAGCTGAAACCTAGCATTGCTGTGGCTTTCAAGTTTTTTTTTTTTTTGTTTTCTTGAGTTTAAAACTCAGTCCTGGGTAGGAATACCACCTCAGCTAATGTTGGTATTTTGTGAATTTGACTAAGGAATTGCTTACCTCTGCCATAGGAGTGAGAAGTTCAAGTTAGGTATTAGGAAAAATTTCTTTATTGAGAAGGTCTTTGTAGATTTTAGGTTAACAGTTGGAAGGTCTTTTCCAACCTAAAGAATTCTATGATAAAGAAGTAGGAGTCAAGCTACGAGTAGGATGTTTGATATTCACAGTATGGAAAAATTACAATTTACTGACTAACGCTGTTTTGTTGGTTGATGTGTAAATAGAGTAAAAGGGCTGAGAAAACAGAGAGACTCAGATGAGGAATACAGACTGTCCCCCTGTAGAGCAAACTAATGTTGCCCTCTAGGTGTGTGCACTACTCTGGACACACACCAAAGACTGATCCACATTTACGTCTGTATAGAGGATAAAAGTTAAAACCCTGGACTGAGCCTGAAACAGTACCAAGTCAGGCATGGAGAACAGGAGGCTCGGGGTAGACCTCCTCACTTTCTACAACAATGTGAAAGGGGTTGGAACAAGGTGCGGGTTGGTCTCTTCTCCAAAAAGTGACAGGACAAGAGGAAATGGTCTCAAATTGCACCATGGAAGGTTTAGGTTGGGCATTAGGAAAAAGTTTGTCACCAAAATCATTGTGAAGCCCTGGAGCAGGTTGTCCAGAGTAGTGATGCAGTCCCCATCCTTGAATGGATTTAAAAGCAGTGGAGATGTGGTGCTGAGGCCCATGGGTTAGCGGTGACCTGGCAGTGTTGAGTTAATGGCTGGACTTGATGCTTTGAAAGATCTCTTCTACCCAAAGCTATTCTGTGATTCTGAGATCTGAAAACTTCTGACCTAATCTAAGAGCACAGGGCTCTTGAGGCCAAACTGGATCTGAAAATCAAAAGGCTCAAGGTCCTGGGGTTCATTGCTTTTGTGCAATTTATCTTGGATTAAACCACTGTTTTATAATCAAGGATGAAAAGCATTAAACCATCTAAAGAAATGCAAACAGTGGAATTTTATTCAAGTTACAAGATAATAGATCTGAAAGCATTTTCTGATTGTTTAATTAGAATTGTTTGGTTTGGACTAGCCAAGAAATTGCAAAATAAATTTTTAAAATCTGATGGCTTCTCCTCCTCTCTGGCGTCTTTGGCATTTGAGAGTGTGTCAGGAGCTGACCATCTTTCTGATCTACTTAAGCTTCAATCAGGTTTAAATGACATATATATGACTGACTCAATCATGTGAGAATTACCACTGAAGCTTAGTCCAGTCCCAAATAATCCCAGGGGCCAAATTGAAAATACAAACTTAGGTGATTGCTTGTACTGTGGGGTATTTCTTTCCATCACTCTAAAGTCTCTTGGAGTTCAAAAGGAATATTTTCAAGTATTTCATATTTGTTTACAGTTTGCATTCAAATTGTATTAGAAATTATTACTAGTGGTGTTAAAAATAATAATCCATAAATTCACAAAAGGGACCAATTTTTTTTAATAGGGATAAACCACAAGCTGGTTTATGCTACAGCTGTTTATAGCATCATTATACAATTATATGGCACCCAGGGAAATGTGGAGAAGGGCATTCAGATGTTAAATCCATAGTGAAACGATGCACTTAGCTTCATACCGTACAAGTGTTTAAGTTGGAAAAGGTAATACAAGATCATCATGTCCAACCACTAATTCAGCTGTCTCAAGGCCACAGCTACACCCTGTCCCTAAGCTCCAGATCTCTCTGATTTCAAAACACATTCAGGGATGGCAATTCAACCCATTCCCTGGGCAGCCAGTTCCAAGGCCTGGAGAACTTTCCCACAGGTATAAGCTGGAGAGCACAGGCCATGTATTTTCTATTCTAATGCCTGCTCTTGTTCGAAGCCAGAAGAGTTCCCAGACTGATGAGGACAGCTCCAGTATTTTAGTACCTACCTGGGTTTGCAACTGGCTTCGTTTTCATCCCTGGGCACAGCACTGCCTCCGCTTTGCTCATTGGGCTAGCAAGGTAGAGACACAGTGCACCCAGGCTGGGAAGAGGGCCACCAGGGCAAGCTGAAGCCTTTGTTTGATCTGACAACTGTTGTTTTCAACTGCTATTCAAGAATGGATTCAAAATTCAATCATTTCTGAACAGTAATGTAGGTGATTGTAGGGAGGCAATTTCTCCCCTGCTCCAAGTAATTGGCTTTTACTCTTTTGTGGCTGCATTTTCCAGGTTAGTAAATTCTTTATTATGTTATTTCTCTGAAAACCAATTTTGATGGCAACTATCTTGCCTGTGCTGATTGCTACAATCACAGAGAGATGTGTTGTCCTTGATACGAAAAGCTAAAAAATCAGAAGACTTAACGTACAAGGTTATTCTCGGCAAACACTGTGATGCGCTCTTGTGCAAACAGACTTACCAGGTCTTTATTTCTGGTTCAAGGCCAGGTTGCATGGGGATCTGTGCAACCTGGCTTGTTCAGAGGTGTTCCTGCCCCTGGCAGGGGAGTTGGAACTTTAGAGATGATCCCTGAGGTCCCTTCCAACCTACCCCATCGTGTAGTTTCTGTTCTTTGCTCTTGAACCGGTGAGCTTGAACAAGAATTTTTCTTCCAGAGACACACAGCTGCTTTCACCAGGAGCTCTGAAGGAAAGTCATCATTTTGGTCTGGGTGCTTGGCCAACTCTGCTTGAGTCACAGGTTGGAAGGATTTAATCAGTTAAGGATCAGCTATTCAGAGTTGCCCTCTGAATATATAACTCAAAGAATGTTGATTGGACAACTAAGCAGAAGAGTGTTAAACAAGGAGCAATCAGAAATTAATATTTTATGTTTATTGTCATCAAATCATAGAATCATTAGGGATCGGAAGGGACCTCGAAAGATCATCTAGTCCAATTCTCCTGCCACAGTAGGACACCTTGATGAAGTTGCCCATGAACACATCCAGGCAGGTCTTGAACGTCTCTAGAGAAGGAGACTCCACAACCCCCCTGGGCAGCCTGTTCCAATGCTCTGTTACCCACACTATGAAGAAGGTCCTTCTGATATTGATATGGAACCTCCTCTGTTCCAGCTTGCACCCACTGCCCCTTGTCCTATTACTAGATGACCTTGAGAAGAGCCTGGCTCCATCCTCCTGACACCCACCCCTCACATATTTATAGACATTCACGAGGTGACATTAGATTTGCAAAGGATCAGAAAGATTTAAAACCTGTTTTTGTAATGATAGGTATCTGAAAAGAACTTTACAGGAAAAAAAACAAACAACCCAACCAAACCCAAGCACTGTTCTGTTCCATTTGGTTTCATTACATTGGTTACTGGAGTTCTGCTGGGAAAACTGATTTCCTGCCCTTCAGCTTGGCTTTGCCCTTAATTTATGGTTCCTTTTTGCCTGCTCCCAGAAAGGTTTTAAATTTCCTAACTGCCTTCCTATTCCTCACCAGCTTTTCTGTTGGTCATCATATGTCTGTGTGTCTCAATCTACTTTTCTCTCACATGACTTTGTAATTTCTCATGTCTTCCCAAGGCTTTGGGCAGCCCTTTTTGACTTTTCATTCAAAGCTGCTGTTAATCTTTTATTTTTCCTTGCTAGCTGCAGAATAAATTTTTGTGGAAATGTGTATCATACAAATATTTATCTCATCACTTTTGGTGGTGAACAGTCCTGGTATTCCATATTTTGCTGTCGTTTGCCATCTGGTCCTTCAAGACATGGTGCTGTAGTCCTTTACTGATGAAGCCTTATCAACCTGACCCTGCAAGGTGAAATCATCCTGTCTAATTTTTCCAGAAGCATTAAGTTCAGGAGTGTTTGATTTAGCGTCCTGTGGTGGATGGATATTCAGTGTGAGAGGGTTTCCTAACCTGGCTTTTGTCAGCAGCCCTGCCAACATTCCCATAGGACAAGAGGTTACTTTGCCATCAGACCAGCTGTCAGATTTGCCCTCAAGCTGACCTGTAAAGCGCTGTTTTCATCATACACCAATGTATAAATTCGTTGATCTTGCATAGTGGAATAGTTTGAAATTCATCCTTATCTAGCAAGATGTATATGTTACAGCTGTTTTTTTAAGAAAACACAGGAAACAGCTTGTATTTGTTGACTGTTTACTTCAGTGAATATCAAGTGCAAAGGAGTGGGCCGAGTTAGTTCTGCACATTAAAAGAGAAAGGGAGAGGAAAACACATCGAGCAATTTAATTTTTGAGGATTCTGCTTTAGGTTATGTCACATTTGTGGCGAGGAGATAAGAAGTGGCCGGTCTGAGGTGCCCTCAGGGAACCTAGGAGTGAACTACCAGAACAAACGGAAAGAGGATTATGAGATTGGGAGGGAGTAAAATTAAGACTGATAACATATAGAGCCTTGCAGCTATTTCTTCTGCCTCCCAAAGAATAATTTTAGGTGATGATATTAGTTTATTTTTTTCAGAATGATTTCCTAGTGAACAGAGGGTTATGGTTTAAAATCTGGCAAAGAGGGAAAATTAGCAAATGGCTGCAACACAGAGGTCACAAGAGCTGTGTGTTGTGAAATTTGGAAATTGCTACCAAAGCAATGTTCTTGCCCACTGGGGAGTGGTAAATTTATTTCTGATTCCAAAAAATACATAGATAAACCCTCTGAACAAGAGGAGATATATACCATGGTATGTTTGGTTATGGTCAAGCTCTCATATTGATTTTTAAATTGTGCTACTGCTCTGGGAGGTATCTACAAGCTGCTTTGCAAAGTGTGACTTCCATCTGGCAGTGGATGCAGAATAAAGGAAGACCTGAAAAGTGTTAGTGTTGCTCAAAGGTGCAGATGACAGAAATTGTATGGTAAGGTCATAGGATACTGAGCTGAGCTCAGGTGGGACTCAAGCATCCAACAGGGAATATTAATGTCTAAAAAGAATATGTATAAAAATTTAAAAATATGTACACATATGTGAAATGATAGCTGCTCTTCTGATTTAGCTTTATCAGACATAGAATCATGGAATCATTAGGGATTGGAAGGGACCTCAAAAGATCATCTAGTCCAATTCTCCTGCCACAGCAGGATCACCCAGACAAAGTCCCACAGGAACACATCCAGGCGGGTCTTGAACGTCTCCAGAGAAGGAGACTCCACAACCTCCCTGGGCAGCCTGTTCCAATGCTCTGTTACCCACACTATGAAGAAGTTCCTTCTGATATTTATATGGAACCTCCTCTGTTCCAGCTTGCACCCATTGCTCCTTGTCCTATCACTAGATGACTTTGAGAAGAGCCTGGCTCCATCTTCCTGACACCCAACCCTCACATATCTGTAGACATTAATGAGGTCACTCCTCAGCCTCCTCTTCTCCAAGCTCAAGAGACCCAGCTCCCTCAGCCTTTCCTCATAAGGGAGGTGCTCTACTTCCTTCATCATCTTCTTTGTTTTATGCTGGACACCCTCCAGCAGCTCTGTGTCCTTCCTGAAGTGAGGGGCCCAGAACTGGACGCAGTACTGCAGATGTGTCCTCACTAGTGCAGAGCAGAGGGGGAGAAGAATCTCCCTTGATCTGCTAAGCACTGTGCTTCTGATCCACCCCAGGATGCTGTTGGCCCTCTTGGCCACAAAAGCACATTGCTGGCTCATGTTCATCCTGTTGGCCACTAGGACCCTCAGGTCCCTTTCTCCTACACTGCTCTCAAACAGGTCAGTTCCCAANAGTGCACCCTAATCCCTCATCCAAGTCATTAATGAATAGATCCTTGGAGAACTCCACTAGATACAGGCCTTTAACTGGACTCTGTCCACTGACCACTACTCTCTGTCTTCTATCCTGCAGCCAGTTCACAATCCACCTCACTACCCAATCATCCAGTCCACCCTGCCTCAGTCTGGCTGCAAGGATGCTATGTGAGACTGTGTCAAATGCCTTACTGAAGTCAAGATAGACCACAACCACTGCTCTACCATCATCTATTCACCTAGTTATGCCCTCATAAAAGGCTATCAGGTTGGTCAAGCATGACTTCCCCTTGGTGAAGCTATGCTGACTGTCTCTAATGACCCTCTTGTCCCTGATGTGCCTAGAGACAGCGTCTAGGACATACTGCAGCTTTTTCTTTAAAAGAATTAAGATATTGTGGTGCCTAAACCAAAGAGACAGGATTTTTGTGGGAACAGAATGAGATTATGTTCTCCTGTTCCTAACGCAGAACAGAAATATCTGGACAGAGAAAAGGAGCTGGAAAGCTGCTGTCCTTATCATGTGCCTTATATTTCATAGTCTTGCCTTTTTCTTTCTTTACATTTGGTGGTCTTTACACCGTCTCTTTGTCCTACTCAAATAGCACTATTTCCTGCTGCTGTTTTATATCTCTCCTGCAGTTCTCTTTAGAAGTATTTCAGACATCCCAAACAGACTGTGTACCATGAGCTGAAAAACAACTTCTTGTGTCAACTTCATTTGTCTGTATTATTCACATAACTTTGGCTGTTTAGACAGGTGAAATGTATGTACTGTTTATTATGATTCGACTTGTTTGTGCCCGTGAGAGTGATGAGGGATGAGGTATTTTTTGTTTTCAATGGCAGATGCTCCTGGCATCACTGATAGCTTATACCAGACCTGCAGACTGCATGCATGGGAGTGACCAAAACTTGTGCCAGCAAGAAGTTCCCTTGCTGTCCTCTTCCAGAAAACTTTTTCTCTCTTAATCCAATTTTTTCATCAGTCAAAAGAGAGAAGAGTTCTAAGTGTCAGGGAATGGAAGGCTGTGTGGCCAGGTCTAGTGAATGGCTTGCTAGAACGTTTTCATGTACAGCACAGACTGAGTCCCCTCGTCCTGTAATTTAAACTCCCACTGTGCAGGATGGAGCTTCTGTGCCAGTACCAGTTATATGAAAGTGCAGAACAGTTGAAGGCTGAGGAATGCTTTTGCAAATGGATACATAGAGAAGAAGCAACAGGAATATATTGAAAGTAGTCATTAGCATATACCTCACACCAAATAAAACACTGCAGTTAATGATAAGGACATCATTCTGCTTAACCCTGTTTTAGATTTCTGCTTTAAATGTGACTTATCCCAGACACCCACCCATGTCTATTTTAATCAAACGTTTTGTACTGATGGCTGAGTCAAAGTAAGACTAGAGAGCTATGTGACAGAACAAATAGGAGGTTGTTAGGCCTCTTGTACTGGCATTACAGTGGTGTATATAAAGATGTAAAAAGGGGTACTATTTCTGCAAGAGACATATGAGTGTTACCAACCAGTCTGACAAAAACTCCAATTGGCACTGTTTGGGGTCACCAGAGCATCTACAAAAGCACAGAGATACGTTACATTTCAATGCTCTGATCACTGCTCATCTCTTGTAAACATCGTAGATGCGGAAGGAATAATTGTATAGAAGCATAAAGGTTAGAAAAGACTTCTATCAAGTCCAACCATCATCCCAGCCCCACCATGCCCACTAAACCATGTTCTCTAGGGCCACATCTACTCTTTTTTTGGGGAACTCTAGCAACGGCAACTCCACCCCCTCCCCGGGCAGCCTGTTCAAATCCCTGACCATTCTGTCAGTGAGGAAATTTTTCCTGATGTCCAATCTAAACCTCCCCTGGCACAACTTGAGGTTGTTTCCTCCTATTCTATCGCTAGTGACTTGAGTCACTAGTCACCAGTACTTCATTTAAACACAAGCAGTTCTGTTTTGCTGTATAACCCTGTGACAGGATCGTTTTGTCACTTGTAAATGGCATTGATCCAATGATGTTCTTTGTTACCTGGAATTGGCAGCAACTCTCTGCTTTGAACTGATTTTTGTTTTTCAAAGAGGAAATTATCTGTGCAAACAACGGTAAAATCGGAGTTTGTCTTGGCAGCAAGTATTTTTAAAAATAAAGCATTGATGTAAGCTGCCTTGCTCTGTCACTAGCCCTCCTACTGTTTCTTGTGCTTGAATTTCCTCTCTGTGAATATACCATCCATCTGCAAGTGCGTGCTGAAACTTCAGTCCAAACCGCTACCAGCTGAACTTGTGTTAATGAGTAAATTGGAGTGTAAGTTATTCTTGCTTCTGCTACCAGTCTAGCAAAGCCTCTCTGTTGAAATCAACAGGAACCGGTTCCAAAATAGTTCTGCCGATGACACTTTCTCCCACAATGGAACACGCTGGGAAAGTGTTGCAAATATTGGTGGTGTTGACACCGTGATATGGTGCTGTATTTCACTTCCCCACTCCTTTTGGGCTTTTTCTTTTTTTTTTAATTTTTTGTATGATGTAGTTGATGCACCCCTTTATGATCCCTTTATTATGCTCTCTTCTGGCACCTCAGACATCTGATCGCTGAGATTATTTGTTTCAATATATTAATTAATAGTCCAAATGAAGCTATTCATTAGTCTCGATTCAAAGTGTTACCAGAATCCACACTGAAACACTGAAAATGCTCATTTTAGTGAAAATGTCAGGGTATGTAATCTGACTAATGAAAAAGAAGGGGGAAAAAAATCAGCTTTCTACTGGAACATAAATTATGTGACTGTGAATGAAGAATGAATCAGTTTCAGAAACTCCCTTTTTCAGTTACTCAAAGACTAGAACAGGTGTATCATACCAACAGCCATTTAACCCTGGTCTGCACGTTTGGTACAAGTGATAGTTAATACTCAAGGGGAAAGGTATAAGAAAAAGAAAGGCACAGTGATAGATGTATCAGACCTTTGGTTTTGAAATTCTGGCTGATAAATTCCTGAAATGGTAGTGAACAAGGATTTCAGATTCATGTTAATGGTCAAAACATGAACTAAAGTTGGTAGTTTGCAGGATTTGACTCAATTTTTATTGAGAAACAGCATTCCCAGTATGACCAAATGAAAAGAGTGAGTTGTTAGCACATCATTTTCCAAAGGGCTTTGATGTTAGGAATCAAGCAGGATTTACCTTTATGGACAGTCGGAAGAAACTGCAATTTTATTAACGTGGACTGAACCTGCTTTGGAAACAAACTCTTTGTAAACCAGAAGATTTGAGACTGTGATCCAAATGTACTGAATGTAGAACATCCTCTATCAACATGCCTGGTTTAGGGTGTTAACTGGATTCTCACTGCTTCTGCAACCATTTATTCCTTTGTGTTGTTAGCTTGGTAAGAAGTGTTCTAATGAATCACAGAATCAGTCAGGTTGGAAAAGACCCTTAAGATCACCAAGTCCAACCAATAACCCTACTCTACCAAGTTCACCATTAGACCAGATCCCTGGGCACTAAATCTAAATGATATTTAAACACCTCCAGGGGTGGTGACTCAGCCCCCTTCCTGGGCAAACTATTCCAATATTTGACTATTCTTCCAGTAAAATTTTTTTCCCTAAAGTCCAGCCTAAATCTCCCCTTATTTGAGGCCAAAGCAGGAATTATGACACTGCAGCTGTTATCTGTTCAGTCTTTATGTATACTGACACAGCAAACACTTCCACTTCCTAAGCCCTAGGAATCAGTATGGATATCTGCACTGGTACATCCATGCCATTTATTTTTTTCACTCATCACATACCTAGTGTAACAGGACTCAAATCTTACAGCAGGACTCAGAAGAGTGACACTGACCTTTCTTGAGCTGTCTGTGATGGGATGTTCCTCATATCTGAATGTTGTGAGGGAGTCATAGAGTTAGCTGGAAAAGGGTAGATTTAGGCTGGACATTGGGAAAATGTTCTTTAATCTGAGGGTGGTGGATCCCTGGAACAGGTTGCCTAGATCAGTGCTGGAGGCCCCATCCCTGGAGACATTCAAGGTCAGGCTTGACCGGGCTCTTGGGCAATCTGTTCGAGTGAGAGATGTCCCTGTTTGTTGTAGAGAGTTGTAATAGGTGACCTTTGGAGATCCCTTCCAACCCAATACATTCTGTGATTCTATGGTTCTGTAGTTTTCCTTGTGTTCCTGGCAGCCACCCCAGCTCAGCTTGTTTCTTATAGCATTTCCTGTTCTTCAATGTTATGGTTTAAGCCTAGCAGATTAAAGTTACAGAAGTATTGGTTATGTTTTTGCAAAGCTCCATTGCCTCTCCTATATGACAGATGTTAGAAGGATTAGAGAGGAAAGCTTGCACCAAATACTCCGAGACATCTTGATTAGCAGAACATTTTTCCATAAACAGGCTTATATTTAGCAACATTTGAAACCCATCTAATTACCACAGAACAGCAGGATGAATTCAGGATGTCAAGAGGATCTGGAAGGCTGTTATTTTACAGTAAATGGCTTTAATTATCCTGATACCAGAACCATGCTTTGTATGTAAAAGGTTTTGTTTCCCATTTTTTTCCTTATTCTACTCCATGAGATTGTTTCATATCAACTTTCCCTCTGAGCTCCAACCACAGAGGATGTGGACGTCGTGTTATATCCCGTATGCTGATTCAACAGGAAAGCTTAGGCTCATATCATGTTACCCTTTTAGAAATCATTGCTTTTACAAGTCTGTGTTGCATATTGTAAGGAATTTATTTACCCTTCAAAAGGCGTAACAGAAGCATAAAATCAAAGTAAAGGGCAGTTAGATTTGTGCCTGGTCTATATGTTTGCCTTTAAATCAAAAATGCTTTCAAATTGTGTCTTCCGCAATCTTAGCTGGTTGCTTTGGAACAGATATACTTTATCATCTGTGATGGGGATCTGGCAAGGTGCTTCTGTGCTGAGATTGAATTTTGGAAGTCTCAGCTCTGCAGGTTCATTTCTGTCAGAGGTAAGAAGGTCACGGATAAACTTATTTGTGATGTTGCCACACAATTAGGGTGATGAGACAATGTCTGGGAATAACTTAATCTCCAATTAAAATCCAAAAGGCAGCAGAAAGGAGTAGATGTATTTATGAAGACAACAAAGGCACCCCATCCTAGCTAGTGGGGATGTCAGTTGAACAGATATTAAATATTTTTTGCTTGTTTGACAGTAATGCTCACAAAAATGATGTTCCTGGCACAAACTGGGTTTGAACACTGTCACTGTCTGCATATAATGCAAACCAACAAATACTTTCTCTACAGAGTTATGCCTTACCATGGCAGAGTGCATCTCCCATGAGCTTTCACATCCCTTTGTGCTGTCTCATGCAGTACTGCTGGGTAGCTGGGGATGCTGCTCTCTCTGGCAGGGAGAGGAGCCTCTGCTGTGTGTCTCAGGTCCTGTTTCTCATAGAACTACTAAGGTTGGAAAAGATCTCTAAGATCATCAAGTCCAACCATTAACCCAAAACCAATATCATGTGACAGGTTCAAGAGAGGTTGAAAATGATGGGAGAGAAGGAAGATCTGCATGAAAAGACTAAGTGGCAAGTGCTGTCTAAACTTTGTCCATTTGTTTCCTCCATCAGAAACATTCCTGTGACACCATTTTAATTGTCATTTACTTGGTGATTTCATTATCCCATCTGGCAACATTTTCTCAGGTAAGTCTGAAGGCAAAGGCCAGTAGAAAGTCAGGAAGCAAAGCCCAACAGAATAATCCACTGCTGTGAATTAACATGGATGCTGGAATTGATTAGTAGCTTCCTTTCAAGTGCAAGCACAATTATTCCTTGAATCATTCTTGTCAGGCCAGCTCCAGGCCACTTTGCATGCCACAGCTTCTCCTAATGGAAGGTTCACCAACCCTGTGAATCAACTAATTGGGCATTTAAGAGAAAACAGACTGTGGGAGGTAGAGAGCAGCAGGAGGAGGATCTAGAAGCAGCCATGCTGCAGATGGAGCAACTTTCTGTAACATCCCTCAGAGGGTCTTCTGCTGGGTGGGTAGAGAGAGAAGGGACTGGTTTTGTCTGTTCGCATTGGCTTTCCAGAGCTATTGAACAAAGAAGCAGAGAAAAAAAAAATTAATACAGGAAATGTGTGATTGACCTTTTAATTTCTTCTCTCTGTAGATCAAGACATAAATGAGCTGCCTGAAGAGTACCTAAATGTTCATCAGGACTTCAGTATTTTTTTCCTCAGTTGCTTCTACAGAAGTAAAACAGGCCAGAAATTTGCTGTGATGGAAATCTGGCTGATTGGCCAAACACAACCGATAGCTTCCCTTTTTTTCCCCTAGCAATATGTGTAAGACAAAAAAAATACGGTTCTCAGTATGTGGTCATGCTCAGCACACTTAGCTCTACCTAACCTCAGCGTTCTTTGGTACTGGTGGATTCTAGTGTAGGTTATGAATTAATTGCTTTATGAAAAGGTTCAAAATATTGCACAGTTGTTGTTGTAGCTGGTTATAGAAGAATATCCCCCAATGTTTTTTTATTGATCACATGCGATCTTCAACAATTAGCAAGTACAGAGGTTTAACAGTAGCCTAGGTTACTATTAGACTTTATACAGGTATGTACAACCAGTTTTATCTTTTTCATAAAGATTTCTAAGGATTTCTGGGGCCAAAATACTTACAACTTCCTGAAAATAAGTTGTAGTGAGGTGGGGGTCAGTCTCTTCTCCCATGTAACAAACTATAGGAGAATACTGGAACATAAGAGGTTCCATATAAATATCAGAAGGAACTTCCTCATGGTGAGGGTGATGAAGCTTTGGAACGGGCTGCCCAGGGGGTTGTGGAGTCTTCTTCTCTGGAGTCGTTCAAGTCCCCCCTGGATCTGTTCCTCTGCAACTTGGTCTAGGTGATCCTGTTGTGGCAGGGGGATTGGACTAGTTGATCTTTCAAGGTCCCTTCTGATCCCTAAGGATTCTATGATTCTATGAATATGAAATGCTCTTAAATTGTACTTGGGATGGTTTAGGCTGGATGTTAGGAAATATTTTTTCACTGAAAGAGTTGTCAGTGATTGGAACAGGCTGCTGAGAGCAGTGGTAGAACCACCAACCCTGGAAGGATTTAAAGGTTATGTAGATGTTGTGCTGAGGGACATATTTAGTGGTGACTTGATGGTGCTGGGTCAAAAGTTGGACTTGATATTAAAGGTCTCTTCCAATCAAGACACTTCCATGATTTTATGATTTTGAGGAATAAAACTGCTGTAATGAGAACACATATACATCCAGGGAAAAGTAGTGAAAGAACAGACAAGAGGAGAGCTTCCTCTTGTGATCAATTCCTCTGTGGCTGAGCACACATACTGAGATGATGGAAGGTCCAGTCTATCCCAATGGCTGTGTCTTTTGATGAAAGGGTTGTGTCTTCCAATGAAAGCTGCGGTGTTACTGCACAGCCTCTCACTCACACTGCAGCCACAGGCAACTACATCCAGCCCTGTCTCGCAGTCCTAGAAATGTGTGTCCAAACACAGCTGTGGAGAATATTTTTAGATGTGCACCGGAAGACTATTCTGCATTGTAGAACTGGAAGACTATGAAAGGTTCTGGGATGCCTCAGTAAATCCAGAAGGGATGCTTTGGCACGACAGAACATGAAAAGTTCCCAATATTTTTAAAGTTTTGTAGTGCAGTGACAAAAAAATATCACCCAGACTAGGCAATCTGCAAGGAAATATTTAGTCCTCTATCATGTGAGAAGCAGACTGCAGCTCTTAAATGCTGTTCTCCAACTTCAGAGTCAAAGGGTAAGGGTTCCTCTTGTGGGATAAAATCCATACATGTGCAGTTGCTAAGAGCAATGATCAGGAATCAGCAGAAGTGCTTACAGTATTCCTGAACTCAAAGTTTCTCTCATGTTGATATTGCTTTAACAGAAATAATTCAATTAAGTAAAACAATACTGTCCTTAATATGAACTGAATTTTTTGCAGTGCTTTGGGGCTTTCTTTTGCATTGGACACCTCAGCCTAAATTCATTCTTGCCGTAATTTCACTGGTGGGAACATGAAAGATGTACCACTAGGTCCATTTGCAGACATAGAATCTTGTGAAACTTTCCATAATATGTGGGACAATCTGGATGGTTCAACCTTTACTGGATTTCCACTGTAACCTCATCCTGTTTAAACTGACTGCAGATAGGAATCACCAAGAATCTTCCTGTTTGGAGGTTGATTGTGACACCAGAGTTTGTTAATTGTTCTGCCATGCTCAGATTCCTAGCTTGGTTATGTGCTTGAATGGGTTTACGCAAAGCCATTGTATTTCACTAGTGATTATGATTTACTTTCATAACTACAGCTTAATTAGCCTATTATTACCTTAAAGAAATGCCACAACACGCTCTTGAAGGATATTCTTACATAATTTTTTTGCTTTCCATGGAACATACAATGTTTTTTACCAGTATCCTGCATTTTAACAGTTTAAAGACCTGAAAACCAATGATAACTAATATGTATTTGCATATACACCCACTTAGATGACACTATGTACATAACATCTGGTCATCACAATTAATCTTTCCAGGCTGGCAACAATTATCCCTGTCCTGATGGTATGTCAGGTCATATAAACATCTCTAGAGGCAATGATGGTGTTTGCACCGTGATCTGTGTCTTTTTATCCCTCAATGATGAAACCAAAACAAACTCCACAACAATTAAGTTGAAATATATATTATTAATGTAAGTACCAAATACCTTTTCTTTCAGATTAGTAGATTTATAGCAGAGGTATGATAATTTTCATGTTAAAGATGGAAATCCTATAAGATTTTCATGAACTGGAAAAAGTGTTGTCTTGTATTGGAACAGGCTACCCAGGAAGGGGGTTGAATCACCATCCCTGAATGTGTTCCAAGGTTGTATACCTTGGAGCTTAGGGATAGGGTTTAGTTGTGGCCTTGGGACAGCTGGGTTAATGGCTGGACTTGATGATCTTGAATGTCTTTTCCACCTAAATGATTTTGTGGTTCTGTGTAAGAAAATTCTCTCCTCTTCCCGAGACTCTGGCTTTGCTGCAGGAACTATTCAAAATGTGTTGAAACACAGACCTTGATGAGGAAGGAATGACTAAATGACACTGAGGAGCTGCACTTTATCTGAGGTGGCAGGGGAAAGTCTGCTCAATGTCTGTTACAGGAAGGCATAGGACAGAATTGTGTGCCAAATGAGTTTGGGGACGTCAAGTCTCCAAAGGTGGCTGTCAGAGGTGAGAGGTTTTCATTAGCTAGACCTGTCTTGCTGTGAACCCCAGCTTTTCTCACTCTGCTGATTCACACAGAATAATTCATTACCCAGCACTGTTTGACTGCCACAAACAAACCATGGGTTGGAAGTTTTTGGGTTCTTCTTTCCACCTAGGAGACTGGATTTTGAGTGTAATGAAATTTTTACTGTACAACCATGTGGGGGGTTTTAGGACAACAGGTAAAGAAATACAATTTTAATCTGGTTTTGTTATTCACATAGTATCTAGTGCACCCAAATATCCACTCGGGGGAAAATCCATATGTCATTACACAGAAATGTTTCTCTCCTAAGGATTGATTTAGACACTGACATTTTTAAGCAAAGTTTTACTTGCACTTACTCATCTTAACAGAACCAGAACACGTCAAGGCAGTGCAGTAGACAATGTTCTCTCTCTTAGAAGTCATATACTAACAAAGTTCCATAAGAAACTTCCTACAAAGATGCCTTTTATTAATGTTTTAAAATATAGATGAATATATGGATATGATGATTTGAACCAAGAAAGAACATCTACATTTGCGCTCTTTGATTTCAAGACATTTTGCTGCAGTGATAGAGACAACTGGGTCACATATTTTTAAATTACAGAATCGTGGACTTACATCCCTTATAGTGGGAGGACCATCTTTTCATAGATAAATCAGAAATATATGGAGAGATATATATAATTCAGTGATGCAGCTGGACAGTAATGAATAGGACTGAGGCTTGGTCTGTCATGGTGCCACTGAGGTGCTCAATCGGGTTATTTCCAAGTTTGTAAACTATCAGTACTTGGGGAGGTACTTCTAACTACACGATGGTATTTAAGGACTGTGGGTATTTGACCCCCCCTACAACAAGCAGGGACATCTTTAACTAGACCAGATTACCCAGAGTCCCATCCAGCCTGACCTTGGATGTCTCCAGGGAGGGGGCCTCCACCACCTCTGTAGGCAACCTGTTCCAGGCAACCGCCAACCTCAGAATAAAGAACTTTTTCCTGATGTTTAACCTAAAACTCCCCTTTTCCAACTTAAAACCATCAACCCTCATCTGATCACCTAAGAGTACAGCCCAGGACTGGGAACCCATCACATAAGGGTTACAAGAATTTATTATTTTTGCAGAATATTTTCCTTCTCACTGAGTTTAATGTTGAGATAGACTTAGACAGTTCCGACTGTCTTAACAGTTTGTTATGGATGCTAGCAGTGCAGATTATAAAGTATGTTTACAAGGTTTTTTTTAATCTCTAAGATACAGCAGACAGGACTGTTGTTGTGATGTTCATACTGAAAAGTTGGTTCTTCCTCTTTATAAACACACATGCAAACACAAAAGGAGTTGCTTGCACTTAAATTGGCCCTGAGAGAATCGCTTGCATTTTCTCTTCTGGGCTGAGTTCAGCAAGGCTGGTTAAAACAAGTTGAAAAGATATTTAATATCATTTAAAGATAGTAAAGATAATTACAGTGTTAAAATTATTACAAAAGCATACTATTATTGGTTTTTATTATTTTTATTGTTGGTTGTTGTTGTCAAGAAAGTAAGCAAGGACAAGGGCACAAGATATAGGCTTCATCTCCAGTATACTACGGCTTTTTCTGGGTCTGTTTGAGCAATTTGCAGTTGTTTTATGAGGAGGAGTGTGTCTGTGCAACATAACTGGTGTGCAGGAATCCTTTCAGGATGTTGTGAGTGACCTTGGGACAAGTCTGAAACCTCCAAGCCCATCACAAGAATGATCCAAACCCATTATTGTTTCTTAGTGAATAAATAAGGGTGTGTATTTTCTTTTGTGGTTCCCACAAGTATGGCATTGCTGTTGTAGTTATGGAACACACTGTTCTGGATAGATTTTAATTTGTATTCTCAGAACTTTTTAGAATAAACATTCTGGGTTACAGAAAGCATTTGGGAAGAGAAGCTGAATCTTAGCAGCGGTCTTGTGAATAAAATTTTTACATTCAGATTGGAAGGCTCTTCACATGTTCTCTCTTTGGAAAGCTCAAGATTCTCTTTTAGGGGCTGATCTTGTAATTTAATGAATCAGAAAGTGTGAAAGAAGCATGAAAACATGCTCGTAAGTCTTGGGAGAAGCAGTCATTCAGAACTGGCTATCAGAGGCAGACAAAGCCTGTTTCACACAAACAGTTTTATTTATCTTCACAATTTGAGACAAAACAGTGCATTTGTCTTGCTGGAAAGCCAGGTGCACTTTTTAAAGGTTTGATTTTGATCTCTTTTGAATCCTTATGCCTGTCTAGGTGGCAAAACACAGTGTGGGCTCAATCAACACATGTGCAAAGCTCAGCCTATTCATTGGTCTTTCCAGCACAGCTAATATTTTGCATCAAGCAGCAGTCTAGTGGCTTTTTATCTGAAATATGCATTAACCAGAAGAGAACTTGGGCCTGTAATGATTTACGGTGGAACATTATGCCTTGAGTTTTCCCCAGGACTGTGAGGGTTTAGACCAACCTGTGTGTTGGTTTAGAGAAATTCCAAGCATGTGAATTGTACTTGATGACTTGGAGAGAGCTTGGCAAAATGCTGCCAATGAAATCTTGGCTGCCACTGGAAGGTAACAGAGATTTTACCAGTAACTTCATCTGGGATTAATTTCTTCCTTTTCCTTCACATCCCTGTGGAATCTGCTTAATCCTCCCTTGGGACAACAGGGTGGAGGAGCAATGAAGATGGCATGGAGATGTGAAGCTTCTGGAATAAGGAATAAATATTAACTTGCCTTATATCTAACCACACAAGGGAAAGAACCTGCAGTTCTTCTTTCTAGAACAGGCAGAAATCCTTCTTAGATCCTTATAATCCCTGAGAAGAATTTCTGAAAAATCTCCTTTATATTGAGGAAAGACTTTGAAGTAGACTAGAAAGTTTTGTTTCTTAAGAAAAAATGGAAATAGCCAAAACAACAAAGAAAAAAGCATAAATGCTTAACATAAAAAAATCACCTGATAATCACATAAATAAATAAATCCTCAATTTGTTAATTCAAATGAGTGAAGTTTTATATATGGCAGAATAAATTCAATTAGAATATTCAAAAATATTCAAGAATTGCCCATATGCTACCAATTGCTGTGTATGACTAAAGTATCCTTCCTGGATTTATGTTGTGAAGGAGAGTTTCAGCAATCCTACAAATTTGTCACAAATAATCCCTAACAGAGGTGGTATTTCAGTGAGGGCACTTGGCAAATATGTTTCATATGCCAATGTTATTTCCAGGCTCATGTGCAGTCCCCAGTCTGTCACTCCCTATTTATGACTTGATTTCCAATTTCCTTTGCTTTCAACTGAAATTAGTTACATCTGTGAGATAAATGAACCTTTTTGAAACTAAATCCAGAATTATTAGTAATAAGATATTTATAAAAGAGGCCAGCTTCTGTCCTGTATAATTCTGTAGCTGATAGCTGTGATAATGATGTGTCTTTCTCCACAATAAAGGAACAAATCAGGAGCAAATACTATGTGTGACAACAGAAGGCATTATGTATTGACAGCAAATTGCAGTCTTCATCCTTAAAAGGCAATAATTGTGCTAAATTGTACAATTGTTTTAAAATACATTTTTAACAGATGTCTAAATACAGGGCGCATTTTCCTTCCCTAGGTTTGCTCAAATATTTGCAGGCTAGATTTGAGTTAATCCAAACATCCTTTCCTACCATCCAGGGCAAAGGTTTACACCCAGACATTGTTTTAAAAGGCTCTTATTTTTTTGATTCTTGTCCCTTTTAAGTGATACTGTGTTCCATACCACAGTTTTAGGTGTGAATACTGGTGGTACTTTTTCTTCTAGTCATGGCAACATTCAATATCTGGTCAATCAGATTATGTGTCCCCAAATATATGACAATTGTAGACACCCTTCCCACATGCTGCTTCTTGAGGGTGCTCCCTCACTGCTGTTTTGACATGAACTTTTGGTTCTCCAGGTCATGGGAAATGTCAGCATGCATCACAAATGATAGAAGAATTGTAGGAATGCTATCATTTTATAACGAGAAATTGTTTCTCCCTGTGTGTGACACTGTTTAGTAGTTTAGCAATAGATGGATGTTCTAATTGCATTAAGTATTAGAAGAAAACACTTAAGCTGCATGATTACTTAAATCATAGAATTGTTTAGGTTGGAAAAGACCTTCCAGATCATTGAGTCCAACCATTAGCCAAATTCTACCAAGCCCGCTGCTAAAACATTATTGAGCACCAGATCTCCATGACCTTTAAACACGTCCAGAGTCCAGGGTCAGTTCAACCCTCTCCCTGGCAGCCTGTTTCAAGGCCTGGTGACCTCTTCTGTGAAATTTTTCCTAACATCTAAACTAAATACCATGAAATCAGTAAGTTCTTTTCTAGTGCAGTTATTCTCTGAAATCTGACTTAGTTGGTTTATTTACAGTTTTTCTGAAAGAAAGAAAATAAATAAAAATGGGGATATCAATGTGGTCAGATTCTTTAGTGATCGTAGGGGCTTTTTTGTGTTGATTTGGAAAATGCCTTGAAACCATTCGGTGAAACCATCCCTTAAACAAATTCGGTGTCCGGTGCATAAGGTATGTGATATCTATGTAAGTGAAGCATTCTTTGTGCCCTTTAGTACAATTAATCATGCTCTGTACCCTTCAGTCTATTTAATGAGAAGAAAGTGTCAGAAGAACTTGAAACTTCAAAGACAAGAATTTCTTATTCATTTCAGATGCAGAAATTTGCAATAAATTTGAAGAAGTTCTTTTAGTTCTTTTAGGGTGTGGATCCTGTGATATATTTTTCACGTGATCCCTTTAAACCACAGACAGTGCTAGTGGGGAGAACAGAGTGTGACAGCGACATATACCCCCCATTAGAGATGATGAATTAAGAATGGCCACAATGCCTTGCAGTGATAAAGTTGCTAAGTTTAACCTCAGTGTTTTAGAGCTGAAGCAAGCAAGAGAAAGAGCATTATAATCAGTTTTGCTTCTTTTTCAAGTAAAATCTAGTTTTTCTTACAAGTAATCTTGCAGGAGCAAAAGATGACTAAAGACATCTGAAATTCATGGCGGTTTGAAATTACATTACTGAGATGTAAATACACTCAGGAGGAGAAATGTTGGCTATGCAGGTTACTCAGCAAATTAAATGTGTTTTTACTCATAGGAACTCAATAGTATACACAATTTATTTAAGTAATAACTCAAATATTCCTATTCCATCTAGAGTCTTTACATGAGGTAAAATTTCTCTGCACAAACCAGCACCTCTGCCTCCCTTGCTCTGCCATTTCAGGTCAGTTGTACCAATTTCAAGAAATCACAGTGACATTCAACCAAGGCTGAATTAATTGCAAAGCATTGCCCAAGTGTGTCTTGTGGAAGCTGGTTGCCAGAGACTTTCTAACTGAACTTCTGCCTGATTGGATTGAAATCCCTCGCTCCTGTCAGACTGAAAGAACAATAAAGCTGCTTGTAATTTGAGATGATGCTCAGTAAGCTTCAAAGATTTTCCTTGCATGGACTGACTTCCTAGCAGCTTAGGGGTAGTAGCTCCAGAATGGTAATTGTGAGCATGTGGAGGAGAAGGTCTGTAGCTGAGTCCTTTTCCCATGTAATACCTAAACAGATGCTGGAGCAGTAGCAGGAAGATAGGTTCTCCACTGAAGGAAAATTTCCACAACTATTAATCATCTTTAATAATCTTTAATCATCTTGTCCAAAGACATATCTAAGTAGTCTGTTGAAGTCAAGTTGTTTGTGGAGAGACTTACAAGTGTAATAAACAAATTACAGGTATGGCTCAGCAGAGGCTTGCTGGAGCTGATATCTGAGGGGTTAAATCACACAGAGAATCACAGAATATCAGGCATTGGAAGAGACCTTGAAGACCATCTAGTCCAACTAAATAATGAGAGAGAAAAAAAGGAGATGGCAAGGGTGAAAGGGCATAAATGTAGAGGCATGGATGTTGGCAATAAGGTCAGTCCGTGCAAGCACACTTCCTTGCAAATTCCAGCCCAGGAGATGTACTTTGAGCATGTCCATTGGATGAGGCTTAACAGAAGAGCCAGAGCAGTAACGAGTTTGTAGTTTTCAGCAGGGTGCAAGAGCATACTGGAAGTTGCTTTGGCTTCTCATGTTGTAGGTAGCCTGTAGATGTCCCAAAACAAACTCTATCCCCTCTTTTTCCCGACTGTTACTCTTCAAGTAACACAGAACTCAAGGAACAAAGGAATCAGATTTTAGTTTTTGATGCTTGGCTTAGCAGTTAGCCTAACTATTATTGCAGACTTGGCAGGTGAATTGTCCCTGTTTGTCTCAGGGGGGTTGGACTAGATGACCGTTGGAGGTCCCTTCCAACTCTATGATTGTAGAAGCTCTCTTTCTCACATTTTCACACTCTTATGAACTATCTATGTAGATTGTGAAGACATTTTGTATAATGTTTTAGGATTCCAAAGTTCAGTTTTAAAACAAAAGAGCCCTGAAGCCAGGAAGATATTGCTCTGGTGTCAAACATAACCTCACCTCTCAAATATCTGAAAGCCTGAAGGGCTTGGAGAGAAAACGAACAAGGGTATCTAATTTTCATGAAAACATGTATTTCCTCCCTGATCTCTTTGTGTTCTTCTTACCAAAATAAATAGAAAGCAGACAAGTATGTTGAAATTAATCACATGGAACTGATTTCTGCAGGAGACACTAACTGCAGGAACCCGAAGTCTGCCACTGTGATGTACAGAGGAACAGGAACCTGCATGACAAGCGATGAACTGTGCTGTGACATATAAATAATTGAGTTGCTGTCAATGCCACAGTGTAACCACACAGGGAAGATCAAACACCAAGTGGAAGACAAAGTCAAGGCCACAGGTAATGAAGAACAAGGGCTGAGAAGATGAAGTAGAGCCATAAGGTGGAGTTGTAGTGCCAGTGCCACCAAGGAATGAGTGGGTGACTAATCATGACCTACACTCTGTGGCTCATAGACAGCACCCCTGCAGCAAAGAAATCAGCAGTTTCTGGGCAAGAAGATGCTCATAATTTATACTGTATTTTATGTTATGGCCATCATCAGAAAGAAATTCCAAAAAAGATAGTGTTTGGTCAATGCCTGGTGGGACCAGGGGCCATGCATTCAGCAAGATGAGCACATGAGCTTTGGGAAGATTTCCTCCCAGACATGAAATGCCCTTGTGAAAAGCACATAGCAATGTAATCCATGATTTATGAGACTGAACTTTAAGAGTGAGATCTTCCAAAACAAATTGCTAGCAGCAAGGTCTGTGCAATCTTGGAACATTTCTCTATTAAGCACTGTCTCTTTTTTTTCCTCACTCGTGGTATAATTTGCATTTTGATTAAACTAGCCAAATATTTTGTTGAACAAAAGAGCAACTGGGGTAAACATAATTATGGTCTTGGTCTCAATGACCTTTTTCCTGAAAAAAAAATTTATTCTCGTAGCCTTTTCTATTAATAAAAAGTTGATTAATGCAGTTGGATAAATTAATAAAGAGGAGCTAACGGAATTAATCATACTTAATGTAATAGCAGATTGCTGGTAGCTTATAGATTAGTCTGAGACTCTCTCTTCATGTTACAGGTTAACATAAATAGATTTAATTCAAAAGGACTATGTCCATTTTTTTTCAGTAAAATCTAGTAAAAACTTCTGGCATTTAACAGGTACTTGGGATAAAGAACCACAGAGGTCCATTTTTTTTCGCTCTTTGTTTTTAGCAGGAGCTGGAAATGTGTCCTGTTTGGAAATATGGATTTTTATTGTCACACAGAAAGAAGCCTGGTATTGATTCAAGGTAAGTTTGGAGATACTCAGGCTTTGCAGCAGATGGATCAGTCGTGAGGTCAGCTCCCCAGTTGTGTTGTTAATGACTGGTATGAGTGTTTCTGAGATAGATTGTGCAGCAGTTGACTGACACAATTTCTGGTATTTGTACTTTAAGGGAAAAGAAAGTCAGTTCTACCTTCCCTTTTGTTGATCTTGCTATCACCCAGCTTGTAATTCTATCGGCAGCTGGAACTCATGCAGAGGATGAACAAAGAAAGGAGGAGACAGAAGATGGTATTTTTCTACTCCCTAGGAGTGTGTGGTTCTTCCTGAGGAAGACTGTCTGAAACCATTGGATTCCAGTGCAGCACAGCCTACAATAGACCCAAATGTATAATGACAGCCCTTAAAATGTAATTAATCCCTAATTCACAGTGAACAATTCCAGACATACAGGGGAAGGATCAGGTGCCAAAAATTTCCCCTTTGTCTGGCCATAAAGTGCAAAACTGATGTCTGTAAAAGATAAAAATCCAGTGAGTTCTCTAATATAAAACCTTGTTTATATAGACATTCTTCTCCACCATATTTCACTTGAGAGCTTTTAAAAACCTTCAGGAAAAGATTTATTTAAAAAAATCAAAAAATGCACTTCCTTGCCAGATTGGACAGGGCCCTGGGCAACCTGGTCTGGAGAGAGGTGACTGATTGTGGCACAGGGGTTGGACAAAGATGTTCACTGAGGTCCCTTCTAACCAAAGCTTTTCCATGACTTCTGTGATTTATGACTTGAATTCTCTTTGTCTGTTCAAGAAACTCTTTGGAAAAAACATCACTTTTATACTATGAATGTGTGAGCATAGGGGTGAATCCAGAGTTTTACTGAACCTTTAATAACATTGAACTCAGCAGATGGTGACCAGCAAAAAATGCCCTGACCAGTTCCTCTGCAGCATCACTGATGGCTCCTACATTCACCATGAGGTGGTGGAGAAGCTGAAAGGGGAACAAAGAGAATAGCAGCATGAAAAAGCAAGTGATGTTCAAATTAGGTTGTGCAAAGAGCAGTTCAGGAAGTGATGGCAATCTCAACAGCTGGTTCATCTGAACAGGGCTGTATCACATCCAACAGGTGATATGAAGAAGGACAGGGCCCAGTTTTGTTCTTCTTGTATCTTCTTGTCTTCTGAGAGCACCATGCCAAGGTAAAGAAATAGTTCATCTGGCAGAGAAGCCTGTCCGGGCGATGGCCAGGCTGGCTTAGGCCAGGGTTTTGACTGGTTTGATATCTTGCACGTCACTGGGACTGACTGAATCTGTAGGAAGGGGCAACAAACACATCAGAAAATGGAAGAACAATCTAAACCTTCCTTGTGCTAAGAACCCCATCATACCGGACAGCCTTGGTTTAGTTCCTTTAATCATTATAAACCCTGACATTTTACATATAAATTTAATGTCTAGTTCTCTTAAACTTAGAAATTCTGAGGCAATGATATTGATAAATTGACTGTTATTTGGTTTGAACTTTGCTAATTATTATTTCTGTGGAGTTAAAGACTTTTGTTAAAATTGAAGATGTGCCCAGTGCTCCCTCTAATTTCAGTCTAACTCTATTATACATGCAAACAGCAAAAGCAAACAAACAGAGCAATGCAGTGTATTTGCTTACAGTATTTATGATATGACCTCTTAAAACATTCCTGAGGTAAATGTTAATTTATCAAAGACATTTTCTGAACTGTATTGAAAGGTTAAAATAGTCCCTATGTCTTCACCCCAAAGCCTCTTTATGCTTAGCTCCAGCACAGTCTAACACTTTCTGCCTGTGGAACATAACAGGGTTCACAGTAGCAAACCCAAATGATTCTAAAAACATCTGTTATGCTTTTTCTCATTTTTTTCTCATAAGGAGTTAATCTTCATCTTAAAATTGCCCACAGTCTGTCAAACAGCTTTCAAGATTGAAGAAAGAATGGTCTCTAGAGAGCTAATCTTAGAGTCTGTAATCCTTTGGGTTTTCAGGCAAATAGGATTAGAGACTGGGATTTCTATGAAGAATGATTAAGCCATCTATATAAAGCTCAGATTAGGAATTTAAAAAATAAAAAAAAAACCTGACAAGGACTAGAAAAGGTTTTAGTGGAAAACTAAAATCTCACAAATCTCCTGTTTCGTTAAATTTAGTACTTCCCATTTCGATGGAATTTTTGGTTTATTTGGGTTTTGCTTCATGCAGTACTTCAGATCTGAGGAAACTTGGTTCATACAGGAGGGATTACGCTTCTAATGTTGCATTCATAATTGCCAAACCAATATACTGGGCTGCATCTCCTTCTTTCCATGTACAGTCCCAAATGCTGAAGTGAGACAAAAACGTCCACGCAGTTTTCAGCAGTACTGTGGAAGTGTGAGAAACGTGACACATGAGCCAAAAAAAGAAAACCTGAATTTTAAATCTCCACTGAGGCCAGACTAGGACACTACTGACCCAATGGAATGTTATGGGAATATTCTGGTCCAAAATAAATTTCCTAAGAGTAACTATATATTGGTGTCAAACATAGGCTAGACATACTTGAGTGGGATGCAGGGCAAAGGCAAAGCTGACATCAGTATTATGCCGTATGCTGACTTGTTCATTTTTGTATGAAACAACAGCTCATATCCGAGATTTATAAAATTTTTGCATTTTTACAAGAAACTAGGGAGACGCAAATAAGGTCGGAGAGTTCCTAAAGACAACCGACCTTTGATAAACTAAGATGAGAGGAAAAAAACGCTGCTATCCTTAACCAACTGATTTTGGCATTGTCTTCCTGATCACATGATGAACATTCTACTAAGGAAATCAGAGTTGTGCTTTTAGTATTTTTAGAAAGTTATGTAGAACTATCTGGAAGCAAATCAGAGAAAGAAAGGATTGCCCTAAATTATAGGAATGTTTTAATTTCATTGTTTAGTATCTGAGAGAACGCAGAGGAAAAATAACAAGTGTCTTAAAAAAAGGTTTAATAAATCCCCATGTATCAATTTTCCATTCTGGATATTGGTTTTGCTTAGGTCTGTAATTTCATCTCTGCAAGTACTGTGAGAAATCACTTTGCCTGGAAGGTTGTCAGGAATTCTGTTACTTTTTGGAAACTTATAACCCCTATATCTACTGATTCCATACATCCAAGCTGCCATTCTGCTGCTAAAGCTGAGTTTGATGAACTTGCAATGTTGCATCAACAACCTCAAAGGTGGTGTTGCCTAAATACGTATTTTTGTGAATTCTTCTAGAAAGCGGCAGAGATTTTACAGACAGTAGAATAATTCAGGTTGGAAATAATTTAGGATCTTTGAGATCATCAAATCAAAGCAAGCAATGGCTGTACTGCAAACCATGCGTCTGCATGGGGGTACTAGTTTGGTGCTAAGCTAGGTGGTTTAGCAGTACTAAAAATGGGGATGTTTTACTCTTTACAGTTTCACCCTAATGCTAATCGGAAGAGCAGAGAGTGTAAAAAAAAAAACAAACAGAGGAACTATCAGAAATGTGATCACAATTCCAGTGGAGGTATAAAATACCTTCAGGAAACTCAACATGACAAAAATCCTCCTTATCAAACAGCATTTGTCAGTGTCTGTGGTAGAATGTCTAATCACAAGTTAGTAAACAAGCTGCAGTATTTCTCTGTATTGCTTTCACTGCAAAAATCCATTGGTTGCAAAAGGTTTTCTTTTAAGAGTCAACCAAAACAACTTTTAGTTTCCACTTACAAATGTGATCAAAAAGTGTGAAGAAAAATATGTTGAAGTAAATGAATCAAAAATTATAATGCATCTCATCCAGCTTCTAAGTGGAGCCACCCAGCTTCTAAGTGGGAGCTGTCTTTATTTTAAACCACTAATGTATGCGTTTTTGAATCTAATAAAATATCAGTCAGTACTTTTGCTCTGTGTTCCTTCCCTCAGAGATCTTGTTAGGTCTTTTGCATTAAACATGGAAATGCATACTGTAAATGTATTAGTGGAAGTGAGGGGAAGAGAGGGTGTGAGTAATGTTGGGATGGTGAATCGGACTGAGATGAATGGGAATCAGAGAGGATTTTTCGGGTAAGTAAAAATAGGAGGAGAAGAGACTGAGGCTGTTTAGGATGAAGACTGTCTGATGGGTTATGGGGAGAATAAGGATGAGGAAGGGTACTGGTCATCTTAGAGACTCAGCTGAGGTGGAAGGTGTAATGTACATATTCTAGGATGCAGGGTAACAAGACTGGAGGTCTTAAGTGCATATGAAGCCAAAACAGCTCCTCTCTCAAGTCAGATGTTTACATACTCCAGAACTGTCCTATTATACCTAACCACTTCCAGTAGACAGGTGCCCTGGCTTTCCTCTAATCCCATCACACAGCAGCACACAATTGTTTCTCCAAGCTTCAAAAAAGTGACAGGTAATGAAATAAGAAAGGTCTGACTGAGCTAAATGGACAGTAAGTCCAGAAGTTGGAGATGCAACAACCTTTAGAAATTAGCCAGTGATATTTTCTCTAGTGACATGGGGTTAATAGAGGCATCTTTGCAAGAAACTGTTTTGTCTTATTTTATATTGGTAATATTTTTAATCAAAGACCACCAGATACTACTGTGTTCTAATTCAAATCCATCCACAGCCATGTGCTACAGAACCAAGCTTAATTGTAAGGATGTATCTGGAATCCAACTGAGTTAGGGGATGTGAAATTTCGTTAGTAATCAGCCAAGCAGGCACGAGCAAAATGAATAAGTAGCAAAGGAGTATGCTCAGAATTCTCAGTGTTGAGTGAGTTTTCAAGTGCCTTTAGGTCCTACAAAAAGGGAGTGATGTTGGTGTCTCATACACACAAATACTTTTACCCCTTATATCTTCAAGTGCCTACCAGTAGTTGCTACAGGCAAGGTTAGATCAGGGAACACACAGTGAAAAAAACACACCAGGCTACATTCTGGTGATATCTCAGCATCGCTCTGATGATGATCCAGGAATGTAGCTGAAAGGAAGAAAGTAGGAGGGTGGCATGTGTAGAGGGATGAAAGTGATGCATGAAGATGAAAATAAATGAGGTTGTTGAGATAGAATTTAAGGTTATTTGTAATGACTAAGTGGTTTTAGCCAAGAGGGAGTAAGTAGCAAGGTCTGTACCCTATTACAGAATGTCATTAGCCTGGGTCTGTGTTCTTGGCATATTTCACACACTGCCATTTTAGAATTAGTTTTATTTCAACTTAAGAGCTGGTGCCTGAATATGCAGTGTAATAGTCATTGTGATTCATCACTGTTCTTTTCTGGGGTCTGTTTTTACCTTGCCATTCCAATAACATATTTGGACATACTTTGAAAAGAAAAATCGTGTGTACTCTTTGGTATTTGTACAGAGTCAGGCATTTAGTACAAATTAAATATATCTTCTGAAATCCCTTAGTCCTCATAATATCCAGTATCAATTCCAAACATTATTCCAAAACAATATAATTATTCCAAAATCTTCCAAACCTCCTGTTTCCACTAGAGGTCAGTCAATAGATGGTAAACTTTCATGCTGTAGAAATGTGTGTTTTCATCTTCCTTCTTCATTCACTTGTGAATGAGAAAAAAAATGGTATAGGAAAGAGGCAAGAAAAATTCTTCTCAGCATATGACAAATTTTTAGAAACTTACTATTTGAAGGCAAAAGTCACTAACATTTAACTGTCAAACCAAAATTGTGGGTGAAGAATTGCTGCTTCATAGTTGCAACAACATCTGGGTAGGAAGAATTTATTGTGGATCATCTTGTAAACTGTAAAAAACGATTTGGATTCTATGTAAGACATTTGCTAAGCTGAGAACTACTATTCTGTTTCGTTTTTTAAAGACAGTCTGTTTTGACACCCTACTCCACAGTACTGAAGTATTTTAGGACAGCTCTGTGGAGTTAAAGCTCTTTATCAGGTAAAGGAGACCACATCTGGAGTATTGTGTCCAGTTCTGGGCTCCTCAGTTCAAGAAGGACACAATGCTGCTGGAGGGTGTCCAGCGTAGAGCAGCGAAGATGATGAAGGAAGTAGAACACCTCCCTTATGAGGAAAGGCTGAGGGAGCTGGGTCTCTTGAGCTTGGAGAAGAGGAGGCTGAGGGGTGATCTCATTCATGTCTATAAATANAGGGGGATTGGATTAGATGATCTTTTGAGGTCCCTTCCAATCCCTAATGATTCTATGATTCTATGAATGTTGCAGCAGCCACTATTACCACTCTCTTTGTTTGCATCTCCAAATGTGGGGTATTCCTCAAGTCTATGCAGTAATTTCACTCTGAATTGTTGTATCTGGATATTGAATTCAGTTTATGTTTAACATAATCTCATTCTTTATTGATGTGTTTCATCTCAGATGAAACCCAGCTCCATAATGAGGTCCTTAGCTTCAGATGCTCCTCTTTGGCTCCAGACACGAAGGTAGTGGCTTTTCACTCATGCTCAGCAGTGAGAGCTTTGCCTAAGAGCTACTCTGGGAAACATACCCAGATTGTGACTGCAACAAATTAAGTAAGATTTTTCTCCATTACAATGTGAGGCAAGAATGCATCCATTTTGAGTTTTCATTACATCAAGGCGTTCTGAAGATGACCATCCTACATGGTTCCCTTGTGTGTGGATCTGCTGAGTTAACACACAGTCCTGTGGACCATGATCTCCCTGTTTGGTGCAGTAGCAGGCACCTTGCAGCACTGGGGAACACCAGCCTTCCTTGGAGTCGCTGAATCGCCTTATGTCACAGCTGAGGTATCTTGGCTTGTTTTCCCAACCCATATTCATTCCTATGATGTTCTCTGCATCTCTTCTCCTCACTGCCTAGGCCCTCAGTGCCAGGCTGTGTGTCGTGAGTGAATGAGTTGTGCTCCGCCTCCTTCAGGACAAGGAACCCTTGAGGGTTCTTCAGATATAACAGAAAAAAATGAAATTAATATTTGTGTAGAGCCTATGACATAAATGCAGCTAGTTTTCGGAACCAGATTGGCCACTTATGCACTTATTTGACCTTGAGTACGTAGACGACTAGTACTATAGATGTATATTTGCATGTGTGTATATAACAGTAGTTATATGTGCACTACCTATATATAAAATAGTACACCTTTATCTCTTCAGTTATATAGGTTTGATATTTAATTCATTAGAGAGATGACTGTGGAAGGCTAAAAAATAATCGAAAGGAATGCTGAGGATTCATAATAAAAAAGATTTCTTTTGGAATGGATTTTGAGACTGAGCAGTGTATGGTTTCTGGAAGTTTGTTTTACTCCAAGTTCAACATTCTCTACTGTGCCAAGAAGAGTGGCTGTAGACAACACTGAGTCCAGCTGTTAAAGTGCCAGGTAAAACAAGACTGAGAAGTATTTCTTATTGTATATTAGAACAAATTGATATTGAGAAAATACATTGGCAGTTTTGAAATCAGTGGTTGGTGAGTCTTTTGAGAGGAAAATTGTCCACTCTGAATGCCATTCCTTTTGCCACTATGTACAAGAGGGTAACGTGAAGAACAGAATATTTCAAAAGCTCATAGAATAGGACAGCTGCGAAATCCCATAAGAAAAATTCCACAGAGAAGCAGAGATATGAAACAAACTAGACAGATGATACCCTGCCTCAGGGCTGAGAATCCTAACCTCAGCTGCTCAGCCATAATCAACATCAGACTGCTACCAATCCTGATTCTTCTCATACCCATGAGAGAGAAATTAAGAAGTGCTGAGTTTGGATAACTGGAGCTGCTCAGGTGTGACTGGGGGTAAGTAAAGATAGTACAATGTTGTGAATTGTTGATCATTTTTTGACCCATGTACCACATTGCTGCCTGCCAACTCCATGAAAACATCAGGATGCTGAAAAAGAGAAAACCAAAATAATCCAGAGGGGTTTGTCTCTCTTAGTCTTCCTGCTTACCCAAGGAGCTGAAGGATATTGCATGATGAACAGCTCGCTGTCACAGTCAAGTTATCTCATCTCAGCAAGTGAAGTTGTAGATAATGTCAGCTAAGCTTTGTCCATTGAACATATGTGTGGCTAATACATGAAATACCAAGCAGTGTTATTGAACTCTTTCATTGCATCATGTTACTCCCGGTGTGCCATGGGTTAGGTGCACAGCTTGGGAGGGATTCACTGCTCCAAATTTAGATCTCTGTATTGGAGAGATCTGAGTCTGAGTTGGTTGTCAAAGTTCATGCTAAAGTCAGTGGAAAGAAACAGGTACTTCTGGAGAGCACTTCATTGTTTCTTGGGATAACTGTTCAAGACAGAGCAGGTGAATCCTGCTCCACTGAGCCTAAAAGATGTCTAAAATGCATCCGTGTGATTAGTTTAGATCTAATTATCTAATATTAAGTGAGATTAATCTTTGGAGAGCTACTACAGTTCAGCAAATTTCTTGATCATGTATCTTAGCATGAAGATACTATGGTTTCACTGATCTTAGCAAAGAGAAATTAAAATCTTACAGAATATTATTAAGAAAAACATCTTAATCTAGATTCTAGGTCCTATCTTAATCATGTTTGCTCACGAGTGATTCCTACAGGATACAAAGAAAACCTTCTCCAGCACCCCATCTTCTCTATTTTGGGGGTGGGACTTGGGAAGACACTGGGGAAAAAAAGCTTCTTAGAGCTCTATTCATGAGTATTTGAAAAGGTATCTGAGAGTATCAACAACATTCTATATTTATAGGGCAGCCCTCAGGCTGTTCTAGATTAGATGTGGAGAGATGAATCTATTTAGATGAACAAGGTAAAGATGCCTTTAATAATTCCGTTCCACTTTTCTGCTCTCACCTAGTCTCTACTTCATTCTCTTTTAATGAATTATGTAAATACCACAAAGAACTTTTTTGCAGTGTTGGTTAGGCAGTTGCCACTTTGTTCCTAACTCCCATTAGGCTTTCCAGCCCATTCACATACCCTACCTCCTGCTGCCATGACACTGATTATAATTTTTAAAAAAAATGCACTTGGGAAACTTGGGGAATAATATTTCACACATGAATCTCTCTCACAGTGTGGCTGCTGAAGTGCTTACTTCATCCCAGAAAAAAGAAGAAAGAGGGAGGAAGGGGACAGCTCCTGAATGCTTGAGTACAGCTTTAGGAATAAGGAGACAATTTTGCCTTGTTTTCCCCCTGAACAACCTACAGACCCTGGGAGGGGAAAAAAATCATTCTCCATTCCTAATAGTTAAGTTCAGGATTACAATGCTGATGAGCTATAAAGGCTTTAACTGGAAGGAAGTGCATGTGAACTGTATTTGGTTTGCTTCCTCAAATTCTCACACTTTCTACGGCTAACTTGTCTTTTACAGCCGTTGCCCCCTTTCCATCATTTATGGTGCCTATTTGGCCATTAGTCATAAGAACTCTAAACCTGTGAGTTGTCTCATGAGAACTGGACTCTGGGTTATACCTAATTACTGGCAGTCTTGGGAAACAATAGAACACATCCTGCATATCGTAGCTGTGCTGTGTAATTACATGTAAATATAAATCAAGCCTTTGTGAAGCTTTCATTAAATCTGCAGCATCAGTGATATCATATAAAAATGCAGGGTTTCATATCCTGGATGAATTCTTCCCCTGAGCTTATCATTTGAGGAGCAAGATACCGAAGCTTAGAATAGTTTCCAAAGCTTTCTTCTTCCAGAAGCTATTTTATTTTTCTGCTCAAAATAAAAAATAATCATAATTTCTTGATTAGTTTAATCATTTAGCATGAGCTGTTCACTGATTATAAATTTAAAAGTAGTCATTTGTATTTCTGTGACACATACAGGAAATATATTACCATTGAGTAATCACCTGCAGTGTTGTTTTACTGCAGTATCATGATAGAAAATCTTTCTATAAAGTGAATCAAACAAACAAACCAGAAAGCAAGGAGAAGGTATTCAGGATAAGAATACTTGTTCTTATAGTGATTCTCTCTCTACACAAATGATTCTCTCAGTAATGGAATCTAATCTAATTGATCTTTGGAGAGATTTGTTGTTCATATACACTGTCCCTGCTGATAAGACTTGCAGAAAGCCCAGGCTGTTAGGGTAAGATATCTCTAAAACACCTGTGATAAGCCTATTTCCACGCTGTCTGAAAGGGTGTTATGTGAGACCAAAATGGACCAAAATGTTTATGCTTGCATGGATGATGGACTTAAAATCCCAGCACCTGTGATCTCTGTGATGTCCAATCTACATGCGCAGCTGTTCTTCTGAGACTGTTGCAAGCAGTAATTGATTAGTTCAGCAGTCCTTCAGCATCCTCACGACACTATGAAAGCTTGTGAATTAATAAGCTACACTTCAGCAGCGGTTTGTATGAAACTTCTCAGGTGCCAAGACTTGGCTATAAGAGCCTTACTTTTCCAAAATGGCTAGAATGCTTTTTAAAGTTTTGATCCTTCTGCTAAATATTGATTTCAAAATTAAGAGGAAAAATCTGCAATACTCCTTTCCCAAAGTCACAGGTTTCATTTGATGAAGAAAATGGTCTTTAAAAGAGAATCTAGAGGTGGAGAGCATTGAGGAAGTCCAGTGGAGAACAAGAAAGTAACATTCCTTGTCTTTTACTCCTCATCTGAAAGGAAAATCACAAATCATAGAATTTGAAAAGATCTTTAATATCCTAGAATCATAGAATCATTTAGGTTGGAAAAGACCTTCAGGATAATTTGGTCCAAACATTAACCTAACTCTACCAAACCCACTGCTAAACTTTGTCCTTGAGTACCATAGACATTGATGCTGAAGCAGGTCCAAAGAAGGGCAACAAGGTTGGTGAAGGGTCTGCAGAACAGACCTTGTGAGAAGCAGCTGAGGGAGCTGGGGCTGGTGAGCGTGAAGAAAAGGAGGTTCAGGGGAGACCTTATTGCTCTCTGCAACTACTTGAAAGGAGATTGGAGAGAGGTGGGGGTTGCTCCCTTCTCACAGGTAGCAAGCAGTAAGACAAGAGGAAACAGTCTCAGATTGCACAAGGGAAAGTTTTGGTTGGACATTAGGAATAAACAATGGAAAGGATCTTCATGGAACAGGCTGCCCAGGGAGGAGGTTGTATCACCATCCCTGGAAGAGTTTAAATTGTCAAGTTTGAAAAAAACTTGTGATAGAGTTCAACCACATGCTGTAATTTCAGAGGGACTGCTGTGGTGCAAAGGAAAAATGCTCTTAATTAGTCTTCTCCCATGTTATCTAGTTGTCAGAGGACACTTCATTAACTTGCCCACTCCTAGTATGATAATATTCTCTTCTACAGTATAAAGTTTTAAACAACATTACCAAATTAAAAAGGAAAAAATGTAGTTCATGGTCACTTCCCAGTGTCATATGCACAATTAAGTCTGTCCTCCAGATTAAAATTTTTCTAGGGGTATCAGAATAAATTTTAATCAAGCTGTATGAGCTACAGAATTTCTATATGTAAATACATATAACAATTAAAAAAAATTAAAAATTAAAATATTATATTTTTTAAAATTTAAAATATTATATTACTATTCTTGCATGACCCTAGAACTCGGTCTGAGATGGATTTGATATTCGTTCCTGCTTAAGAGTTCTTCAGGTTCTCTACAGTAAGAGTTTCGTTAGTACTAAACCAGTTTTACCAGTGACAAATCATATAGGCTCTGGCAGAGGACACTTTGGGAATGTGAGAACTAAGCCTACTTCTCTCAAGATGATTCTTCCCATTTTCCTTGGACTTACACGGGTGGCTTCAGGCCTGTTAAATGCAGGTCTGTTTTTTTTTTTTTAGTGAGAACAGCTAATTACAGATTAAAATCTCATAATTCATATTACTCATCAGGTCACAGTCCCAAAAATGTTGTCTGCAAAAGCATGCAGCAATAATTTAATGCGTAAGATGATCAGACACACACAAATTTTTTCTTCTATCAATTATTTAGAAAGTCGGATCCTGCATCACTTGTCGAATAGATGCATAGTTAGATAAGGGATTAGCCAGGCGATGTTCAGTACAGTATCTTTATTTCTATCAAATGAATAAAGTTGCAAGTGTAGGTCCATTGCTAAAACAAGCTCCCTGGAGGGAGAGGCTGCTGTTTTGTAAATCTGCATTTAGGTGTTGGAAGACTAAAACGAGTGCTCGTTAATTAAATGGCAAAAAATTAAAATCCATCACCATGATGTAATACATAAAAACTGGTGTAACAGAAATACAGAAAAGGTGGAATTACTCCAGATTTTTTACATACCTGAATATTTAATTTTCAATTTTAATATTTAATAAATCGAATATTTCATGAATACAGAAATAAACATACTTGTTGAGTAGTAGCCCGCATGTAGTAACACAACTATGGTGATGGCATTATTCTCCTGTCATGTGTGATTTATGACAAAAGGCCTGTCAGGTTGGGACAAACACTCAGACAAGCACTATGCCAGGAGTGTCAGAATCGTGGGTCACATTAGGAAGAGGAGATCTAATTAAAAGGTGTTTGTAGTTATTCTCTTTCAGTATTGCAGAAGTAGCTCATTAGGAGCCTAAGACTTGCACTGCATGCCTAATTAATCTGTTACTCTGTTGCACGCATTCTTATGGATGGAAACCCTACTACACTCTTTAAACAATGTGAAATTAGAGTAAGATGCTTTAAAGTGAAACCAAGTGAAGTAAATTTAAATTTGTTTGATTTTATTTTAAATTCATTTTCACGCTAGAAGAAAATACCTATTAATCCTTGTCTCATGACCAGTCCTGAAAATTTAAAAAATAATTAATCCAGTTTTTGAAAGAACAGAGTTACAAAAAGTGAATCTCACTCTCCTTGATTTCTGAGTCTTTTTGTTCTCACAAAATCTTATGAAACAATGAGCTAATGTCTTAAACTTACTGACTAGTGTAAAGGTCTACACTGAAAGTTCTGAGCTAGCAAGAGCCATGGTAAATGTTTGGGACTGCTTTTGAACACAGTAAGTGAACATGTCTAAAAAATATAGTTGTATCAGAAACTGTAAGGAAAATACCCTCCTAAAATATAGGAGACATCGAACATGATAAAGAGCTGGGAGATGGCTCTTGTTTTGCTATTTCATCTTCTTTTTCTGAGGTAGGAGAGGTCACACAGAAATGCCCTTTGGCATCTGACATGTTACTGAAAAAACCTCCAGTTTCCTTTTCATAACTTCTATAGGCAGTCTTGTAGAACTTTACTGTTCTTGTTACTAAGTAGAAGGCTGCTTTGAACTCCAGTCTAGCCTCTAACCTTGTCCTGCTGTGAAACAATCCAATTATTCTTTGTTTCAACCTCAGCCTCCTTGGAGATGAGTTAACCATTAGACCCTTTCTAACAGTTTTCAATATACATGCAAACTGCTGTTGATCTATCATTGTACTATCCTTTACGTACTTACAAATTGATCATTTAGCATCTCCTCTGGTATCTTCTAGGATATGAAGTAAGCTGACAGATGATTCCCTGGACCCTTTCAACATGAACGGTTGTTCAGCACTCGCCTTTCACCAGCTTTCTTTGACTTCTAGTAGGTGATGATTCAGAAGCTACTCCTTTGGCTTTAGTACGCTTCAGCATGCCCCGCCGACTTTAGTACAGACCATGTATTCATTCTCTATCATGCTCTTTATCTGTCTCCTAATATTAATTATGTTAAGTGTCTTGTCACATACTCTGTGTATGCTAATGCGAAAGGGCATTCTTGTCATCCTTTATGAGCTAACTGCCTGCTTATTCAGTGAAGAGGTTGTCTAAGTGGTCTTCCTTCCTCTGCAAGCCCACAGGTTCTTCTTTCCTTTACTCCTTTTCTAAAACAATGCTACATCCTCACCTCGTCATGTCACCTTTATTTCCATCCCTAGCATTGTCTGCTGTTTCTCACAACGTACTTCAATCAGTGCTTTCTACTTCTAGGATTCAGGTGCTTCTGCCCTATTTTTCCACTTATAACAAAAAAGAGCCACTACTTAGTTGTTTCTTCAACTTTTGTTCTTAAAACATATAAATAAATAAGTACATTTGTAAACCTAGGACATCTGTGTCAGGAACCTTTCTTGCAGTTTTCAGGTTATTTAAAGCCTCTCTTTATTGAGATGGAATGGAACCTGCCCTCGAGGGCTTCTTTTATCTATTAGAAAGTGACAACATATTTAGAAAATAAAAAATTGGACTTCTGCCCTCTGAGATCCAACACTTTGAAGAGATTATCCTGAAGCTGTTTTATAGCTCTTATAGGCTAATGTAGGATTATTCTCCTAGAATACAAATAGAAGTGTTAAGCATATTGTCTTAAAGTAGAGCTTCCAGAAAGATACTGCAACACCTGGATGATCTGGTCGTTACAGGAACAAGAATCCTCCTGAGAATACAAGAAAGTAGATATTTTAATTTTGTGAAGAAGAGATAAAAATGGGTCTTTGCAATCTGAAGCTGATATTCTGCAAGTGACACTTTTATGCAGGAGATGCAGAATCAGAGCAAATCCCATTCAAGACCTTCTAGTGCAGTTCAGAATACCAGTTTCTCAAGCCTGAAGAAATTTTCTTGTGCTTTTAGAGGACAGGTTTTCTTCTTTCTTCACAGAGACAGCCAAAACCCACAGGTTATACTATTGATTCAGTCAGGGTCAAATGCCTGAACTCCCTAAGACACAATAGATTCTTTGCTCTCAGATTTATGTCAAGTAATGTTGTTTTTTTCTGGCACGTGGTAGAAAGAACACATGATGAAAAGAGTAGATGTGCTGTGGGGATACCAAATCAGACCAGACATCACATATTTAAGGCAGGATTAAAGTATATAGAAACAAAATCAAGCCATAAGCCTGTGCGAAGCTGTGTGGTTTAATGTATTTTTATTTTTTTTTACTTCTGAAGTGTGATCGTGGGGCAGAAGGGAATATAATAACAGAATGGAAGAGAAGATAGGAAAAAAAACCCCTGCCATTCATCTCCTGTCCTTTGATAGGGTGGTAAAACCTTGTGCACTTCACTTTTCTCCCTTCTTGCACCTGATCTAAACCTGCACCTCAGCTGTTGTGATCTGTAGCTTCTTCCATAATTTCTGAGGTCCTTGCAAGTGTTGAATCTCCTCCCGATTAACTCGTTCAATTCTTTCAAGCATTCAAGTAAATTAATTTAATATCTTGCCCAAATAAAAAGGTTTATAAATGCTCATTGCCTTTGTGGGAATTATCACAGATATTAGTCTCAAGAATCCAAATTTATTATCTTTCCATAACACTTCACTGCTCGTTCACCATTGTGAGTCCAGAGATAATGAATCTGAAATAAATCCAAATACATTAGCAGTCTGCAATAGACTTCATACTCCCATCTAGAAATCTTATCAATGTTGGAGTATTGAATGTTCTCCTTTGTTGATTGAGCTAAAGTTTTTGTACATGAGAGCAGACAGTGTCAGCACTATAATATTTACAAGGAAACTCCAGATATACTGGTTTAAACCAATGGAAACCGTGTGTCCTTTTTCACTCTGCTAGATTGCCTCAATTTATGTTGAATCTAGCATTTGTGGACATCTTGTCAGTGAATGAACAGCTAATCACATTTGTTATTATTATTCAGCTGAAAGACTGCAAATTAGAAGTAACAGTTGAAACCTCCCTATGTCAAAACTTCTTGCATGAACTCACTTCTCCTCTGTGTCATGCTTGCATTCTTCTCCATAGATCAGTGCTTCCTGAGGCAGAGTCCTTATTTTATACCTACAGCATTCAGCAGGTATCTCAGGGTACAGTTGTGGTGGAGATCATAACAAAACTCACTAGTAAACTCCTGCTCTTCCTTCAAAATAGTTTTATTTGTAATAAGGTTATTAGCTGCATGACTTGCCCTCATTTGCATCAGCAGGTTGGTTTCAAATGTTTTTTTCTATTTGCTCTTCATTATTAACAACAATAATGGCACTGAATGGGTAGAAACAGGATTTGATGGAGTAGAGAGCAGGATCTGACGTGTTCATCAGCTCCATTGCAGTTTACCCACATGCAAGAGTCCTGTGGACCACTTCTACACATCACAGTGCCAAATCTGCTTGAAAAACTTGTCAGTTCTTAACTTTATCTACCTTTAGACTTTTGCCTCAGCTTTCATAGGGTTTAATTCCCAGGGTGAGATCCCAGTTTGTGATTGCCATAGGGCCATGTTGTCACTTGGACAGTAGAGTGGTATTTTTACCTCTCCATACTGTGTGCAACACCACAAGAACTGTGAACAAGATAATTCTCAGGCCTGCTGCAAACATGTATAGTTCAAGATGACTTGATTTAAGTTATTAACAACACAGGAGCATGAGGAGAAAGATGCTAGTGTTGTGATAGGCTGGAAATGCTTTCATTAACTGTGTTGCTCCTTCCAAAATAACATCCACTTTTGGAATGGCGTAGGACAAACAGATGCCAAGTAGTCCCAAAATGCCACCCATTCCTAGAAACGTTTCAGTGCAGACGGTGCTAGGAAAGCTTAACTATTCCAAGTGGCAGATGGAAGTACTCAAGCATGTGAGAGCAAAGAAAGCTTCCTCCTCTCTGCACTGAGACAAACTTTTTCAGATTTTAGAAAGAATTGTGCTAACATTGTATATATTTCTCTTACCTAGTCTCCAGCTGAAAGTGTTGACATCTTTTTACAAATGAAGTTCTAAACCAGTTTGGATAGGGGATGGAGGCTTTCCCAAACTGTCCTAGTGGGCCATGGGCAAGGCGCATTTTCCAAAATGACTTTCAATTTTGTCAAATTTTCGTAGACTTATTTTTCAGCATCAAAACACTTTGATTACATCTGAGGCTCTACACTCATGAATAGAATTGCTAAAGTAATTTTACAAATGCTGCCTAATGCTCACAATACTGTGTCCCATATTTATGCTCCTTTATTGGAATGCTATTCCCAGGTGATTTCTGCTCTTTTCTCCTCTCATTGCTAGTTTTGAGCTGTCATTCCCTAAATCTTTTACTTTCAAATAAATGACACAGTAAGCCTTTGTGAGTTACTTTGTCCTGTAAGACTTATTGATAAGCAGAGTGTTGGTATGGATCTGGTTAAGCTGAGTGTATTGTCTCGTTACATTTCTCAACAGCTCCATAGAGAGCATTTCCTTGTCTGTGGCCTTTCATTGTGCCTACAAGGCTTGCAGATAACCCATAGGCACAAAAGGGCAGGTGGAACGTAAAATCACCTGAACTCATCTGTAAAACAGTGAACGGAAAGTATTTTTCCATAAAATGAATTTTCAGGAAACACTGAGGTTTAAGATGTAATTCCAAGGTGTGAAGGCAATCATAGAGACCTCCTAGAGACCAGAGCATTCAGCACTCTGCTTCTTCCTCAAAGAAGAATGCCTAAGATCTGCTTATGTTTCCGTCATTCACTTAAAGGATTGTGGACAAAACACTTCATCTTCCCCTGCTTCTCTACTCTGAAATGGTACTTGTCTCTCTTTGTAAAGTGCTCAGTGTTTCCACAGAGAAGAGGCTGCAGATAAATCTCCTGTTTATGTCCTCTCTCCCATGCTTGTTGTGAAACGTACATGCAAGTTTTATGAGGAGCTTGCTTTATGTTTGTGTTTGCCTGAGAAGGTTATGGAGCAGGACAAATGTTTGCCTAAACTATTGTTCATCCTGCAGGATGCATTTTCAGCTGAAAACAGCTTCCTGAGAATTTGGGGTTGATTATCAAGTGTTAAAAAAAGCCAGCTGCAGCTTTGAGAAATAGCAAAAAACTGAATCACTACTGACTCACATTAGAGGTCACGTCTGGAAGAAGGGGCTGCTAGAAAATTGTCCCCCCTGAATGTTTGAGGCAGGTTGTCTGCTCAAAGCTTGTGGCTGTCTTTATTCCTCAGGGTGAAAAATATGGTTTTTAAAACCACATTTTTCTGCCCTCCAGCACAACTCCTGGTACATAAAAGAGGTAAATCTACAGTCAGGCTAGACAGAAAGGAAAGGATTCAGACTTTTCTTGACAAGGATGGTTTTATGGTGCTTGTGGGGAAGGTGATTCCAAAGCAGCACCGAGAAAGAAGGCATAGAGTCATCACAGTGTGTTTTAGAGACACAAACATTCTGTTAGGAGTCATACGAAAATTGTTACTTAAAACATTGCAGTAGCTCAGCACCTAAATCCAAACAAACAGAAAAAGCATCAGGTTGGTATTGCTGAGTATTTCTCCTTTCAGTAGGAGATGACTCATAGAATCATTCAGGATGTAAAAGACCCTTGAGATCATCAAATCCCACCATTAACCCTACTCTACCAAGTTCACAACTAAACCAACTAAATTATGCACAGGAAGAAGCCATGAAGCCCAAAGAGTAGTAAGTTATTTTCTTTCCTCTTCCTGTGAAATTATTTGGTTTAGTTCTCTGGTCTTTTTGACTGTGTGGTGATCTCTGTGGAGCTTAGAGATACGGTCTACTGGTGAACTTGCTAGACTAGGGTTATTGGTTGGACTTGATGATCTTTATGATCTTTTCCAACAGGAATGATTCTGTGATTCTATGATGCTATGAAAAGAACCTGCACCCTTGTGCCTGTATGTGTGGGGTCCTTCATGATCTTAACATAAACCCATAAACTGGAGACCAATGTGTGGAAGAAAAGGGAGGATGTGCCAGTAACCAGTGATCTAAGAACTGAGTCAATATTCAAACAACATATGTGGATACTTCATCTATGTTTCTTCGGTTGCTGTATTCTCTAAAATATGCTCTCCTGCTAAAAAGCCAGATAGCCACAACTTAGCCACACTTACCTGTAGAAGGAATTGAAAGGAAAAAAATGTTGTGAGTCCAGGAAAACATCCTTTAAATATGATCTTCTCTAATGTAGTCTGATAAGTGCTGCTAGAGAGGAAAAAAAAATATGTTCTCTCCATTTTTAGTACAATATTCAGCTGAGATTAACTGTAAAAGGCTCCACAAGGTTAATAGTTTGAAGCTGTGAGGACACATAATATTAATTAATCTCAGTATCCAACAGCTGTCGTGTGAAAAACACTTCATACAGCTAAACAAAACAACAGATTTATTGGCTCTTTAAGCCTTAATACAAAGGAATTATCTTAATGGCATCCTATCAGGCTCACGGAACCCTATCATCCATGGGTTGCCTGCAACGCTACTTCATCAATTTTTTCAAACATTAAACTGAAAAGAAGACAGTTGTTATTCAAACAGAATTGATCCCTGCCTGAGCTCCTAGCTAACCCACATGGAATCACAGCAAGTTATCGTTGGGAGTTCAGTATATTCACTGGAATGGATATTGTGCCCAGTAGTGCTCATTTGCTCTCATGCCCTGAGGAGGTTTGTCTGCTGATGGATGTTAAATCTCTGAAGTGCTCTGGGGTCTATCCAAAGGAAAAAGATGCATTTTAAGTGCAGCCCATTTACTTCCTTCTATCACCAGATATACAGGGGAATCAAATGTAAAGGGCTCTTCTAGCAGGTGCGGGTTCATTCTGTAGAGCTGCTTAAAATTGCTCCAAAATAGAAAATGTACAAACTGGCCCACAAAAACAGTGGGTGAATGATTCTGTTTAAGATCCTGTTAATTTTTTCATTGTGTTGTCCACTTATTCCACAAAAGCAGAAAGGAATCTGGGTTAGTGATCTGGTGGCAATTACAGAGACCTGATGGGACAGCTCACATGACTGGGATGTGGTCATGGACAGCTGTGTTCTTTTCAGGAGAGACAGATCAGCAAGACAGATCATGCTCTTTACATGAGAGAGCAACGGGAATGTCTTGAGTTAGGGTAGACCTGGTGGTTGATGTGGTTGTTGGAGGCTGTCTGGGAGGTAGTGATCATGAAATGATTAAGTTTTTAATTAATAGTGGATCAAAAAGAGGGCTCAACAAAATATCTAAACTGAGGGAGCTGGGTCTGTGTAGCTTGGAGGAGGCTGAGGGGTGACTTGATTAATGTCTACAAATATGTGCGGGGTGGATGTCAGAAAGATGGAGCCAGGCTCTTCTCAAGGTCATCTAGTGATAGGACAAGGGGCAATGGGTGTAGCTGGAACAGAGGGGGTTCCATATCAATATCAGAAGGAACTTCTTTACAGTGAGGGTAATTGAGCACTGGAACAGGCTGCCCAGGAGGGTTGGGGAATCTCCTTCTCTGGAGACGTTCAAGTCCCACCTGGATGTGTTCATGTGCAACTTGGTCTAGGTGATCCTGCTGTGGCAGGGGGATTGGATTAGATGATCTTCTGAGGTCCCTTCCAATCCCTAATGATTCTAGCATTTGCAACTTATCTGATTCATCCTGTGGGTGCTGAATTCTAAGAACAAGGTATTTAAAAATACATTACTTTGTTCCTTAAAGAAGATGAGGGCCTGTGGGTTTGTATTTCAGTAGTTTGACATTTCCTTGAATGAAATCCATGCTTGTATTCAGTTCAAAATATTTTTCCTCAGATAATTGTGGATCCTATTTCTTCAAAGGTATTGTAAATGCATCCTAGTTTGCACTGGAACAATCCCGAGCACAAACTTGTATTTGAGCCTGGGGTAAACACATCTGAGCCCATAGCCATTAGCTACCAATTAATCAGGAGACCTTTGGCATTCTGTGTTTCAGTGTTTGCATTAGAAGACCTGAGATGCTGGGAGGTGCTTTCTGTGTCCTTGCAAAACCTTGCTTCATCCATCTTCCTGAGCCCAAGCCATTGTCCTTTATGATCAGAATGGCTTCCTTTCCTTAGATGTGTGCCAAGAAATCTAAACAGACTATCGCAAATCTTGATGGTATGAGGATGCAGAATGACTCTAGACCAGCTGTTGTGATTTTTTTATTACTCTCTACAATTTGGATATGAGAATAACACTAGTTTGTAAATGTTAATGCAACAAATAGCCAAATGTGTGATTTTTTTCCCATTCATTTTTAGACAGATCTTTCCAGATCTGTGGGAGAGTTGCTTCAAGCCTTAACCTTTCAATTCAGCTTCTTCAATTATTTGTAATATAATAACCTGCAAGGGCTAAAACAATGGGATTCCCTTTGCTCGTGACAATCAAAACTTCCAGTTATATTTAATATTTAAAGAACTCCCAGACTATTTCTCAGTGGAACTGCTGGTGGGAAATCACCATGCAGACACCTACACAGATCAATGAAGAATCAGAAACAGAATGTGCATGTACTGGTTATTAACAGTGGCTCTTTATAAATTTATAAATGGACTCAGGCTTCAGAAGATGGTGATTGCTGGCAATGCTAAGCCACGTCATCCGTGCATTAGGCAAAACAGGGTGGCTACTTCACTTAGCTGGTCTTTGTAGCAATTTAAGTGTCATAGATGATTTGCTTTTTAAAGAAGACATATAACCCATAGGCAACATCATTTTAAGAGAACAGCATGGATTGTGTATCACAAAGTACTTAAGGGAAGACAGCTGATAGCAGTCGCTGCTGCCACAATGGTTTCTCCTCATGGGCTCCAAAGCCTGGAAGCGCTGTTTGATAGACAGAGCTTCTATTCCAATATTCAGCTTTTGTTCTGAACATCGGATCTATACTTGCACGTGTGCTGTAGTCCTCATTGGCATAAAGTCTTTGTTGTTTTTAGAAGTTCTTGAAACTGTTTTAACAAATTGTGCCTTCTTTTTGCAAGTCACATACTGGAAGTAGTAATTGCAGGGTTGCTAATGGTGAGTCCGGATTAAAACCTAAAGGATATTTCTTAGACAAAGGTTTGTCTTCACTTTTTTATCTTTACTTTTTTATAACAGCTGCCTAAAATTTATCCAAGTCCAATGAAGAAAAAGCGAAGATGTTGAGGTGGAAAGAGCAAAGCAAACAATAGAATACAAAGTGTAATGATTTTAAACTCAAAGGGATATTTAGACTAGGTACAGGGTATTTTTACAATGAGGGTGGTGAGATACTGGCACAGATCGGCTCAGAGGGTGGTAGATGCTCCATCACTGGAAACACTGTGGTTCAGGTTAGATGGGACTCAGCAATTTCATACAGTTGGAGATGTCTCTGCTCATTGCAAGGAGGGTTGGGCTACATGAGTTTTGAAGGTCCCTTCCATCCCAGAGTATCCTATGAAGGAAGGAGTGAACAAAACAGTCACTCATCAGAAAGAGTAAGGATTGCAAGGATGGAGTTTCAAACTTGTTGAGATATATTGGTCCAGGATAATGACCAAACAACTGAAAAATAAAAATCTAATTCTCTTGTCCAGCTAAGGCAGAGTTAAAACCTCTCTTTTTTTAGTGTAAAATGGTTTTCAAAAACTTCTAGTGAGTCTCTAATTTATGACATTGTGCTTTATGATAATGACAGAAGTAATATGTGAACGTGTAAGTTTTGCATACGTAGACTTCTGGAAGACTCACAGAATACTTTGAGATCATAAATTAGTTAGATAGACATCCACCAAATTCCTGTATGTGGCTCTGAACACTATAATCTCTGCAGTGATCACAATGGGTTGGGTTTGCTCTAGATGGTCACACCGAAGGACCACTTTGGTGCTGTAGTTCTGTCTTTACAGACTTCCAAGAGAGATTCTATTGCAAGAGCACAGCTTTGTTAAAGGAAAGTGAATGTCTGAAGTCAAGAGTAAGGAAACCCCGCTGTAAATCTCTTTGCTGGGCTATAATTACTATTTTTCCTCCTACCTGGGCTCAAGAGTGTTACAGAAATAGATTTTTCTGTCAGGTGGGGATTTTTCTTGAGGCATGAAAGCTGTAAAATTCGAGAGGCCAAAGGAAAGTGATTTGAACTCCTCATCTAGCAAATATATTACTAAAGCCTGTGATCTTGGCAAAGTGCTGCTAACTACTCATTTCCAAATCAGCAGGGTAAGCAGAAAACTACTCCATATAAATAAAATCAATATGAGGGGAAAAAAGTCTCTTTCTCAAAATTCAGCAACACTTTTTAGCCTGGTTTGCCAGTAGTCAAACAACACTTTCTCATATACAGAAAATTATACAGGTACTGCAAAATTTTCTTAACATCCTCGGAGAATAGATTAATCCAAAATTTGTTGCATAACCAACACTTCATGAAGTGCCACCATGAATGATAGAATCCAAAAGGAAGTGCCTTGGAAAACATGATGATAGCATTCCGGAAGACAAGAACAAGTGCAGCAATATCTAAAGATGGGTCATTGGGTAATACTGGTCATTTGCACTGATCATCTAGTATTGGCAGCATTTGACCCTAACAGCCCTCTATAGTAGTTGTCTCATCATGAGTCATTTACTACCTGTTGGAATTCAGAGAGTAGGGACAGAACAGGAGAGACTTTATCCCCAGTTGCTGTGACTGATAGCTGGTATCAAAGAAGACTTCATTACTCTCATTCACAAGTATCAAGACATCAGTCATCACTAACTCTTGCTCGTATTGTTAAATGGAGGTCTGCAAACAGGTGTAAAGGAACAAGGATTTTTACCAAACTGCTGCCCATCTTTTATCAGTGGTCCTTTATTTCCATGCTACTGGATAGAAGAGAGACCGCATCATACTTTTTGTTATTAGAATCAGTTATTTTGGATACTTCCCTTATGCTAATAATGTTTATGAGAAGAGTACAGAGGATTGTTTCCTACAATGAGGATTATATTGATGACATTGAGAAAATAACTTACTTGTTCTTCAGGATTCTCCATCTGCACCAGTGCAGGCTGAAATCACAAATGTTATAATCCCGTAATGGGGAACTTCCACCATTCTACAACAATTTTAAATAAAAAATGAAATTCTACCTCAACTACCCTTTCTCATTTTAGGCCCCATGGAGCCACAAATTTAGGCTACTCCAGTCTATTATGCTACTATAGCATCTTTTATATGCCTTGTTCTCTGAATGTATTTTTCTGCAGCAAATGAGAAGCCCTAAAGCCTCAGGACTCTGAGCTAGGGCTGGTTTTTAAATTCAGGAAAAAGTAGGACCCATTAATTAACCCACTTCATTTTGTAGCAACAGTACCGTGAACAGTAGCCATGGAAACATCATTTGCAGGAGCAGGAAGTGCTTATTTTACAATTAAATTATAGGAGGTAGTTACATTTTTGATCAAATACACATTAGAGCATGGAGAATTCCCATCTAAGTGCCTCACACTGTTAAAAATAGGAGAAGTACTGAAGTACCCATACAGTGCTGACTGGAATAATGTGTAGAAAGAGGGAAAATCTGCAGAAAGTGAAAGAGCATCTGCAGTTCGCACCAGTGAGAGACTCCAGGGTCTGGTTCCCATATGGCAAGGATGAGCAATGGCTGGATTTGGCTCCTGTTTGCAGTCTGACCTCAGATGCACTCATTGGCTCAATAGCTACCAGGACAAATGTAGGATGCAATGACTGCAGCATATTGCCATTGAATAGGTATCGGGTAGATAATGTTACAAACAAGTCCTGAGCACTGTAGTGCTACAAGTAGATTGCTTATGATACCACAGTTGGCTCTTTGGGGTTGACACCATCCCCAAATATATATCCTATAATATATTCTAAAAGCACGAGTCCTAGTAAATTTTGTGGGGAGAGTTTCAAGCAGTAAATGAAGCTAGGCTGAAGAGAAGAGGCTCAGCAATGGGAAAAAGTAGGAAGTGGAAGGACATTGTGGACTGGGAAGTTTAGCATAGGCCAGCCTTTACAAAGCAAAACCAGTGTTTCTCCCCTTTGCAATCAATAAATCTAGCTGTTGCTTTTCTCTCAGGCACCTAGAAAACTCCTTTTCTTCTCCATCCTATTTTATGAAAGAGCACAGAAAATTGTAAAACTGATGTTTGATCTTTGTCTTGTGTTTCCAACACTTTCCTGTCCTCCCTGCAGTACCTTTCTAGTAGAGCAGCAGTAAGACACAGTGTCAGCCAGGCTGTCTTTAGATTACAGATATATATCTTTCTCCTAATGAAAGAAATTGGACATTTCTTTTAAGTCCTGCCTTATTCATTTGAGACTGTGGTAAATGTTGTCTCAATGTCCCCTAACAGCTACTAACCGTAACCACATGCATTCTTGGGGGAGCACAATGTCTTGTTATTAAGGCAAATGTTCTTTTTCTGAAATACAGTTATTCAGAAAGTCATTTCTTGTCAGCATCTTATCTATAGAGCTTTGAAATGATAATGAAGGGTCACAATCCCCTCAATTTCCCCTCCACCCGCAATTCCAAAAATCAAGGGAAAGAAAAGTGAATCCACATGGAAAGACACAGCTCTGGAGATCCACCCTGCAGCAACCATAGCTTAACCTAGAGAATAAACTCCTCTGAAGCAACAGGAAAAGAGGGTCTGGACTGAATGGGATTTCATACACCCTGAAGGATGTGGCTCCTTCATGAGCTTAACAGTATTTATGTGGAGCATGATCAGGTCCTGTTTGTACAGCTAGCTCCCCACTGAGAATAGAATTCTTTCTGTGTTGCTGCAACATACTGTGTTGATGGCTTCATCTATTAAAAATGCCTGTGTTTGAAGCTTACACCTCAAGATCTTCAGAAGAATGTTTTCTAGATCTGTTTCAATGACAGGGGTACTACTTCTAAATGTTAGAAGTGAGTTTATAAGTGAATTTGATTTGCAGTTTGCAAATAATGTGCATTTAAAACCTAGTGAACCAGTGGGACACCAAGAGGTTTATGCTCTTTGGGTCACATTAGAGAAAAGACTTTCTGTAATGCAATTTTAACAAACATTTGCATTTTTCACAGAGTTTTACATTTCACTTACATAGCAGTGCTGGGTCATCATTTTTACAAAGCAGTTAGCGATACCCAGCCCTACTGTTGAGGCAAACCACTGCATTTGATACTAAAACTTGCCATGCTACAGTTTTAGAGTGGGGCAGTAAAGAAAGAGAACATATACTAACATTTCTGTAGAGTCTCTGGAGCCAAAGTCATGGCTTATTTCTGGTATTCAAAGTAGCTGGATTTGGCATAATCACAGTATTACTTCAGCCCCCAGACTAAGAGTATTTCTCCTCAGCACTTCCCCACTCCTGGATTCCTCAATACGTAGCAGTGCACATAAAACAGAGCTCAATCCAATTCTCTTTCAGGCCAGGATCTTGTAGACACGTAAATACATACGAAGAATTTGCTTCCCTGGAGAATAAGTTGACTTTAAGTCAGGTTGATAAAAGTTTGTCTGAAAAGTTCTTAATCCTTTAAAGCTGTAGACTTTAAAACTTCACTGCCATAAACTTCCACAATCACCATGTCTTGCGATCATGTGTTCTTTAAAGGTTCATTACATCCCAAAATCTTAATGTTTATTTCATAGCAGTAGAAATTCTGCGGCTTTTAGCATCAGAAAGGCATGATATCATAACAGGCTATCTCATAACTATCACTTTTTTTTTATTTGGAAGGAGAAAAGTCAGAGTCATGATTTCTGAAGTTCAGCAAGTCATCCTTTCTAATCCATTATCACGAAGATCATAAAAACTTCTGGACAACACTTCCTCCCTGGAGGTGTTAAAAAATCAGGTAGACATGGTGTTTCAGGAGATGGTTTGGTGGTTAAGGATTGTAGAGTGGATGGTTGGTCTCGATGATCTGGAAGGCTCTTTCCAACCTTGATGATTCTATGATTCTATGTAGGCTGTCAAGGTAGGTTATTTTAGGAATGCATAAGTGGGTATGTGAAGTAACTCAAGCTGAGGTTCTCTGAGAGCATTTCCACTTTGGTTTTTGCCACAGCTTGTGTACTTGATTGGCAGATTAAAAGCATCAGATGGCTGTCAGATGCTCATAAATCATTTGATTTGATGCTCAGCAGCATGTGACTGGGACAGTGTTTCAGCATTGTTTTGCTGAAAGGGAAAATCAGTGATTGAGAGCAGGATAGCAGTCTACTGAAGGCATTTTTTTCAGGTGAAGAACAAATTAATAGTTGCAATGAAAATCTGAAGTTGAATCAGACTTTAGACTTCTAGAGTGTGGAATTACATTAATTTTAATATTTAATTACCCATAAACACCTCCAGTAGGGCTTGAATGTTCAATTCAGTTCTGTAACTGGCTTCTCGAATCCTATTTCTAATTACTTTTCATTCTATTCCATATAAGTACAGGAGAATAAAAGGGTGCAGTAAGTGTAGTTTTTTTAATTATTATCACTTTTTGCCCAGAATGAAAGCACAAATCTTTCCTAAAGACTGTTTTATAAAACTGTCTGTTCACTGCATGAATCCTATGATATTGAATCTGAACAGTGGTTGTTTTATAGTCAGAAGTCTAATCTGTAATGCTAACAAATATAGGAAAAATGCTAAAGGGAGAACATGCTATAAATGTATGTGCTGCATGCAACAGAAACTTCTATTGCCTGTGACACACATCTTCTTGATGTTAGATTCCTCTGATATATTTCACAACTTCTTTATATGATGTCCATCCTAGCTGTTCTGAAAGAGTCTGAAAATGGAGTCTATGCACCTAATTTATTGAATCATAGACTGTGTTGGGTTGGAAGGGACCTCCAAAGATCATCTAGTCCAACCCCCCTGCAAGAGCCAAGAGCCCCATCAAACCTGACCTTGAATGTCTCCGGGATGGGGCCTCTTTCCAGTGATCCACCTCCCTCAGGAACAATAACTGAGTAATTCTGGACAATATTGTTTGGAAATTGCATATTTCCTGGCATTCTTACGTGGGATTTCTTTTATGAAGACTGAAATTCTCTTATGCAGACTGATTGGCTGATTTTAATTATTACTGTTAATAAAAATGATGGTTTTGTCTCCAAGGGACTATGGGAACTCAAGTTTGTAAAGATCTGCTCATTGTAAAGTGCCATAAACACCTGAATTAATTTCTAGTGCTTTGTTATTGATGTAAGAGAAAGTGTTTCTTAGTTCTGGGGGAGGAAGCCATGTATGATCCTCCAGTATTGCAACTTACATCTTTCTCCTGGTCATTGGAAATCCATCAGACGATAATTAGACTCAAGCTTACTGAGCTACAAGACTGAATTGTCACATAGAGCAAGATTATAAAATCTTAATATCAGTCAGACAGAGAAGGGAGATTAGACAGTGCTCATAAGGTTACCCACCAACCTGTCAGGTCCCTTCTCCTGGAAAAGGGAAAGGAGGAATGTTAGGGTGAGAACAATACTGCTTCCATGGCTGTCGGTTCATTAATTCTTGAAATAGGTGATGGCTGCTCAACCGAACTGACAAAAAGGGAATTTAACAAACAGTGATTTGTGGTCTTTTAGTAATTGTGTGCTCATCCATCAAGCTGACCAGTTCCTCTGCTGCCATTCCTATGAGTCTGTTGTCTGCTCCCATATGTCCATATCTGCAGGGCAGTCTTGAATAGCCTTTCTGGAATGGAAAGCTTCCATATGTCTTGTCTTTACTGTATAGGAGTTAAATGTGTCTCCTGGCCGTGAACTAAATGCTAACTTGCCAAAACTCTTCCCCGTGAGGAAATGTTTGATGATAACCAACCCCAACAGATGACAGAGGAAAGGGGGCAGAAAAGCAAAGAGAAAAGACAGAATAGATGTTGCAAAGGTAAGAACAATCTGATGATGGCTGAAATCCAGGAGACACCAGGAAGCTTCTCACAGAACAGCTAGTTTTACTGTGTCTTCAGCTGTGAAATTCAGGTGGATAAATATGAATTATAAGAGGAGGTGGCAATATCAAGTAAAATACGTACAGAATAAACTATCCAGGAATCCAAACTGAAGAAAAGGAAGGGGATAGGGCATATGGGATCTGTGTGAGATCTGGAGGGGACAGGTGGCAGATGGGAAGCTTTGTTGAGACAACACATGCCTGCCTCCTCGTAAGTGAGTTGAAGGTCTTCATGAGTCTTTTATAATATTTGCAAATCTTGAGTTTTGCTGCAGATGGTAGATATCTTCCAGACATATTATCAATACACTGGATCTTGAAGTTCTACTTGCTTGGCATTTGGCCCTCCAGAAAAGGGCACTTGGGACTTGTTTTGGTATCGCCTTAGTGTCTGGGCTTCACATAATGACTTTATAACATTAACTATCTGATGACAGCTTGTTATACATTATAATGCAAAGACTTTGATTGTGGGTTGGGAATATTCAGGTTATTCAGAGGTAGCAAGGGCATTGTTGTGCCAAGCAAAGAATTTTAAATAAGTGTTGACAAAGTGATATGTCCTCATGAATTTGCTGCGCTGTATTTCAGAGACATTTGTTCAACCTCAGGGAGTTTTATTTCTACCAGTAATGTGACATGTAATTGCTCTCCTGTGCCTAAACAATGTATTCTTACATTATTTAATCCAGGGGTTTCTTTACTGAGAGAGTTTAAAATGTGTTTGGAAAATCTTTTATGGACCTGAGGTCAAATAGTTAAACCATTGTGTATCTCTGTATGTCTCTGGACGCTCATATTCTACAGACATCAGACAGACATTTCTGACCCAAGGAATAAAAAGATGACTTCATACTGAAGCTAGAACTATGTTTCTATTAGTTTGTCTTCAAACACACTTTTCACACAAATTAAAAAATTTACCCTGAATCATGGCTAAAGGAATTAATCTGTGAGTCTGACAGTTTCTACTATTAAAATAAAAAAAGACCACACAAGCCAACCCTGTCAGCATACAACTGATCGTTCGATGGGCACAGTATTTTTTCCTACAACAGCTTTGTAGAGCAGGATTAACACATTCACGTTGGCTCTGATTTTGATCTCAGTGTGGAAACTGGCCAGTACTCCATTTGTTCGGGGAGAAATGTCTTTCTAAGTAATTAGATTCCTTGTTTAGGGCAGTTTTCATACTTCATATGCATCCAGTCTATTCTAGAAATTACTTCATTGTCCCTTGGTTTTTAGTAGTATATGATTAGAAAGTCAGCTCTTGCTTAAATTATGGGTAGTGGTAGCAGGTCTGTGTAGTAAGAGAAAGAGATGTGGTTCTTCCAGCCAGCAGAGCATTGACCTCAGCATCACTTTGTGACTGTTAAGTGGTTAGAACCCAGTCCCAGGTGATAGCTCACAATTTAGAGGATTGGTGTTTTTGTCTCGTATTTAGCTAGTAATGAAGGCAGGGAATGGGAAATCTTAAATAAGTAGTTTTAAGGTTAAATGGTCTAAGAACACAACTGAATGCAGTTTTGTTTTGAGCTCAGCCAGCTGCAGGGCTTTCTCCTACCAACCCTGTAATCTAACTATTTGTTACTTTACAAGTTTTGGGTAAATTGTGGTATTCAACAGTCTGAAACATGAATAAAATAGCTTGAATACAGTTTGGATTCATAACACAAAATATTACCTACATCTCTAAAACACAATATGAGATTAAGAAAAAAAAATGATGATTAAAAAAGCTATAGGAATGTCCTGATTTTCCCCGAAGTGTATAAATCTTTGCTATGTACTACAAACTCCTGATTCAAATGCAGAACACAACAGCAACTGGGCATTAGAACAACTTTTTGTGAGCTCCTACAATGGAGCGCTAATAAGTAAAAATTAGTTTAATGTAGTAATGAAAATGTTGTGAATGCTTCATTATGTGAAACTCTATGAGGGGTTAAAACCATTTTGCTGTGCTTCAGAGGCTTTGTCAGTTACCCTTTTCCTCTGAGCTAAGAGCTGTGATCAGCAAAGAGCTACTTCCACCATACTCACAGCACCCACACACTTCAGCCTGCATTATTATTCTTATTGAAGTGGACATGTCCCTGAGGAGGTAAGAATGAGACAAGGGATGACTGCATCCTGTGGTGTGGAAAATCACTTCAGGCTTCATCTTGTGTTGTGTAGAGGCAAACAGCACGGTGTCTTCATTTCAGGGAAAGAAAAAAATATAACCATTGCGTGCTGATGAGCTGAGAGAGCAAACGTATCGCTGGAGTGTCATTGTTTGCTGGGATTCGTGGCCTCATAAAATAGGAGAATATGATGGAATATTTTGCAAGCCACTAAATGTATTCTCAAGAACGTGAAGCTGATTTCTGCTTCCTGTTACTTTGATGTTAGTCATCTGCAGCAAATGTTTTATCTATGACTACCTAAATCAAAGCTGAGAACTAGTCTCTGGCAGCGAAGGAACACTGCTGGTAGAGCATCAGGCAGCAAAATCGCTCTTCCCCCTGTGCAGGGGGATGCCATGAGGTGAGGTTTGATGGGAACTGCTCTGCCATGAGATGGAATTTTGGCCAGGACAGGGGTCAGCATTGTGGTGATGGACCCAGCATGCAGCTGCTCCTCACCCAGTGCAAGTTGGCAGGCAGATGTGAGGAGGGCTGTCTGGTTTTTGCCTGGTCTATGCACATTATTAGCCTTTTGCTTTTATAAAGACTCAATTACAGCAGAGATTGCTTTCAAATAATTAGCACCAAATTTCCTCTTTGTAACAACAGAAATTCGATCTAAGCAGGAGCCAGAAGCTTCACTTCCTCTCTCTCTGGCAGTCACTGCTGAGCTCAGATAAGAGCTGCTCTCCACAAATGTTCACTGAAAGCAGAGAATTTGCTGTTCTGCTCCATGATCAATGCTGAACATCCCTGGAGGCTCCTGTTTCACCAGAATCACGGTGAAGATTGCAGGTATTCTCTTTTTTTTCAGCACATACATGAAGCTCATCCATGAAGTCATGGCTGAGCAAGTGTTTGTTTCTTTCCATCTACTCCCTTGTAAGTTGCTGGATTTCTCAAAAATACTATGAATAAGTACTGACCTCTGGTCAACCTTCGTACCTGGTAGTATGAGGTTCAAACACACAGGCTTTTAGGTGTAAAGACAGATAGTGCCTTGCATTTGGAGTGCTTTCTGTCCGGCCCAACACGCAACTGTCTGCACTGGTATTTTTGTCTCTGTTCCTCGGACATCCCACAGGAGGCTTTCAGCTTTTCACCTATGAAAAATGAGTTACCTGATCTTAGGGGAGTAGAGAGGAGAAAAAAATGGAGGGTGAAATTAAAAAGTCCTTTTCCAACATGACAGGGAGTGATGCCTGCTGGTATCTGCAGATGGTGTAGAGCTTGGAAAGGTGGTGACATGGGCAAGCTCAGGGTGTTTTAGGAGTCAAACCAGCAAAAAGCCTTCTGTCGGCTGAAGTGAGACCAGAACTGCCCTTCTCTGTTTCCTCAACTCTGGTAGCAACTCAGAGTGATCTTCCTATGTCTGTTGTGGTGGTGATGAAGCATTGCAGGAAGACAGATATGTTGACCATACCTTGGGGGTGTCTCTGAACCCTGGCAGTGCTCACTGCAGTAACAGCCACCTGTATTTTCCATCTTCCTTTACTCTCCCAATAAGGGTCTTGGATTTTTCCTGAATACATTCACATCAAGTTTAGAAATAGGCTTTAAAAATTAGGAGATCCTCACTTTCTTCATGGATTAGCAAAGAAAGGAGAAGGTGGTATTCTTGGCCTGCACTCTTCTATCCCTCACCATTTTTTCCTGTTTTGTCAATATGCTATGTGTTCAGATTACTTCAAAATTAAAATTAGTCCACTATAGCTTTTCCAATGAGCTTTAATTATGGTTTTAATCAGTGTTTGCACCACATGCATCCATCAAAATCTTATTTATATGCACAGAGGTTGTTCTGATTCATTACCAAGGCAGACTTGAGATTACCCTTTATGATAGTCAGACCTAAACTTTTGACTATTATTTTCTTAAATGTTTAAACTATTAAATGAAAAAATAATATGGCAACATGACAAAGTCCCTAGAAAATGACTCTTCCCCTGAATTTTTGTTGACTCTATTTATAATTAATTAAATTATAAATAGGCAAATAGCTCAATAAATTTTTCAACCCCAAATCCTAGGTACAGCACCTTCTCAGTAGAGATCCTTGTACCATGTGCAGCATTTATACTGCATCTAATACACGCTGTGTCTTGTTCAGGTAGGTAAATATTAAACACCTTTAAAGTCATCAAGCCCAACCATTAACCCAGCTGTCCCAAGGCCACCACTAAACCCTGTCCCTAAGCTCCAGATTTCCACGACTGTGAAACACATCCAGGGATGGCAATTCAACGCCCTCCCTGGGCAGCCTGTTCCTAGGACTGATGACCCTTTCCACGAAAGTTATTTCCTACTGTCCAGACCTAAATTTCCCCTGTTGCAACTTGTGGCCATTCCAGTGCCTGAATACACTTCACTATCAGTATTTCTGAGTAGAGAGCTCAGAAACAGGATAAACAATTGCTAAATTGGGGCTCCTAGTTGCATGAATCGGCACATATCCTGCTGAAACAACTTCTTTCTGACAATAAGCTTTTAGGATATAATTTTACAGAGAAAATTAAAAGCTAGTAGAAGCTGGTTTTAGACAGTCACAGCGGAGAGAGCAGGTTTCAAGGACTGTTTTTTGGGTTATTTTTCTCAAAGATACTGGTATTATCTAGCAATTATTTTGTTTTATGTTCTGAGTAGAGATGCCATTAGACAGATGGATGTTCCCATGGTGTATGGCAGTCTCCTAAATTACTTTTAAATATCTTGAATATGAACAGTGATAACATAGTGCCTCGAGGTTAACAAATGCTTAAGAGCTTGTGCCAGTTCAAATGGTTCTGTACTGGGTCTCCAGAGCAAGGAATAAATCCTAAGAGCATGTGTTAGCTACCAAGAAATACAAAAAAAAACAAAGACAGTGATTTGGTCTGCCAGGATTCTCTGACAGAAACCCTCAGGCTTAGCAGTGTAAATAGTTCCATGGGAAAAAAGCAGCAATGTAATGTGTTCAGCAACTTTTGAATCCTCCACTCTCCTCTGGAGGTTTAAAATGGTGGGGTGTTACTTTTGACACTCTCGACACTCTGATCAAGATTTTCTGGGGTTAGCCTCTCCTACCCTAAGTAGAGCTACACTGTTTAAAAGAAGTTTAAACATAAAAAATAACGCTGAGTTCCATAAATCCTTCTCATGTGCTGTTGGTACACTACAAATTCAACAAAGTTAAAAGCCAGTTTAAGCCAGTTTAAGAAAGCTTTCTTACTAGAGTAATTCCTTCTTATCACCACTCATTGAATTCATGGTGAATTGAAGTCCTGGGAGAAGTCTTCAACCTTTTTTATGTGCTTTGGGAGAAAACCATAACACATAAACAACATCACCAGATTCTGACAGAACTATGAAGGGACTGAGAGGTTTTAAAATGCAGGCAATGAGACTGAAATACATAAATGAGGAAATTAAAATTGTACAACTGTCTGGAAACGGGTGTTGTAGCTGATTACTGGTGGCACTGTGTGCTGTACAGAGTACCCTGATGAGGGATGCAACAATCTGTCATCTGAATTATAAAATCACTTAATAGTTTCAGCTAAGTTAATTTATAGCTGCAATCAATCCTGTTAATTGCTCAGCATGGAATATAAAGAAGAGCAACACCTCTAGAGTCAAGAGTTACAATATTATAGAGGATTTCATTTTAGTGGGACAGTGAGTATAAAATTGTTAACCAACCATAAAGATAACAATATTCAATATTCTATATTAAATAGAATATATTCAATATTGAATATTCTATATTCAAACAGATCTCCAAAGTGTGTTAACAATTTATCATTCTGGTTGTACAGGCAGCAAAAACTGCAGCAGACATGTCAATAAAGCATTAATTTAAAATGATGCATGAACTTAAGATTTGTTATTAAAGCCACACTGGGGTGGGGCTTTTACAGGTTTAGAGTTGGTTATTGTAATTTTAAACCCCAGTGTATATATTCCATTGGCTTGTGTACAATAATTGTATTCAGACTAAAAAGAGGGAATTGCTGTAATTCAGTAACACAGAGAGAAGAACTGGACAGCAGAACATGATTTAAATAAATTTAAATTTTCCCATTAGTTGAAGGTTAAGCTTCCATTGCTAATAGGAAACAAAGCTCATAGATGTCTAAAACAAAAGGCATGTTATAGTCTTACTACATTAAGAAAGCCCCATTCATACAAAAACTTCCACAAACTCTGGAGATTTTTGTTTGTATCTGAATGATGCAGCTCCGGATCTGAACCCTGAGCTTTGCATCAGTTTTCATCTGACAAAAAAAGGATTAGATTAAGAAAACAGAGAATTAAAACCAAGCTGCATTCACAACTGATTACTTTCACCATGTGCCTCAGCTCAGCTTTATTCAGCACCATTTCTGACTGCCTTTTACCATTGCTGCTGCATTAGTTTTGGACATCATTACTTACTAGAAAGTCATTATCCTGCCTATGTGTTTCTTGATTTGATGAACAGATAAAAATCAAAGCTGCTAAGAATAAATTTGGGCATCTGATGGAACAAAATGCTCAAACACTGGAGGCCTTTTATATAAGAATTTCTAAATGTTGGAGCACTCATTTGCAAGCAAATAATTGATAATTGTTTGACTGGTATTCTGAAAAGATGATGTTTAATTCATAAACCATGATTTTGTGTAGTGCATAAAGACCCCGAAGGTTATCTGGATCATGTTTCCACAGCTATGAGTGTGTACAGCTGTGGAGACATTCAGAACAAAAATGTTAATGAGGATCCTAGAGCATAAAGCAAAGATCTTTAGCTACAGGAGGGTGGGTAGGTGACCAGAAGACTGCAATTCTGACTGCATTCCTCCATGTAGCAGCTCTCAAACTTTGGCTTCAACTCAGGATAATGAAAGAACATTTCAGTGCCTAACTTATGTGCATATTTCCCAGTTTTGTAGTTCCTGCTCTAAGGGGAAGCAGAAGACTAAATCTTGCCTTCTCAGATGTCCTGTAAATACAAAGTGTTGGTGCCATGAGATGAACCCTGTACCTTCCCCACTGGAGCAAAGAGAGTGAATGGAGTTCACTTCTTGTGAAACTGTGGCACAGAAAAATGTTGAATTAATCTCAGCGGTGGCAAAAAAATATATCTTTTTACTATGTCATAGAATCACAGAATCATTAGGGACCTTGAAAGATCATTTAGTCCAATCCGCCTGCCACAGCAGGATCTCCTAGACCAAGTTGCATAAGAACACATCCAGGCGGGTCTTGAACATCTCCAGAGAAGGAGACCCCACAACCTCCCTGGGCAGCCTGTTCCAATGCTCAGTTACCCTCACTGGGAAGAAGTTCCTTTTGATATTTATATGGAACCTCCTATGTTCCAGCTTGCACCCACTGCCCCTTGTCCTATCACCTGGCTCCATCCTCCTGACACCCACCCCTCACATATTTGTAGACATCAGTGAGGTGACCCCTCAGCCTCCTATTCTCCAAGCAAAAGAGACTCAGTTCCCTCAGTCTTTCCTCATAAGGAAGGTGTTCTACTTCCCTCATCATCTTCATTGCTCTACCCTGGACACCCTCCAGCAGCTCTGTGTTCTTCTTGAACTGAAGGACCCAGAACTGGACACAATACTCCAGATTAGCCTCACTAGTGCAGNACCCTTGTTGTATCTCATTCAATTTCTCGCTGCCCAGCTCTCTCACCTGTCCAGGTCTCATTGAATGGCAGCACATTCTCCTGGGGTGTCAGCAACACCACCCAGCTTTGTGTCATCAGCAAACTTGCTAACAGTGCACTCTAATCCCTCACCCAAGTCATCCAAGTCGCTTACTCCTAGTGTATGGTGAATAAGTGTTCCTACATTATGAGACCATCATGGGTCATTGTATAACCAGCATGGTAACCCACTTCTGGAAGGATGGAAGACTTCAGGGAAGGACTTCTACCAGTCAGTGTTGCAAAGCAGGACATTAATCACAGAATCATAGAATGTATTTGGGCTGGAAGGGACCTTTACATGTTGTCAATTCCAACCCCCCTGCAAAAGCAAGGGCATCTTTAACTAGAACAGATTTTTCAGAAGACACACCAAGCTTAACCTTGAGTGTCTCCAGGGATGGAACCTCTACCACATTCTGGGCAAATAAATTAACAGAGTAGGATGCAGAAGGGCAACTGCAAGAAAGAGAGAGGCAGGGCAAAAAGCCTAAGAAATGAGAGTTTGACCATTGATTACGTAGTCCTTAATTACAAGGCAGAGCAGTGTGTCTGTTGTAGCCTATGGATGTCTTTATGATAATAGATTGGATTTTCTGTGAGTTCCTTCTGTCCTTTGTCCTTTACAGAGGCACAGGAAGAAATAGAGATCCCCCTCCAGCAGTTAATAATAAGAAAAAAGACCTCAACATTTATAAGAGCATCCCTATCATGGTGTTTTGGCTCTCACAACCATCTTTAGAGTCATAATAAATATTCTGTAGAAAAAGCATGTAAGAGCTTCAAGTCCTTACTGTGAAATAGGCTCCCTAAAACACACATGTGAGAGAGGTTTCCCTTTTCCCTTAAATTGTCTCTCTTTTTCAGAGAAAGAAGAAAACACATCACAAAAACAGCAAGTGAAGAACATCAACTTCACCACCAGTTTGTCATCTGCTTTGATAACTACAAATACAAGTGACCTGGCCAGCAAGGTGGGATAATGGTTGTCTTGGAAGTGAGTGGTGTGTTTTGACTTTGAGGTCCTACCTCCCATTGACCAGACCCTGCTGGAATCAGCCACCAGACACTGGCAAAAAGTGAGTAATCCTGTTTACAGCATGAACAGGCTGAGGAAGCAAGGGGCTCAGGGCTTGTTCTGTGATTATTTGCTGGGTGAGGGCTAAAAAGGGCTTGTGTTTCTCTGAGTCTGGGTTTTGCTATCTGGAAATGTCTGCTTTTGCCACATTCAAAGTAGGTTGTGAGTAGGAAACTAGGTAAAAGGCAGCTGTGTTTGACTGGTGCTGTTATAAATAATGTGGTGTAGGGTATAGAAGCACAGAATTATAAATAATGTGAAAATTACTGAGCAAAAGAAAGATTCAAACTTATTTAAAGAAAAACCCCACAACAAGCAGGTTGTGACTTAGGGCTTCTAGGCTTTGGTCTGCCAAATGAGAGTCTTGTGTGTCTTTTTAATGTATTTTTGTGGAGGACTCATGAGAGGAACTGTCCTCTAACTGTCATAAGGGCTGGAAAGGACCTTAAAAGGTCATTTTCTAGTCCAACCCAACAATATCCTTGTTCTTTCTATATGGGAAAGTCACTGGGAGGTGTTTTCCTGTTTAGACTTTGTCGCCGATACTGTTGCCTTTTTATATATATGGTTTCTCAAAGAATAATCACGTGGACTCTGTTTGCAAAGGGAGCAGGACAGTCACTCTTTCTGGGAGGAGTTTTAAAAATCTGATTGCAAACATTTCTATTACTGTGCCTTTGCATGCTTTGCACTCTCATACAAATATTTCAGACCCATCTTTTATCCATAAACTATTTGAACATAGAAATGTTTGATTTGATTCTATAACAAACAAGTAAAATTGAAACTGAGGTTTAAAAACTTAAAAACTTGTTATATTGATGCATCTTGTTAACTGTGAGAGAAACATTCTTTGCCTCACAATTAACTTAGAGATCATACTACAGACAACCATTTATAAAAAGAATTTCCTTTCCTTTAGAAAGATTTTCAGTGCTCTGAAAAGACACTTTAACCTTGAAGGATGGTTGTTCGCAACACCTGGGGCTGTGCCTCCAGCAGCACTCAACACTTAATGTCTCTGCAAAGTCACTCTCCGCTTTCTGAATGTGACAGTGTAAAAATATTCAAAATGTTAAATAGGTCGTAAAATTACAACAGGGTTGCACTTAAGGCTGAACACCACTATGTGCAGCCATTTTCACTGAAAACAAGGTGTAGCGGTGAGTACTGTGGAATTTTACTTTCAAGACTGTGATACATTTCTCTGTTAGGTTACAGAAATTAATGTTGGGTTAGGGCATGAAAATTGAAAAACCCAGTGTTTTCTTCCTTGGCTTTGTGTGCTGGGAGCTACAGTATGGCTTCCTCTCAAAGGTTGGGTGAGAAATGCCTGTGCTCTCATGTTTTTGTGGTGGTGTCTGTGAAAAGAGAAGGCTCAGAAGGACCTTACAGCAGCTTTCCAGTACCTGAATGAGATACAGGAAAGCTGGAGTTGGAATTTTTATGAAGGACTCTAGTGATAGGAGAAGAGGAGTAGTTTCAAGCTAGAAGAGAGAATTAGATAAGATGTTAGGAAGAAAATCCTCCCTTTGAGACACTAGAACAGGCTGCCCAGGGGTGTTGTGACTGCTCCATCCTTGGAGGTGTCCATGGCCAGGCTGGTTGGGGCTCCGGGCAGCTTGGTCTGGTGAGAGGTGTGTGTGTCCATGGCAGGGAGTTTCTACTGAATGATTTCAGAGGTCCTTTCCAACCTAACTCTTTCTGTGATTCTATGACAAATTTTGTTCCTACCTCTTTTACCTACAGCAGAGTGGGTCTGGAGGGGAGGACACAGGGNGTGTTGTGACTGCTCCATCCTTGGAGGTGTCCACGGCCAGGCTGGTTGGGGCTCTGGGCAGCCTGGTCTGGTGAGAGGTGTGTGTGTCCATGGCAGGGAGTTTCTACTGAATGATTTCAGAGGTCCTTTCCAACCTAACTCTTTCTGTGATTCTCTGACAAATTTTGTTCCTACCTCTTTTACCTACAGCAGAGTGGGTCTGGAGGGGAGGACACAGGGTTTGGCCATGAGCAAAGACAAGGCAGCCCCTTGCCAACTCTTGGAGTCTGAATGTCCACCCCACATTCTTTCAAAGTGTCTTTGGATGCATTGACAATTTGATGGTTTATTTACATCAGATTAATTAGATCATTATGATGAGAATAATACACTTCACTGATTCAATTTTGGGCCTCTGCTTTCAGCTCTGAAGATTACTTTCGTTCTAAATGTATTGTAGGAGCTTGTAATTTGGCTAAGAAGTACAAATTTGTTTTGTTTCCATTGAGCATAGGCAAAATGTGATGCTCTACATCCGTGTTAGGGGTTTTCTCACTGGGTGTTTACTGAAAGATGAAAAAAATTCAAATCAGCTTTGAATTAGGTTGAAATTTTAAAATAGAAAAATAAATTCTAAAGTTTCTAAAATACATTGTAAAAAAAGCTCTTAGGTCATGGCAACTTTTGGACAACTTACATCACAGTAAGTAAAAACATAGCCATTTGCACTGGCGTTAAACTTTGCTCTCTGAAAAATCTCACCTTCAAAGAGCTTTTGCAACTACATGGATGCAACCTCTTTTCAAGTGAATAAATGCTAAGCATGCAGCAAGTTAATGTGTGTGTAACTTCAAAGTAAACCAAATATTTCAGGACTCTGGATAACATGAAGCTTCAGGGGTTTTTTCATACACTAGTCCCATATATCTCCAAAAGATGATTTTCAATGTAGCAATCCCAAAGTGAGGGAGACATCTGCTTGAATAATGAGAAAGGTTAACTTTAAATCATTACCTTGAAGTATTAATTCCCCTCTTAGCCCACTCTACCTTTGTTACTGTCTATGAAAATGATTGTTACATCACTGGAAGTTCCCTGATGAGGGTAATGGATGTTACTGAAATTAGAGCTGCATGCTGTGTCAAACTTAGGCCATTTGATCATTGCTTCTTATGAATGTAGTAGCCATGCTCGCAAAAGTAAAAGTGGATGGATGTTGTGTGGATTTATTCACTAATTGGGAATAAATTGATATTCAGCAAGTGTGAGCTCACTCAGAAGGAGATAATTCAAAGTGACAGGTGAAGATGGTTTTATATAGTGTTAAGCTCAGTGCTCAACACTGGTTTCTTTTGCTGTGGTAGCTTATATCCACTTTTGTAGTCAATGACTCTTCTAGTCATTAATTATGCCTGTAATTAATTATGTTGTCAATTACTTGTCCAACAAGTAATTAGAGAAAGGACCTTGTGAGTAGAGAGTAATGTCTAGAGCTACTCATAGAATAGCTCAGGGTGAAATAGATGTCTGGAGGTCATGTAGTCCAACCTACTCTTCAAAGCAGGACTAATACATACTCTATGGCATAGACAAATACACCTGCATTTTACAGAGTACATTAATAACATGAACTTACATGATGCTGAAATCATCCCTTTCTTGAGTCCATTCAAATCAACACACTCTGGCACCATCAGGATTTGTTGCTACTCAGAGCACAAGGGAAGATAAATCTACAGTCCTGCACAAAGAGAAGTGGTACCTGCAAGATTTTATTATTGAAAAAGTGTTATGGGATAAAAATATTAAGAACTGTCCTGACTGGGGGAGCAGGATGCAGACTGGTGATTTCTGATCTTGTCTCTTTCTGGGTCACTGAGTCCAGGTGTCCTCTGGAGACCATCCCCACTCTGTCCTGCAGCTGACAGATGACTGGAGAGTGGCTGCTAATGGATACACAGTGTCTGTCTGCTTTTTGCTTCTGCTCTGCAGGAAATGCACCAGAAACAGCCTCTTGGCGTTAGAAAGGAAATTTTCTTCTGCTCAGGAAAGGCTTTCTAGTTTCTAGTGCCCTCTTTTTTTTCTTCTTTTTAAGAAAAAAGGTACTGTACAAATAGTACTGCTGTGTTTTGCAACTGGTATGTAGGTGGTTGCTGTTCTCTGTGAACTCTGACAGTACTAAACACTGTTTTTGCTGAATCTTCATAGTTCAATGAAAGCAAGCCAGAATGACAGAATGACTGTTGAAAACTCCTGAATAATTGTTTTTTTAATTAACTGTAAATTCTAGACAACTACTTTTTGATGATCATAATAATAGAAAGCTTCACAGCTTGCAAGTGATGGCAGGGAGAACTGCAAACTAGCAGAATCAATTTGGAGAGCTTTACTGTGTAAAGAAGGGTGGCACTGCATATGTTGTTGCAGAGGTGTTGTAGAACCAAAGCAGCCTCGTGGATACTCAGTTCTGCAAAATGATGCAGACACCAACCAAACAGGGGTTGGTGTCAGGCAGGTTTGCCTCCACTGGAGAATCACCATTTTCTCCAGCCCATGAGCAAACAAGATGTGTAAAGGCAGGGAAACTTATGGGGTGCCCTCAGAGTTCCCCAGTTATAAACTGGGAGTCAGTCCTTGGGCTCTGCTAGCTGATGTAGTGATTACTGTAATGCTTCACAGCCTCACTTTGCAGTATCATCATCAACAAAAGAGAGGTGCTCTAGGTTCAATTCCATCTATATTTCTTTTTCTTGTGTAACAAAAAGAAATACTGATTTAAACCTGACAGTAAAGTAAGTTTCATAAGGAAAATGCTGCCTCTTGGTTCTTCCCTGAATGACACTCCAGCTGTTGGTTTTTTTAAGGATAAAAATGTCCCCTACACAGCTGTACCTCATCTAACATCAGCCAACCTTTATGATGCTTGTAAGGAGGAACAGCAACAGCAAGTCCTTGGCTTGGTTTTATTCTGGATGCTGTGAACAGCAAATGGCATGTGGAATCACCACTTATTTTTTTTAAAATAAGACAAATCCCCATGTTGGTAAATACCACGAGCTGTAATGTATTTGCAGAGTGATAAGAGTGCATTAGTGTCTGCCCCATCAGCGGGACCGGTTACTTTGCCAAGGTACTCAGCCGGCACAAATCCCTGCAGCTCAGTGTAGGTCAACCACAAACACTTCATTTGAAAGGGCTCAGAAGAAGATGCAATTACTCTCCCTTACTCATGATACTAGCAAGATATGAACAATATTGTGCTCCTCTATTTCTTATTTGGAGTATGAATCTAATTGTAGTAGTGGGCATAAATTACTATTTAAATATAATGGTCCCATTTAGTCTTTATCTTGAGTTTGTGAAGTGGCTGCACAGACAGTAGGCTGTAAAGAAACATCTGAGACTCACCAATGTTTGTGGAGCACCCCATGTACTGTTAGAGGTGCACAAATAGAAAGGAAAAATAAAGACCAGAAAATAAGTAAATCTGAGGCTGCACTGGAAGCACAGAGCAGATACCTTGTGTGAAAGACACTGAGAGGAGTAAATATGGCTTGGAGATGAAATCCTAATAAAATTTTCAAATGAGTCACAGGAAAAACACTAAATTCTAGAGGGTTTTTTGTTTGTTATAGATCAAAAAGTTACAATCTCTTTATCATGACAAAGTGCTGAAAAAACAGCTTTTAGTACAGGTTTGCATTTTGTAGGGTGTTTGTTAGTGAGTATGAAGTAGAATCATAGAATTGTTTGGTTTGAAAAAGATCTTCAAGACCACAGAGTCCAACCATTAACGTAGCTCTACCAACCCCACTGCTAAACCATGTCCCTAACTCTAGATCCACAGGACTGCTAGACATGTTCCACGATCATGATTCAAACCCCTCCACGGGCAGCCTGTTCCAAGGCCTGATGATCCTTTCTGAGAAGTTTTTCCTCATGTCCAACTTAAACTTCCCCTGGTGCAACTTGAGGCCGTTTCCTTTTGTCCTATTGCTTGTTCCTTTTGAGAAGAGACCAACCCCCACTTCTCTACAATCTTCTTTTGGGTAGTTGTAGACAGCAGTAAGGTTTCCTCTCAGCCTCCTCCTGACCCCTGGGGGATGTGGCTGGAGCTACATTGCAAAGGTGATTTAAAAAACACTCAACTAAGCAAAAAACCCCAACCAAACAAAATAAAATCCCACAACAAACCTAAACTCTGCTGTCTGCTATGAAACTAGAGAACAGCTCATTTTAAACAAGCTCAGAATCACTACCTGCCCCCAGATAATGGTTTGGTTAATGTAATGGGTTTGTTATGCCTCATACCCCAGTATAAATTGGAAGGAATGGGAGCATGCATGGTGTGAGGATATACTGCAGAACAGAAAATAGGGAAGTGTCTCTGTATCTATATATACACACATAGACAGTGTTGAATTAATGGTTAGACTCAATTATCTAAAGGTCTTTTCTAACATAAACAATTCTATGCCTTCTTTTCAGGGTTGGGACCATTTCTCTGTCTCACAGAAAGCTTAGCAGCACATCTTCCATGACTTGAGTGTCTCTCCAACTCCTTGTAAAACTGCTGCCTCATCCAAAATGCTACTGTTAAATTTAGTTTCCCTTAAACTCCTGACTTCCTGGCTCTTACAACATCTCTGACAAGATTCTTTGTCTCTCTTGCCTAGATCTTTGTCTCTCCTATTTGTTAAGTAACTTCTTGTAGAAGCACAAGGAAATGATGTCTTAAAATACACTTTTAAACAAAGCCAAAACCTCCACTAGAAATAAACTTCAACACTTACTGGCTCCAGCTCAGTTCACTTTTATTTCACAGGTCTTCCCAGAAAATTTCAGAAGACATCAGCTTGAAGCCCCAGTTTGACCCTTGTGCTAGTCTTGCTGGTCAGATTCTCCTGAGAGTAACTGATGGGTAATGAATTTGTAGGGGGGAAAAAATGTCAATTATTCTATATTCAAACAATCCAGAATGGAAATTAATAATTTGCTGTACAGAAAGTTCCTCGTGCAGTCCCTGAGGAACTTAGAAGCATTTATATCCCATAATGAGATATTTAATCAAGTGAGGTTTAAATATTTAAAATATCAAGTAATACTTCAGTCACACATTCTTCCTTAGCCAAAACATTCATGTTTTGAGAAAGTAATTGCCAGACACTAAGGCTTGTTTATCATATTATTGTTTATTTTACATCTCCAAGGCTGAGGACTTAAATGACAGCACTTGTACTGGGCAATTCAGTTAAAGATATCGTTCTATTGTTTTAACAGATAAAGACAGGAGACCAGCAGGCATGTAACCATGTACATGTACTGGTGTGATCTGACCAGAAAACAGCTTTTCAAATAACAGCTTGAAGCTGAGAATCTCAACCCTGAGCTTTCTATCTCTCAACGAGTTTTGTTAAGATAATTTTGTATTTCTCACAATTTGTGACAAGAAAATACACTTGGAACTGAAGGTATCTGCTACTTCATTTACCTTATTATACATCAGGTTTATTTGACAGAATGATTTATATCTTTCTTCACTCTTCTTTAAACCTGAACCACAGTTGTGTTCATCATTACGTTGCATGCAATTCTTTAATTAGTATTTTCCAGTCTATTGCCAAACAGTCATGGAAGGCATGAATTATCTTGATTAATGCAATTGAGATGGCAATATTTATATACTGTCATTTTCAGTTACATAGCTCTGCTGAGGCATTATCATATGTAGCTTTACATCATCAAACAACCAAAGCTTCCCCATAGTCTTGTAACGTAGGAAAACTCGTGAGTGCATAGTTCATGTTCACAAACTTCTGTTTATCCAGCAGCTCCACTCCTGTCCCTCTATAACTCACCAGAAGACTTTTCCCCACTGACTTTCTCATGCAGGAAAAATCCTGTTACATTCAGATGGCTCTTTTCCCAAAACAAAATTAAAATGAAGGCAACAAAAAATGTGTTTTGTGGTGGGTTTTCTTAGCTTGTTTAGCTACCTGAGTCAGTTGTCTTAGTAGACAGTGTGTAAATGTCATCCTGTTATGGGGACTTTGATCTTCCATTTGGAAAACAGTTTTATTTTGAACAAAAGGAGCACAGCCTTTTAAATGATAGAATTGCAGCCTGGTTTAGGTTGGAAGGGACATTAGATATCATCCAGGTCCAACCCCTTGCCATGGGCAGGAACACCTCTCAACAGACCAGTTTGCCTAGAGCCCCATCCAACCTGGCCTTGAACACTTTTGGGAATGGAGTTGACACAACCTTCCTGGGCAACCTGTTCCAGTGCCTCAGCACACTCACAGGGAGGGATTTCTTCCTCAGTTCTAATCTAAATAACTCCTTTTTTAGCTTGAAGCTGTTACCCTGCTATAAAACCCTGTTGAAACCTTCTCTTCCCCAGGCTAACAGTGGTGTTAAGCTGCATTGTGACACTGCTGTTCCAGTATCCTCTGATCTTCTTAATATTCTTCCTGAATGACTTGAAAACCAAACATTTATGTGCACAGTTGTTGGTGAGCATTCAGCTGGCACAACTGGCATCATAATGTCATGGTTTTACTGAACACCTGTAGACAAGTACTTAGGACCTCAGCATACTCCACCTGAGCTGAAATCTCAAGCAGGGGATAGAGGTGTTTGTGATGAGGACAATAATAATCTCCTTGCTCTCATTCTGTGTTATTCCTCCATGTGTGACATGTCTCTGTATTTGGTCCTTGATTGTCTTCCCACACAAGGCAGTAAACAAACTAATAAGGGGAAAACAAACTCTGTCATGCTTGAACAACAAACCTGTCAAATAATAACACATCCTCTGCAACAGAGTGGTGGTAGCAGTGGAAAACAGTAGTAACTGTAAAAAAATGTGATGACACAACTGTATCTAAATTACTTTAATGTATTTAAGTGCAAAGGAGCTTGCAGCTCCTTAGTAGAAATGCTGAAACTTACCTCTTCTTGGTCATAAGAAACCTGGAAGCTTTGGGGTTAAATCAGATTTAAAGCCACTTTTCTGTAGGAGCTCACCAAGTAGATTTTTCTGCTTCCAAAAATACTTAATCCTCTCAGGATAAATTGGAATCAGAAGATCATAATTTTCCTTCAACTACAAAGAAATATCCAAACCCTTCTTAGTCAAATAGCTTTTTAAAACAAGAATCTGTATTTCTTTAAAATCTGGAAACCTGAGATACCTCATTTGTCCTTGGTGCTAACAGACCATAGTGCCACTGGATGTTTTTGAGGTTATCCTATAAGATGAGAAACAGTACTTGGAAAGAACTTTGACACCTGCCTCTGCTTCCCATTTGTGATCCAGTAGGCTCCAAATGGGACAAGTTGTGCTGCAAGCCCTGCAATTGCCATTTCTCTCAGCCTTTTCCCCAGCTTTCAGTTCTCCAGGGAAACCATTAATCATCCCAAGAACTGGTGGTTTGCAAGCCAAGAAGCCTCCAAGTGGAAATCTGCACTAGGCTGTTCACTTGGATGCTAGGGGAGGGAGAACCCATTTGCTGACTAGCTGTTCTCTATCCTGGACTCCTGTTCCTCCTATGGTACATTCCCTCTGGCAGATGTGGTGATCAAAAAATACCATTTGACTAAGCTGAGTTGTCTTCACCCCAGAACTATCAATACACAACTAAACCAACAGCTCCCTTACCCAAGTCTGTACTACTGAAAACATTCATCTATTTGCCCAGCAATCTTTTTAGGCTTCATCAAAGAAAGTTTCTTCCCTTATCCTTACTGATGGCACTGCATGTAACTGCAAAATCTCTTCTGCTCACAAAACACCAGCCAGATCACTCCTAGTGAAGGAGTTACACAGGGAGTAACACAGAGAAGGATGCAAATAACATAGAGCAAACAGATTTAAAAAAATACTAATGCACACTTGCAAAATATTAGTCCAGATAGTCCATAACTCAGACACAAGGTGAAATATTTAGTCACTAAGTTTTCTCACTAATACTAATCAAATGTTCTGCCATCAAACCAACTTGGCTGCTGCAGAGGGGTGGCTGCACGGCCTCCTTTCCCCGGCAATCTCTTGGAAGTGCTTGTTAGATGTGATAGTGAGCCTTGGCTCTGCCCCATTCCGGCACTTTCCTCAGAGAAAGGGTTCACAGAGCTGGATTCCCTTATTTATTATGTCTGGGTCAAATTCAGGGGTGTTTGGTTCCATCTGAAATGCTGATGTTCAACATAAAAGTTGAGGCAGTGCAGACGAAGGTGGGAGGCTGAACTGCTGGAATATTTATATTTGATGATATCTGCCACTGGTGCCATTGGAAGTAATGAATTTTGTCATGTGGCATCAAGGGGGAAGCAATCTTCATGCTTGGAGAGCCAAGGTGCACAAAGGTCTGCAGTAGAAAATGTTGCCACGTTCAATCTCATCTAACAAGCACTTCTGTACACTTTATTTTGTAGGTTTTGTCTCCTACAAAGAAAAGAAAAAATTTAAAGCTGTCTAGTTCTTGATGATTTCCCTGCTCTGTGGGGATGGAATAAATTTCCTTGATTTATTTAAAGCAACCCAACCAACATGCCCATGTGCTCAGGTTTCATCTCTCTGAATTACCAATCATCAATCCAGGTGACTGGCAGGAGAACACAAACTACTCTTTCCGAGTCCCAAACCAGTTGAACTGCCCTGGGGACATGTGGGTTGATTTAGGGGCACTCCTCCAGAAGTAGAAGAGAATTAGGTTTCCACAGAGCAGGGCTCTAAATTGCAATGTTATATTGCTGAAAACATCCTCAACAAACGCCAGCAAAATAGTTCAGGCTCCTCCGTGTAAGGGAAGAAAAGAACTTGTAGCCAATAACTAACAACTGTGATTCCTGCTCGGCACTTCCATTATCCAAATTTACTTGCCAAATAACTGCTATGAATAATGCTTGATCTGTAAAATATTTTCCCAATAATTTCCAGTAATAAAAACACTCAAATTTTGAACACTTATTAAATGCAGAGGTTGCATGGCATTCCCATTCTTCAGTTGCATGGAACTTTTAGGAAGGTACTGCCAGTTCAAGGATTTCTGATTATGAAATCTATCTTGCCCAGTTCTTCTGCTTTAAAGTAAATGTGTAACGTTTGCTCCCTCTCTAGTTTGTAGTCAGGAACATTCCTGATTTGCTGCTGCCTTCGCGGGCTGTCAAATGAGTATCAGCATCGTCGAGCAAAAATCTTTAAATGTCCTGAGAAATGATTCTTCAGTGTTTTACCTACATTTGATCATCTCACTTCAAATGAAACACACAATCAACAGATATAAGCTGGTGGAAATTTAAACAAGAGGAAATGAGTGCTGAAGTGATAATTAGGTGTTTTGTTTGGAGTAGAAAGTCAAAATTAACATATGCTAAGAGAAATCAGAAAATTTCTGATTCATGCTAACACTGTGCATCGATGCAAATGCCCTTGTTTCAGCCTTTGGACTGCTCTTGAGGATGTCCAAGTTCTCCCATGCAATTGCAGCATCTATTGAAATGGCAGTTAAAGCCAGGACTGAAGGCTCCATCCATACCCAGGAGCAGCTCTGACGTGCCTTTCCTGAAAGACTTCTCAGAATCACAGAATCTTGTTGGTTGAAATAGACCTTTAAGATCATCAGGTCCCTTCTCCTCACATAAATCTGCTTTAATATCAAAGTAATTTAAGTTATTTTAGGCTACTCAAGTCTTAAAAACCTCTGAATGTTAAAGATTCTTTTCAAGCACACAATGGTAAGACCCCCTAAAATATCAAATCCACATCACAGAACACATTTTGTCGAAAATACATAGTTCAAAACAGCTCTGATTAAAATTTCCGTGTGGCTGAACTTCTATGTGGTAAGGTTTACTTTCCTCAGTGTACAGCAAACTTTGTGTGCACGAGTGATTAAAAACCCTACAATATGATAAAAGGTGATCTCGTATCTTATTTGAGTGGCTAAGTTAAATTAGAGGCAATTAGGACTAATTTGGCTTCTTCCTGAGATCATAAATGTGCAGATGAAAGCTCTGATTAGAGAACAGAGAGTGTAGCTTTATTTGATTTTTTGGCTTTGAATGGCTAATATGTTCTTACCTTTGAAGATCTGAATTACTAAAATGACAGCAAAATAATAAAAAAAATCAAAGTTAAATTGATTTTTAAAGATTAAATGGATGAATTGAAGTGGAAAGGTACAGATTCTTATTTTAAGCAAATGGAAAGAACTATCTGTATTTCAAAATACCTCAATACCAAACCTGTTGTAATTATGCTCTAAGGCATAGGATGTGTGGCACACAAATTCCTAAATGCGCAGGTCTTGCTCTTGTCACCCAAAAAGGAGCAAAAATAAATGTCCCTTCCTAACACACATCCCTGTAAACCAACAGGAACCTCCTTCCAATCCTCCATCACTGAGATGAATTATACCTTACCTTAATGAATACTTTCAGACCAGTTTTCCAGCACTAAACTTCACAGTCTTAGACTTTGAAGCATGTGTCCAGCGAACAAAATATTGATATAACTTCCAGTCTCATTTTGACAATTTTGCACTTGAGGATGTCCTGTCAAAGGCATTGTTGCTGTTCTTCTAAGGCAAATGATTGGCATTTTGAGAAACACACAACATATCTGTGCATGTGCATAGATAGGGATGTGCCTGAGTTCTGTAGCCAGAACACAGTGACAACATGCACATGTGCTCTAGCCAGAGACCACTGAAAAAATACACTATTTATAAATAAACTGGATTTTTCATGTGGAAAAAGCCTGTTATAGAAAAAGAACTCTTAAAAGAATGTCACAGTGCTGTATGTAAGAGTTAAATAGTTAAATGGCAACTTTCTACCTATTGAGCAGGTTGGTTGCATAAGGTGAAGGTTCCTCTGAGGTGGTTTTTAAAAGCACATTTACTGAAATGGCTCATTCCTTAGGTCTCCAGGCACTCCAGTGAAGTGTTGACCTCACTCTAACAGGTCAGACTTGTATCTTGCAAATTTTAAACTTGCCACCTCTGCCCCAGTGAGCTGATGAACAGAGAGTAAAACAAATGGGAGGGTATGTGGCTTCTCAAGTTCCATTGGCATCAGGCAGAAGAATGTGTCTTGTCTAGACAAACTAAGGAGTAAGTGTAATTTATTTTCAGAAAGAAAAATGGTTTAATAGCCTGAGCATTGATTAAACAGGCTAATCATTAGGAGATTTATCAGTGCACTACCTGGTACAGTGCTGCATCTTCAGAAGGCACTGGTTTGGTCTGTATGTTTCTATATTATTCGTTCTATGGGAAATAATTTGTGTGCAGAGAAAGACAAATGTAGTTATCAAATGAAAACATTTTTCTGCATAATATTAGTTCAGATCCCACAAGGGCAGGACTTGATAATCTCTTGAAGCCCCTTCGGTGATCTTCTGCCTACTGGGTCAGCCACACATGCCCTGCAACATTAGTTGATGCCAGTTTAGAAAATGAGTAATGAGGAAGGGAATAAAAATTTGCAATGAATAGATAAGGAGGAGGATGAGGCGAGTGTGATGTGTGTGTTATGTACAGAGCAGAGAAGAGGTGCTTTTGAGGACCTTTTCCTTTGAGGTGTTATTTAATGTCATAGTACTCACATAGAAGCAAATACCTCCAAAGGGTTAAACAGGGGGTCAAGAAAACACATAAAAAGACTCACGTTGTCTTGGTATCAGTACAAGACTTAGATTAGTTTATCCTTGAATCGGATGATAAATAGTAGTAAAACCCGCCCGATCTTAGCTGATTCCCTTTTTTGACCTTACACATTTCCACACCAGAAGCATATTAGGCATGAATCGTATGGGAGGGATTAAAATGAGCCCTGGATGGTCTGACTGTCTTCCCTTTGAGAAGCTCACACAGCACCTAGGGGTGGCCTAAGATGCTTGTTGGCTTCATTTCGCTCCAGAGAGAGCATTAATGCAGAAATGATACGGAGTCTCCCACCACTTTGTTGCCTGTTCTCTTCTGGGGTTATAAGCAGCATGGTATAGCCTCCTAGTTAGTTTTGAGGTATGTGTATGAATTGCAAGTATGTGTTCTGAGAGTAGGGAAACTTGGAAAGAATGAGGTCATTATGCATAATAAATCCCCCATATGCTTCTCTTCTGCCCTACAGCCCGCAAGAGAAACATTTGGGAGAGGGTTTCTTTATAATTTACATTCCTATTGTCAAAACTGGGAAATGAAGCACAGATATGGTATGAGGAACGACTTGTTCATTTCAGAGGAAGGAAAAAAAGAGATGCAACTGCCTGGAACAGATTTGTGGCTCATTAAATCAACTGTATTTAAAAGGAGGTGAGAGCAAAGGCAAGGACACAAAAGAAAACTTATATGTGTGGTGTATTGTTTTACTGCTGAAGGCTGCATCTGTGTGATACCAGAGGCATTAAATTAGCCACAGGAGGGCTCTCCTGTTCTTCACTTGACAAAATATTTCAGTAGGAACTGAGAAAAGTGCTGTGGGGGAAAAAAACAAATTTATATTCCTGTAAAAGGAAAACTGGGAATATTTGTTCATGGGGTATGCTCTGCTTGCAAGTAAATACCCTTTAAAATGTGGCATGAGCCCCATAACTGCCTGCTTCACTTTTTCATACAAAAAGAATCATTAAAATACTGTCACAGTTCTTGATCACACAGGAAGGAATTTCCCATCTAGCTGGGCATGTAGCACAGGATGGTGTTTAGTCAAGAGAGGATAGTAATTACATACTGGCCGGTTGTAGCTCTGGCCCCTCGCCCGTGCAAGGATTAACCGCACGTTGACATCTGGAGCTCTGCAACCTCCCAGGGCTGTGTTGTGGCTAAGCAACAGCCTGTTAGAGGAAGCCTGAGGAAGAACTCTGCATGTTGGCAGCTCCAGAAGGATTTCTGCTTTACGAGAGGCAGGAGGTCCCCAGAGGTGCCAATAGCAACTTACCGAATGATCTGACTGCCTCGCACTCCTGCTGGCCGCCTCGCAGCAGAGAGAAAAAACAGCCTCATTTAACCACTGGAGAACTGAGCAGCCAGATTCAAAGAGGGATTAACGCTCTCAAATCTGGAGTCGTGATCCAAATCTGTTGCCTGCTCCTGCACTACCTAAATCCACCTGAGCCCTCCATGTTCTGCCTGCAATTCCACACTCTGCAAATGTCCCTGGTGGCCTCTGTCTGAAAAGTTCAGTGGAGTAGAATCCCTGAGTTCCCAAAGGCATCTTCCATCCACTTAGCTATTAGCAGTTCCAGTTCCATGTCTCAGTTTTGCCCTTTGTTCATCTACTGCTTCTCAAATCAGACATGGAAAGGGTAAGGGGGATAGCGTGTCAAGAACTTCTCTAATAAGCACCTTGGAGGGTCCTAGTTTTGCACTTAGAATTTAGTGGATACAAACCAAGCTGTGCCCTTGACCTTGAGGCTAGGAAAAGGTTTTGAAGCTGCCCTGTCCAGCTGTATAGGAAAGGCTATTTAGATCCTCACAAAAAAGCAGCTGTGAATTTTCTGCTCAAGGCTTGAGCTGGAGAAGTTGTGGGCTACAGTATCAATCTTAGTACCACAATAGCTACTAAGACTACTTGACTGCATGTGTGATGAAATTGATTGGACTTCCATCTGTATCTTTTTTTTTTCTGACAATTGATACTGTCACCCTTTGGACAAGAACATAAAATTCAAAACTGAAAGACAACCAAGATGGGTTGGTTTCTCCTAGTGAAAATTAAAGAAGTCCTTTGGGGTTTGCTTGGTTTTGCTATGTTCAAGGCTGTAAAAGAATGAAAGATGTTTCTGCCTCACCTAAATTTGAACTGGAGTCATGAGCATTTTTCCCAAAGAGTTATCCTAGACTTTTCTCTCATTAGGAGTCTTGCTGGAAGTTCTTGCTCCTAATTAGCAATGTTTGGTTGGATATGAAACCTCTGGAGAGGGGAGAAGCTCATGCATGTTTTTTTTCATGATGGGGAATTTCATGCTTAGTGGCCTTCTGGTACCTCTGTCTTCTGAAGAGTTCTGGTTTCTCTTCTCAGCACATGTATGGCAGTGCTAGGTCAGTGGTTGGACTTGATGACCTTAATGGTCTCTTCCAGTCAAAATTACTCTGCGATACCATGCCAGTTAGCAAATTACATTTCATTTCACGGTGCTACTTGATCAAGTTGAGATCTGAAGCTTTAGATCTTTTAGTATTTCAAGTCACTAACTTACGGGTATAGTGTTACCATAGTAGGGTATGGTACCTGGTTTCTCACCATTCACCTAAGCCCTGGCTTGCTCATTATTTATTTTTATTCCCTGTTTTTTCTCTGCTAACCAGAATGAGAATTACTTTAGTAATTATGTTACAGTACACTTCAACAGTTAATGCTCTGAAGAACAGAATGTGTAGCTATGTCATCTTTTTAAAATACTTTTTTCCCAGAAAAAAAGAGCTTGTTTATTCTTAAGAGACATGGTGTTAAATGTGAGCTGCTCCAACAATGCCAGAGGACTTCTCTTCTGGCAAACTTTGCCACCAGAAAAGGTCAGGATCAAAAAGATGCCGACTCTAGATACTTTATTCACCCTTCATGTCAGGTAGCATAACATTCACTTGTCAGTCAGAGTTGGATTAGTGATTCTTCCCCTCTTTTTGTGTCAATGTTTGTGTGTTTGGAGTGTCAGCATTTCCAGTCCTTGTTTTCCTTAACCTTTCCTTGCATTAGCTGGAGTGTTAAACCACTTCTCTTGTCTTCCTTTTCAGTTTGTCCTGATGAGATTTTCTATAGAATCATCAAGGTTGGAAAAGACGTTCAAGATCATTAAGTCCAACCATCCTCCCTACAACCCCTATCCACTAAACCATCTCCTGAAACACCATGTCTACCCTTTTTTCGAACACCTCTAGAAAATTATAGTATTTACTGCTGCATTAAACAGTCAGCTCTGTCTCTGCATATTCTCTAGCACACTCATTTTTAGCTTCTCTTTCACCGTGTTGTTTTCCCACATTCAAGTTGTTCAGCTGATGTTCTCCTGCCCTAGTGCTGGTCTACAAAGTAATCAGGCTTGGGCAATGTAAGGTTAAATGATGAAGAGAATAAACATGTTCCCTGTCTTATTGGAAAAGACTATGAGTGAGATATGTTTCTTTTGCTACTGTTGTTTTAACTTTGTGGCTTAAGCAGTATCTTTTGCTCCTAAATATTCCTCTGGTGCAGCTTTAGGTTTGTGGATCAAAACAGCTATTGCCACTGTCATGTTTTATCAGTTAATACATTTAGAGTCTGGCCATAGTCATCTCTAAAATGACCTGGTTACAGTTTTAATAATGTGGGGAGAACTGTGGATTTCAATTTCTGGGTTGGAAATGGTTGGTTTTGTTGTGCTTTTTTTAATAATCCCTTCCCTGGAGCCAAATTATAATATTTAACCTTGTTTTTATTGTACGGCCATAAAAGCACCTGAAAATCTTGCCTTGTTCAATGCAGTCTGCTGTGTTGTGTTTTAGCTGTTTGGGTAAACCCAAGGCCCATGCAACTGTAAGCCACTTGATGTTGAGGTCACCTGCTGTTTGTGGTTTGCCACACAGGCATCTGTTTCCTCATGCATTGGCTGCTTACGCACAAAACTGTAGGAAAATAATGCTGGGGGGATAATAGCTTGGCAAGTTATAGAGTACGTTGCTCTTCTACAACATTCCTCACTGTCTCTTAAAGAATCACATAATCACAGGATAAACATGGTTGGAAAGGACCTACTAGATCACTGAGTACAACCATACCCACACCCACAAATAACTAAACACCTGAGCGATGGGAAAACACAAAATATCCCTCTCCATGCCCGCCCCTATAGCATGTCACCAAGCACCCTCCTCTAATCTAACCCTCCTCTGACCCAACTCCGGACCATTGCCCCTGCTTCTGTCATCAGTCACCAAAGAGAAAAGGCCAAGACCTACCTCTTCACAACCTCCTTTCAGGTAGTTGCAGAGGGCAATGAGGTCCCCCCTCAGCCTTCTCCTCAAAACTAAACCTGCCCAATTCCCTCAGCCTCTCCTCGTATGACTTGTTCTCTAAACACCTCATAAGCTTGCTACTTCTCCTCTGGACCCGCTCCAGCATCTCAATGTCTTTCCTATAATGAAATGAACACAGTACTCAAGATGAGGCCTCACAAAGGACACCATAACTTCCCTTCTCCTGCTGACCCAGCTATTCCTGATCTAGGCCAGGGTCCTGTTGACCTTCTTGGCCACCTGGGCACACTGCTGGCTCATATGAAGTCAGCTGTCTACCAGCATCCTCAGGTCCTTTTCTGCTGGGCAGCTTTTGAACCACTCAGCCCCAAGTCCGTAGCATTTCCTGGGGTTGTTGTGACTGAAATACAGGATCCAGCACTTGGCCTTCTCGTCCCTCAGACAATTGGCCTCAGCCCATCCACCCAACCTGTCCAAGTCCCTTTGTAGAACCTTCCTGCAGATCAACACTCCCACATAATTTGGTGTTGTCTGCAGACTGACTGAGGGTGCTCTCAATCCCCACGTCCAGGTCATCAATAAAGATATT